>CM076578.1:1687974969-1688438372 GCA_034641835.2 Pinus albicaulis
CCAACTAAGGAAAACCTACACTCTCCTTAGTCCATGAACAGAACCCCTACTCCTCGCTAGGATTAGTCTCTTATCCCCATAGGAGAAGGTAACTATTTCCAATTGTCCCAATCACCTTCCAGTTCTTGGAAAATATTTACCATCAACTTTTACTTTTTTAAGGAGTCATTTTCCATAACTGATTTTATTATTCATACTTAATCACTAATGAAAATAACCTTTTTTAACAAAACATTAATAGTTCGAGTCTTTTTCCTTAAACAAATAATAATATGTCTTTTAAGTAGTTAACAACTAGTTATCATTAAATGCAGCTGTCACAGCTTCTCCCCGTGGAAGTAACACCATCCTCAATGTTTCACTCTAGCTGAGAAAAGAGCTCTAGGTAAGCCTCACGCATAAATATTTCATCCTCCCAGGTAGCCTCATCTGGGCCAAAGTGCTTCCACTGCATTTTAACTTGGGTGATGACTCACTTCCAGAGCAGAATTTCCCTCTGAACAAGTATGTGTTGCGGCTCGACCAAAACCTCATCGTTTGGCTCTACCTACAAACAACAAAGTTCCTTGTCAAATTCTCATAAAGAAATCATATTTCAAGTTAGTATTTTTAATTCTATTCTACCTGAATATTCTGCCAATGAATTATGTGCTTCGAATCATGCACATAATGCTTCAACAGGGACACATGAAACACATTGTGTACTCGGATGTGACTGGGTAAAGCCATCCGATAGGCCACAGGTCCTACCCTTTCCAAAATTTGGAAGCGTGCACAGAACCTAGGAGCCAACTTGGCAAAAGAGGTCCACCGCAAGGTACTCCTCTTGGTTTGATCCTCATATACACATGGTATCCCACTTCAAATTCCCGATAAGTCCTTTTCTTATCTGCATAGATATTCTGCCGATCTTGTATAGCCTTCAAATTTTGTCTTATCTTCTTTACTTCTTATTCCATCTCCGCTAGCATTTCTGGTCCCAACATTAGTTTTATTTCAGGGCTGCTCCAATTTATGGGTGTGTGACACTCTCTCCCATATAGAGCTTCGAAAGGACTCATTTTAAGGGACTCCTGATAACCATTGTTTCAAGAAAATTTAACCAAATGAAAGTATTATTCCCATTTGGTTGGCTATTGCATCACGTACATGCGCAACATGTCTTCCAACCCTTGGTTTACTCGCTCTGTTTTCCAATCTGTCTGGGGATGATAAGCTGTACTAAAGTTTATTTGGGTCTACAGACCTATAAACAAATTCTTCCAAAATGCTGATGTAAACTTAACATCCCTGCGGAATATTTCTCTCATAAAAATATCCGCTATCTGTACAGTCTTGTAAGTATACTACACAGGTATAAAATGTGCATATTTACTCAATCTATCAACTACCACCATGATGGAGTAACTATGATTCTTCGACCGCGGTAAACCTGTAATGAAGTCTAGGGATATGACCTCCCACTTCCATTCAGGTACCAATATGGGCTGCAACAATCCTGTGGGATGTCGATCCTCCACCTTAACCTGTTGACACTCCAAACATTTATTTAGATATTCAGTAATATGTTTACGCATATGAGGCCAGAAATATACTTTCCTAATAGCGGTTAACATTTTATGGTATGTTGGGTGACCCACATAATTACTTCTATGGTATTCATTCATGATCATCTCTTTTAGGTCCACGCGGTTTGGTACATAAAAATTTCCTCTAAAGGTTAGCATTTGATCATTATTTACTCCATATTCAAAAGAACTTATTTTCTTTCTAGTCTCTTCCATTTGTTGCCATAGGAATTGATATTATGGATCTTTTTGTGCTTCTTCTTTACTTAATCTAAGAATTTACTTTCAAGTTGATTGTAGTAAAGTTCATGAATACAATGCAGTTTTCTACTTAAAGCATCATCTACCCAGTTTTCTTTACCTTTCACGTCTTGGATGTCCATATCAAACTCACTTAGAAATTAATTCAATCTTGCCTATCTAGAATTTAAATCAGCTTGTTTAAAATAACTAGTCAAGCTGCTATGATCTATCTTTAGCACAAAATTTTTACTCAACAAGAAGTGTCTCCATACCCAGAGTGCATGTACTACTGATGTTAATTCTAGATCATAGTCTGAGTACCTTTGTTCATGTTCCTTCAACTTTCTTGACTCATATGCCACTACTTTGCCTTATTGAGATAAAACTGCCCCAACACACTCTTCACTTATGTCTGCACAAACTTCAAATTCTTTGTTGGGGTCAGCTACCCTCAACATTGGTGCAGTGGTCAGAAGCTGCTTCAACTTTTCAAAGATGTTTTGACACTCAACAGTCCACTTAAAGACTTTTCCTTTTCTTTGCAAGGAGGTAATGGGAAAAGCAATTCTGGAAAATCCCTCATTAAATCTCTGATAGTACCCAATTAATCCCTTAAAGGATCGAATATCTGCCACATTCTAGGGTACTCACCATTCCGTGATTGTCTTGATTTTCTCTGGATCAACAACAATCCCTTCTGCTTAAATGACATGGCCTAGGTACTGGATTTCTATTTTAAAGAAATCACATTCGCTGAACTTAGCATACAACTGGTGTTTGCTTAGCATTTCTAGCACAATCCTTAAATTCTCTCTATGTTCTTCCTGGTTTTTAGAATATATTAAAATTTCATCTATAAATATAAGTACAAAATTATCCAAGAAAGGATGAAATATACCATGCATTAACCTCATAAAGGTTGTTGGTGCATTTGTTAACCCGAAAGGTAACACCACAAATTCATAATGCCCATGCAAAAAAATTGTGAGTTAAGGGGCCAAGAGCGCTCTGAAGGCCAACTCGAGCAGCATGGGGATGACACAATGAGGAGTGACCTCACCTTTTGAAGACCTGTGGCACAAGCATAGATGCTATGATATTTTTCGACACGATCGCGAGTGCATGTAGGGACAATTCTCATGGGGTGGCTTGTGATTCAGGGTGTGGCTTATTTAGTTTTTGTAATATTGAAATAGAATATTGAAATAGTTTGTTGAAAAGGGGAAGGCCAAATACTTCGAATTGGGCACACACACACATATATATATAAGTGTTAATAATGGAAGAGATGGGATTGATAAAATGATATTGTTTTGGCATATGCAACATGTATTGGAAATGGAGAAATTCCTTTCGAAAAACTAAGAAACTCATTTTTAGATTTGATTTAATTTTATTGTAGTAACAAATGGAACAAATGTGGCACAAACAAAAAATTGAAATGCAACAAGAGGTGAGTTATGATCAAAATACAAATGTAAGCATATCTGAATTAGGGATTTCCATTAATTTGTTGAGGTTTTTACCAACAATACATGATGTCAAATTATTAATTCCTTGCATTGGAATCAACACTTTTTACCATTTTTGGTATGTTGTTGTGAATGTCTTAGGCGAGCCCAAAATGAGATTTCAACTAAATACTAACATACTAGGGAAGCGAAATTTAAAAAGCTAAGATAGAGGAGGCCAAAGTAGATTTTAAATTAAAAAACGTCGAGCTAAAAAAAAAAGATAACACATGAAAATAAAAATAGCCTAAAATGTAATACATACCATTATTGAGAAAAACGACCATAGAGTAGCTTATTCGCATCCAACAGAGTATCAAATCCATAACCCCTAAAGGTCGCCCTCCTCTTTATCACATACAAAATTTCAACTCAAACTCACATTGAGCACTTCAACTCTGACTCAAACTCAAAGGACTAACCATATTGACATATAGACCAGACAAAAGTGTTTCCAAAAGAACACAAGAAATAGATAAAAAAGAAGAAAAAGGAAGAGGGAAATGATTTCAAAACTATGTAACATTGAAGATATATATGCAAATAAAATCTTCTTATTTCTCCCCTTTCCATCTTTATTTCAACGGATGGGTACTTCTTTCTCGTTACTCCAAAATATAAGATATGCACTTTTCTTGCTTTTCCTTACTTCAAGGAACATTAGGATTTTTTTCCTTCTTTTTCTAACTGTTAAAAACGTTTCATTGAGCATGTAATTGGTTCTAAGTAGAAGTCAAGATTGTTTATCATGGGTAAGAAATGTATGAGAACGTGCTAATTTCACAAATTTCCAGCACTACTTCCCACTTTCATTAGTCAATTGATGTCTACATCTTTAAGCTAGGAGAGGGTTTCAGCGAATAGATTTGTATTCCAAAATGTATTATTACCCTTAATCAATGAGGAATACACTAACTAAAATATATGAAAATCTAGACAAGAACGTATAATTTCTTTTCATTAATATTCTTATTATTCCAAATATTTTTATTAAAGTGGCCTTACTTTATTTATTTATAAGGAATATCTTATCTTTTTAAGGGGAAATTAAATTTATTTTTTAAATGAGTTTAAAACAAATTATTTTAAATTTGATAAATATTTAAAAAATAATAATATATAAGTTTGAGATTCAGTGTATTTTTAGTCAGGCTACACAAACTACACAAACTACAGGAATCAATTTTTGATAGTTAATTAATTAGGCCCAAAATCCATCATATATTATTGTTTTAAACCAAAGCACTCTAGGAATCAATTTTTGATAGTCAATTAATTAGGCACAAAAAACCATGATATATCATTTTTTAAAACCAAAGTTACATACAAATCATACATTGCATTTCATGTTTTCTGTTATGCCTGAGTTTGAGATATTATTTTTCCTCTTCCAAAGGTGGAGATGTTATGTTATAAGTTAAATTTCATTAACCATTTTTCACAAATTAACTAATGCTAGCCAATGATAACATTATTTTAGTATCATTAAATGTTTTTAGTATATCTCTCACACTTGATCTTTCTTTGCACCATTTCAAACTTTTCAAGTTCGTAAGCTTGATGAAATCTAGACTTCCTTTTACACCCAGAAAGGACATACAGACCATAAGTGCCTCATTTTTTTCTGATGAGGGTTCCTTATGTAATTAGTGCTTTTAATTTTCCTTTCTCACCTTGAACTCTAGTTTGACCAGACTAATAGGACAAGAGAAATATCCTCTCACTTGTTGATCGAGCTTCTGGCACTCTTTCCTAAAACAAAACATAGGAATGATAACCTTGAACAAAAGACCAAAGAGAAAGAAAATATATGAGGGTTTTGCTTGGCAAGAATATAAAAATCATAATGAGTCTCTAAAACGCTAAAATGTTGAAGTTTGAGATGGTGGTCATCGTCCAACTTTGTTATTTCATTAATTTCAGAATACTTTCTACTTTGTAATTTTCCTCCATTGGCCTGCACTACCAAGGGAATGGTAAGCAACACTAGGAACAATAGCTTATAAATTTGTTTGAGAAGTGGATTCTATCGATGAACCAACTTCCCTTCACATAGTTCCATGTCCTAGAACAATAGTGGCATAAACGCTTCAGTACAGAGAACCATGGTGATTCTAGAGTTGTTCATTCATCTTACTAGAACAAAAGACAAAAAAATAGGACTTAGTCCAACAAAATCGTCATAAGGCCATTTGGAATTGATAGCAGTGGCTTGATTATCTCTCTATGCAACTCACCTACTTTGAGATGCTCAGTGAAAATGAATGCATGTCCAATACATAAGCATGTTGGTATTTTGTTTTCAATTCTAAGCATCAAATGAAATATTTATTTTATATAAAAACTTGAAACCTTCCTTGTTCAATTGGACATACCCAAATATATGTATTGACCCTTGTCAATAGGTAGACACATACAAAGAATTTTTTTATGAGTGTCAATCTCTAAGTGACAAACTATGACTTGGAAATTCCTAAATTGAATGGCTCATATGCCCAATTTGCATAGAGATTCCTTAAATGGATGCACAATGATAACATTGTCTCATACATATGATAATGAATTAAGAGACTCCAATTTTTGTTAACATATATTCAAACCAGAATTCTAAATCCAAATGCCCATATAGATTAACGTATTCACGTGTTCCTGTTAGGAGAAATACAAGATTTACATACATACATCATAAAATACATAATAGAATGAATAGTGAAAACAATACTATAGATTAACTTATTCATGTGTTCCTATTAGGAGAAATACAAGCTTTACATCCATATATCATAAAATACATAATAGAATGAATAGTAAAAACAATATTATAGATGGAGAACAAACGAAAGATAACCATATAAAATAATAGTGTTATGAGGCTCCCACCATCAAATTCAAGTTCAAAAATATGGTGCGAGGATCAGGTAAAAGCATTGTGCTCATGTCATAAAAGCAACACAACAATAATTTAACCATTGTGCTCATGCCATAAAAACAACACAACAATAATTTAAGAAAAAAACATGCAGGTCTAGCTAAAACCCTTAAATATTGTAAAAAAGGCAAACATTTATTATTAAAAAATTATATTTTAAATCTTTATATGGACATCCATGCTTGTATTTATCTATTAAAAATGATTACAACTAGAAATTGTACCAGATCTTGCAAAGGAAATGCATTAAAACATAAATTCAAGATTCAAGAAGAATGGTGACATATAGAAGATAACGGAATTATATATATATATATATATATATATGTATATATATATATATATATATATATATATATAGATATATATATGAAATACTTGGAATTAGAATTGTTCAGCAAACACTCCGGAAGAGTGATTATATCCAATATAATGAATGAGTAAATTTTGATAGATTAAAAAATTTTAAACTATATGTTTTGACCACACCATATTTAAATACAAAACTCTACTTATTATTTAAAAATATAAATATAAATGATTATGACGTTTACAATATAATTACTTGAATTTATATATTTAGAATTGGTTTCCTCTCGATTAATTAATAAATTATCAAAAGTATATATTCTATGTTAAAGAATGTATTTTTACCTTCCAAAATATAATATATTTTACATATAATAGTTCAAAATATATCTATAGATTAAAAAAAGTGTATATATTTTTTTCATATATTATTATAGTTTCACATGCAAAGGGGTAGAGTAATACACTAAACTTCACATTAACTTCTTATTATCTAAGTTAAATAATTAAATTAAAAAATATATATTTATCTTAATATTTTTTTTATACAATGAAATGTGACTTTTAATATTATGATAATAATATCTTTGTATTATTTTATGTCTCCCATAAACAATTTCTACAACATTTTAAAGTTTTATGTTAATAAATTAATTTTCTGGTTTTGTTAACATTTTAAATTTTTATATTAATAAATATCTCTTTAGATATGCAAATTCCTTTTATAGTAAAAAGAGATTTGATCCATACTAATGCTAAATAAATGTGGTGTCACTTTCTGTCTCATAACAATAATGCGCTTTTTTCTTCCTTTTCCGTTTACGATCATGTAAAGCCCAGAATTACAGGTATTCTTACTATTATAAGATTTCCCATGAGGAAATTTGGCTTGAATTTATTTCTTATCACTCAATCTAGTCGACTTATATATATATATATATATACTTGTTTGCATTTCTCAAGTCGGTTCCTCAGTGTTTTGTCCAACTCTAACAGATCAATATGCCCTTCCTTTAACTTTTCAATTAGCAAGCTTTATATAACTTCCAGCATCTATGATTATAGAGTTTCAACATCTATGTATATGCATACATACATACATATACATATGCTCATTTAAATTCATTTTCTTCAACTAATTTTGCAGCAGTTGATATTGGAAATGGATAATTGATCTTTTCCAGTAATTTAAATATGCTTTTACTCTTCTCCTACTCATATACTTTTAGAACACGTAAGTAGATTTTCCATAGGACTTTTTCCTTATATTCTTTTTATAGTTATTCAGCATATTTGTAATTCTGGGGTATATTACCCTCTTCCCTTGGAAATATAGAATATAGATTATTTTTTCTGCAAGCAAATGGAAGTAATGAAACCGAATTTGATATTTTATACTCACTAATTTCAGATCCTACTTACTTACTTAGCATTTAATTTCTGATTTCGTATATTTAAACTTCCATGTAATAGAACAGTTTAAATTCTTAATTCTACAATTCTTGTCACTGTAGTATGGCTATTATACTGTAATCAATACTTCTATAACAGGTTTAGTTGTTTTCTACCTGCTGTTCCTGTTTACAGTTTTGTTAAAATTTTCTGTTTATACAACACCGCAATTAAATTTTCATTTAAAAGACAACAAATTACAACTTTAAATTTGTTATTAGATTAGACATTCAAACGATCTATCATCTCTAAACTTTATTACTGCAGGGTACCTATCCCTAGTAGAATGTGTAATTCCTACTTGTCCAGTTGTGACTCTCTATTAATAGAGTCTGTTCCTATTTCCTAGGTTAGCTAAAACTAGTTTCCTTATTTGGTGTGAGGTTGAGATATTCCCTCAACCAACTTATTGTACGTCCAAGATAGATTTCCTATCTTGAGACTAATTCATGTATAAATGTGTGTAATCTATTTAATTAATGATATAGTTTGCATATTAAAAGTTTTATTTTTGGTATCAAAAAATAAAAATAAAAAAAAATAAAAAAATAAAATGTGAGAATAATGTAACAGATTTAGCTTCTTGAGGTTGAACGAGAGTGTTTATTTAGAAATTGGTTGCACATATTTAGGTTTGTTTCCTCTTCTTCAGGAATATTAGGTGAGTGCAATTTCTTATATAAGTGTGATGTAATCGAGCAATTGAATTCATTTATTTGTGTGAGCTTTGTCTCACGTTTCTCTGGTGATTTGGCTGTGCATTTGTTTTATTTTTGCACGTACAACGCTCGAATTCTCGGCCTCCCCGGGCCGAGAAAATAGAAGAGAGAGATTTTCATTTCCAGCTTTAACGTTCTTGATCCACGGAAAGTTCGAAGAATGATTTTTCTAATAGCAGTCGTATTTCTATTCATTCGTTGTTCAAGAGTTGAGCCGAGGCCTGGGGGTGAAATTCGATCTTCCAGATCTCATTTTTCTTCTGAAGATTGACCCCCACCGCCGCGTATCAGAATTGAGTGAGCTACAAATCGTGAGGAGTTTCATGGAGCATTGATTTACCAGAAGAGAACTGGTGGAGGCCCGTGCAGACCGCTACGCCGGGAGGCGTGTCGTATACCCGATCAACATGTTGATCATGGAAGAGTTTCTCGTCGCGGAAGATCGATGAAAGATGATCGGTGGCAGAACGGTTGCCGATTTCTCCAAGGAACAATGTAATCAAACGTTTTTTATTTAAGATTGCTTGCGTTTTGTCTACGCTGTCAACGCCTCTCTCCTCTTCGCGGGTAGTGAATGGTGTGTGTGGTTTGAAATTACAATCTGCCTTTTCAACTCAATTCAGCTCAACGTCCACAGTGGCTGCTGGTGTGTGCCGCTGCGAAGAAGGTTAAAGGCGAGCACAATTTCATGTGTTGTTGCACAGAATCTGCCATTTAAGTGTGCGCAGTGTGAAGTTGAGTTTGCCTCTGCGTCATTTAAGAACAGTGAGGTGAACTGTAGCGCTTTACATTTTGTTTTTTGGAGTACTGCTTGCGCATTTCCATGTTATTTATAATTCACATTAAAACTTTGTTAGTCATCGGCATCTGAACAACGCAGGGGCCATCCCTTGCGTCCCTTTCATAAAAGGATATCCTCAGGGCTCTACTTAACTCGGACTTGATTGGTTTCCGTACATTTGATTATGCTCGACATTTTCTCTCCTGCTGCAGTAGAATTCTTGGCCTAGATTATGAATCGAAGAGAGGCTACATTGGACTTGAATACTATGGTCGTTCTGTTGGCATCAAAATTTTGCCTTTGGGCATTCACATGGGCCAGCTTGAATCAGTGTTAAATCTTCCGGACACTGCATTGAGAATTGGGGAGCTGAAGGAGCAATTCAAAGAAAAAATGCTGTTGGGTGTTAATGACATGGATATATCCACGGATCGGGTACTAGGAAAAAGTTTTTCCAGTCATCGAAATCGAATTCAAGCGACAAGGAGGCCTGTTCACGGTAGTATGTGTGGGAGACATTGGAAATGAGGCGCATCAGTGTGCTTTTGGGCATTAATATGTGATATGAAAAATTAATGTGTCTTTGTAGCTAGTTGAAAGCATGATTGTGTGTATTTTGCGTAAAACAAATATGCCATGATGGAAGTATTTTGGAACTAAAATCAATATACATATTGAGATTAGTCACCTAAATATGAAGTTAATTTTGTTAGAATTGACTACTCTAACAAATGACAGGTTAAGGATGGAGTTCCAAGTTTTTAATTGATAAAGACAAAGATGCCCAAGATGTGAACATTTCAAAATATGATGTAATGGAGCAGCGACAACATTTAAAGGAGGATGGACAACGAAAGTGAAAGTTTGTTTTGTGTGGTTTTTAATGAGTCACAGAGTTGAATGGTAAGCAAGTCTAGGATGGTTTTGTAGTGGTCATTTTATGTACCTGGTAATTCCAAGATATGGAGTATGTAAGCCTTATAAAGGCATGTGTATCCCCGTAAAAGTTCGTGGTAATCTCAAAACCACTTTGTAACTACAGGTTCATGGTCAGCCAGAAACCATTTTGCAGTGTCAGTTTGTGGTCAGCTAAAAACCACGTATAATAGTGAAGCAGACTGGAAACAGTTCTGTGTCAGTGTTTGCCACTGAAGGAAGAGCATGGTTACGGGTCATCCGATAAAACCCCGATGAAAGAAGAGCATGGTTACGGGTCATCCGATAAAACCCCGATGAAAGAAGAGCATGGTTACGGGTCATCCGATAAAACCCACGTTGGAGGGGGATATGTGGATACAGGTACATGTATGCAGTGATAATGGTTGATAGAACCATGTATACGAAGGACATCCTACAAGACCAGCGGTTGCAGCGGTTGGTACCCATGCATTCTGGTGGATGGTTGCTCCTTTATATGGACGTCGACATATTCTTTGTTATGTTTGATCACAACTAGATTTTGCGAAGTGATATCGAGACAAGTAGTCATTAAGGGGTGTGTTAGAATGTGTAATTCCTACTTGTCCAGTTGTGACTCTCTATGAATAGAGTCTGTTCCTATTTCCTAGGTTAGCTAAAACTAGTTTCCTTATTTGGTGCGAGGTTGAGATATTCCCTCAACCAACTTATTGTACGTCCAAGATAGATTTCCTATCTTGAGACTAATTCATGTATAAATGTGTGTAATCTATTTGATTAATAATATAGATATAGTTTGGTATATTAAAAGTTTATTTATCCCTATAGCCAAACCATCTTTGGTTTCGACATTCTGGGTGATGGTCCCTATTAAATTTTCTCCCTGCTATTAAACATACTGAAATTTCAGCTATTAGATCTAGTTTATAACTGCATGAGGTACTGAATAAACAGTCAATCTAAAATTTGGATAAGAAATTCTAACATAACAATTCATATAACCTTGATATACTTTATACAAACTTAAAATAATATCCAAAATTATGCATGCGTACCGATACTATGACCAGTCCTCCCAACCTTAGAGTTCTTCTATCTCCATAACTCACCCCCGAGCTGAGATCCTCCAGACTAACCTCAATCTGTTATGGAGCAGCTTATTTAAGCTATGCTCTCCCCAAAGCCTATTTCCAATTCTGCGTCTAGAATTTCAAGATGCTTTTATTCCTGTTTGCCTAGGCTTCCCTTATTTAGGGACTTTAAAGCTGCTTTTTGCTTTTCTAGCTTTTTACCTCTTCCCAACTACTTTCCTCATCATTGGGGAAATTTAGATTTTTCCTCAAAAATCTAAATTAGAAATGAATTCTTTCAAGGCTTTTTTGAAAGATTTTGGGGAAAGTCTTAACCTCTTTCCATAACCTCATGGATTAGGCAAGTGATCTCAAAAATCTCATTTAATCATAGTGCATACAAAACATTTTATTTATTTTTCATAAATAAATAATTAACTACATCCACACAATAATTATCCATTGGGGTCCACTCCCTTTGGATTTATGTTCAAATGTCTAACTTGAAAAGCATAGAACTCAAAGTGTTACATATTCCCCCTCTGAAAACAAACACCGTCCTCGGTGTTAACAACTAACTACTATAGTTAATTTTGAAAATAAAGATGGATACTTTTCCATCATCTCAGATTATCTTTTCCACTTATCTTCTTTAGCCGTAAAGTGTTTCCATTGCACTTTTACTGTGGCTACTGTTTGATTTTTCAGTTCAATATCTTCCCGCTCCAAAATTTGAAGCAGCTCTGGAAGAAATTCCACTTCTAGTTCCACCTGAATCACATTCCAACCAATAATTTGAGAAGCATCTTGTAAATATATTTTTTTTTCAATAAGGAGGCATGAAACACATCATGAACTTTAATATGAAAGGGCAAGGCCAGTTTATAAGCCACTGGTTCCACCCTTTCCAACACCTTCCTCGGTGTTACACTTTAACGTTGATTTTTCAACTTTACGAAGATTTCTCCTTCGTCCTTACTCCTGGCTTTAATCAGTTTTCGGTAGAGTACTCTTCTGCTTCCACTCTGTTTACTGATGCCTTATGCAGCTGATTCTCTTCCTACTATCTGGAAAATCTTTTATTATGTTTTCTCTATCTACAATCCATACCAATTTATGTAAGTAATATCAGATACATATAATTGATAATCCACAATAACATTCTGAATTTCAATAATTTCAAGAAATACAGTTACTAGTCAAACCGTTCAGGTTCATAATAGTTTAGTGCACTTTTAGTACAACTACTTATCCTTTCTTGTTTCTCAGTGAGATTTTCTCCTCACGCAAACTTGGTCCAGTTCAACTTTTATTGATTTTTCTAGGTGATTTATCTGCACTTATTTTCACTTTTTTCTCCTTGTTTTCGAAGTTTACAATTTCCTGTTACAGACTTGGCTAAACAATTTTTCAAATTTTCATTAGTATTTATGAATAAAAGAAAACAACTGTATCATATTCATGGTTATGATTACCCTTTCTCGGTTCATAGATGAACTTGCAGTACCTTCGCATTGTTTTCTTTTGTTAGCCAATCAATTAATTAATAATAACCAGAATCATTAATAATGTCTATAATTCAATTCTTACTTCACACAATTTTTTTTTCTAACTTCTTTTATGAATTTCATATTCTTACTGACAATGCCTCTAAAGTGTACAAATTTATGTTTCATTATTCCATTTTTTTCAAATTTCCTCAATTTTATCCACTAGCTCAAAACTTACATGAATAAATTTGGATGGGTTTCCTGCACACCCAAATACAAATACAGTTCATCCTCCTTTCTCTCGGTTTGTAGCTGTATGATTTCACACTATTACCTTGTCCTTGAATTTAAGACTCAAGGAATTTAAATTTAATAAAATTTACACGAGAAAAATTTTATAGTGTAAGTACATATTTCTTTTATAGTGATATATATCTATTACTATACTTTGTTACATTCCAAAGAATATATCAAAAATGAATTTGGCACACTTGAACTTGTACATTTACTTTTAATTGTAAGCTCATGCTTTACTAATTCCAATGATGATTCACCAATTATACCTATATTTGAATTTTACTAATCATTAGAAATCAACCCATGGTTTATATAAACAACACATGGCTTCTGATAAAGACCACTTACAACCTAAAACCATGGTTCACTTGATAAATGGATTATAATATATTGAGAAAAATAATTATGCTCCATTGGATTCTTATCCATGCATGATAATTTTCATAATTATTTTCCCATGGATTGAAAAAGAATTGTTAGATTTTCAATTCTATTTTATCTAATTCATTCATTCATAACTCAATGTAACGGGTCCACATTACACTATTTAATATGAAATGATCCACAATTACTAACCCAATCAATTATTTAAGCAACTATTTAGACCATATTTATAACTCGTACTTAAGCTTACCCCTTCATTAATTTCCATGTACATGAACTAAAATATACTTATACCAAATACTTTAGTCATGACTTAAATATAAACGAGTTGAAAAATCATCCTGGTAACTTTACCAAATACCAGCATCCAATTTTTCCTTCTCATACTATAATTTTAACACTTAATCTACCACAATAGTGTCTATTACTCCTTTAACCATAATTAGAGTAATAATAATCCAACAATATGGTGAAATATGTCATTCCACTTTTACTTGTAAACTTTTAAGGTGAATTCACTTTTAATATTGCGTAGTGAATTTATTCTTTTCCCTTAATCCCTTGGGTATAAAGTTTGAAATTTATTTACCTAAATAAATTATCATGTATGAAAATATTATATTCATACAAATCCACAAAATTTACTTTATAACTTATAACCAAATCACCTATATTTTAACATATGATGTTAATTCTATATTTTCACTGCATATTTGACTTATGTCCCACGTAACTTAAATTTGTTTATGATTTTAGTCTCCTTTATCATACCCTTGATAAAAAAAATATAACTCAATGAGTCCTCTTTTTTTAAGATACATATATACATTTATATATATACGTTCCCCATTTAACCATACTTCATAATTTTGTTTCTTCATTTACTAACATCGTATTTTCCACGTCATACTTATGGTTCAATGCTCAAACATATAATTATATTTTGGCCTCTTAATATACTACACATGTCATGTTTCCACTTTCATTTCATCCATGTTTATAACTCTATAAATGTACCTACAATTTTTAAAAAGGTAATAGATGGAACATTACCCACTATAAAATTTTAACTTTATAATCAGTATTAAATTATAACTTCTATTATAACCAGTATGTAACCAATGGTAATATACACCCACAATGGCACATTATCCATGTATATACTTCTTTTATACTTGTATATTTGTATTTTTAACATGTCTCACATCACAAAATTTCAACACTTTTTTTTTTCTTTTTTTTTTTTAGTTTAGACTAATCCTTAATTAGTCTCTTACAATTTAACTTGCTTCCATTCTTATTCTCAAAGATATTCTTTCTCAGTAATAAATGTGAAACCGATATGTTAACTCATCTCTCTTTTTATTTTATATAGAAGAGATAGCTACCTCCACCTTAACTTTTGGTATTGAGAGTAAAAAATAAGCAAAGGCTACATATTTTATTGTATGGACAATACCCCTAAACATCTTCGTTTCCCATCTTTACTTTTTCCACTCATTCTGGATTGGATTTAATTTACCAACCTATTCACATTCTTTACTAAATTTAGCTCTTTACCTTTTTAATACACTGTGGTCTCTTTTCATAATTAAATATGATATCTTTATATTTCCAAAAATTCACCACTATGTGATGGATAAAAAGGAAAAGTAACTCATCATGGTAATTAGATATTTACACTTTTCGATTTACCCAGCCTTACTTTAATTTGTTGGAAACTATATACACTTATTTCCCTTGTCATGGAATTAAACCTTCGAAATCATTAACCAATATTGTTCCAACTATTAGCTATACAAGAAAAATGTGACTATAATAAAGTATCTCGATTTAACCTTTTTCGTTCATTATAAGGTTATCTCAATATATATATATATATATATATATATAACCGTATCTTGACCTTCAAATTCTTAAACTCATATTTTCTTGAAGACCCCAACCAACCTTTAATTTATAAGGTCCATGATAAAATCTTATAAAGTTCATGTAAGTATGAAATGATTTGGTAGCACTCTTTTCCATACAATATATCACTTGTATTTGATTTATTAACCCTCCAGCTAATATATAATATATTAAATCTTTTCCATATAATATATCTTGTTGTGATATATTATTAAGCTTATTCCAGAGTTATTTAACTTTCATATATTACGGAATATCTATTAGCTTCAAATATTCCTGATGCTACCTTAAAGACCTTTGTATGACTCCACTTTGGTCGTACTCCCATAATGACATTCCTTTAATGGGTTCTCGAACTTCATGATTTTAATGGCCAGCTGGATTTCAATATGACCTTGGTTACAGTTGTCATTCCACCTGAACGGAACTTAATACACCCAACCTACTTCTCATTTATTTCATATCTAACTCTATTTCAAATTTTGGAAATCGATATCAGTAATGTCAATTCATGAATTCAAATCTCTTCCAAATGCAAACCTTATGGTGATTCTTTCCATTCCATCACCTTTGCCATTTCATTAATTCTTAGGCTACCATCATAACTCATCCAGTACCTAGTCACGTGACAATTTCTGGAATTGATTATTTCTAAGCTTTGATCCCAAGTATGTCCAGCATTGGATGACACTTGTATGGTTGAGATTTAATAGGGTTTCAATCTTGGTTCTGCTTAAAATTTGATTTCCTCCGTTGTTTTCCTTCTTTGGTTCTCATTTTGAGAGCTCCCACTCATTCTTCGAGTGATTTTTCACCATTACTTATCGTTTCAGTAGGCAGAGTTATCACAATATTTTTTTTCCCAACCTGTATTTCTATGGGTTTCGACCGTAGGTAAGAGATTTATTTTTATTTTTATTTGTTTCGCTTTGTCATTTTTCTATATTCTCTGCTATAATATTAAGCTGTTTATTTTTGCTACACTAATGAATTATGCCCACTAGCTAGCTTGAAATTCATTTTTGTTTATGCTTAATTTCGAATTATCGTTATTCTAATTTTCCCTCCTTTCCCTTCGGCATATTTCTGACTCGGATCTCTCGGTCATAGTTATATTGGAGAAGATATTTTTCTTCTGGAATCTGTCAAGTAAAATTTGACTGAAATTTTTGTGCAAGCTCTCATATCTATTACGATTTCAAACCCGTAATAGAATCCCTTTTAATTTTTGTTTTGTTTGAGTGGCTATATCATCTCATTGATTTTCTTTCCAGATTATCGGATTTTCTGCCTACTCACTCGGTATTTGAATGTAGGATTTTGAAAAATTGGAGGCCTTCTACCATCATATGGTGTTGAACCTCTAAGGTCACTTCTTCATCTCTCATATGTCAGTAGTTTCTCAGTTCTTCATTTTGAAATTAGATTTATGGTTCATAGAGGGTTTTTTGTATGACTTTTCTTTTCCTTTCCTCTAATCTATTTGCACCTCTGTTTAAAATTTATTTTCTTTTTATGGTTACAGATAGGGTGATTATGGAGCCAACCAGATTGTTAAGGTATATCTTTAACTACTGTCATGATTTTTTTCACAGCTTCCATTTCTTGATTTTAACACAATTTTCTAAACTTGTTAATTTTAACGTGCAGGTACAACCGAACTCATTTTTTGGTTTTTTTTTTTCCATGAGTATCTGCGTTTGTAATTTGTTTCTAATTTCTCCTTCTTCCTTTTTTATAGGTAATTTTTTTTTTTCTTTTGGGTTTTCTTATAAAATGTTTCCTCCTACACTCCCGAGGAGTGTCTTTTGGGTGTTTCTATTTGCATTTTTGCATTGCAAGTCGATAATACTTCGCCATCTCAACCATCTTACTCCAATGGTCAAGAATTAACGAGAACAATTCCTCTCGATTTGACGAAATGCACAATGTCAAAAATCAACAGAGATATTCCCGATTTATTTACTTAGTTATGACTGAACTATTTTAATATTTACATGTATTTATCTTGTAATATGTATATCCCCAATTTTGGGTTTGAACAATTGGAAAATTTCTCATTCGTACCCTAGTTTGGATTATATTTTTAAATATGACATTGATTTGTGAAATTGTCAAGTTTCTTCTTATTTCAGGGTTGATGCTAATTTACTACTAGAAAAAATTCTCTGATTTAAAAAAAAA
Source organism: Pinus albicaulis (assembly GCA_034641835.2). Classification (NCBI taxonomy): domain Eukaryota; kingdom Viridiplantae; phylum Streptophyta; class Pinopsida; order Pinales; family Pinaceae; genus Pinus; species Pinus albicaulis. The sequence continues at coordinate 1,687,992,736 of CM076578.1, forward strand.
AAACTTTAATATGTATATACTCAGATATAGTCTTTAGAATGTGATCTATACAACTTTCTCTTTATCTCGCAATATATGTAAGATGAAATACAATACAAATATTGATTCAGGTATACTACTTTTACATAGTAAAAATAAGTTAATCAAGCACTATCAATTTTTTTTTTTTTTTTTTTTTGGCCCAGCATTGATTTCTTATAATTTTGATAACTTAAATGTCACACACACACACACACACACACACATATAGGTATATTCCAATATATACCTTTCTGTATTCTATTATATACAGCTAATTAAAATTTTTATTTTGCTTTTTTGGTTTATCAGGTATTAAGACACAGAGTTCCAACTTTATATTTTTTTTCCATAATAGAAAATTTTACAAAATTCTTTTCTAATAATTTTCATAAACATCACTATAAAATATACTCTACCCCACTATTTTAGTTGGTTATATATATATATATATATATATATATATATATATAGCTATGTTGTTCTAATTTCCAGCACTTAAAATTTTTTATACTACCATTGTAACTGAAATAATTGTTCCATTTACAGAATTAAGGGTTCGCGAAAATTCTTACCACCCTACCCATTTCCTTCTCCTATTTCCATGTTTAAATCTCATATAGCTATTTAATCATGGTTTATTATATGCAACTATCTAGTTTGGAATAATGTTTAACGTTGAATTCCACTCCATATTTTAATATGTATCTCCTTTTATACCTTCTTTCAACTACAGTTTATTTTTCTGTGTGAGTACATGATTTGCCCAATGGTTTAGCTAAAGTTCTACATGTGAGTTTTAATCTTGGATATTAGATTGTCCTGCAAGTATTCCTGAAAATATATCCAAGATACCTGAAAGTATATCCAAGATATTCGTATATAAAATTTATAACAGCTTATTGTTTTTTTTGTTTTTGTGAGCACATAAATTGCCCAGTTTTTCAACTAGTGCTCTGATATCATTTGTAACGTCTCTAATAGAAATTTTTTTTTTTTTTCTCCTTTTTCCTATTTACGATCACAACTTCGGTAATTACAAGTATTCTTACTATTATAAGATTTCCCATGAGAAAATTGGGATTGACTGTATTTCTTATCGCTCAATCTAGTCGACTTATATATATATCTATATATACATATACTTGTTTGCATTTCTCAGGTCGGTTCCTCAGCGTTTTTTCCAACTCTAACAGATCAATATGCATTTCCTTTAACTTTTCAATTAGCAAGCTTTATATAAATTCCAACATCTATAATTATAGAGTTTCAACATCTATGATTATAGAGTTTCAACATATATGTATATGCATATATACATACATATACATATGCTCATTTAACTTCATTTTCTTCAACTACTTTTGCAGCAGTTGATATTGGAAGTGGATAATTGATCTTTTTCAGTAATTTAAATATGCTTTTACTCTTCTCCTACACATATACTTTTAGAACACGTAAGTAGATTTTCCATAGGACTTTTTCCTTATATTCTTGTTATAATTTTTCAGCATATTTGAAATTCTGGGGTATATTACCCTCTTCCCTTGGAAATGTAGAATATAGATTATTTTTCTACAATCAAATGGAAGTAATGAAACCGAATTTGATATTTTATACTCACTAATTTTAGATCCTAGTTACTTAGTTAGGATTTAATTTCTCATTTCGTATATTTAAACTTCCATGTAATAGAACAGTTTAAATTCTTAATTCTACAATTCTTGTCACTATAGTATGGCTATTATACTGTAATAAATACTTCTATAACAGGTTTAGTTGTTTTCTACCTGCTGTTCCTATTTATCGTTTTGTTAAAATCTTTTGTTTATACAACACAACAACTAAATTTTCACTTAAAAGACAACAAGATACAACTTTATTTTTTTATTAGATTAGACATTCAAATTATCTATCATCTCTAAACTTTATTACTGTAGGGTACCTATCCCCAGGTCCAAACCATCTTTGGTTTCGACATTCTGGGTGATGGTCCCTACTTCATTTTCTCCCTGCTATTAAACATACTGAATTTTCAGCTATTAGATCTAATTTGTAACTGCATGAGGTACTGAACAAACAGTTAATCTAAAATTTGGATAAGAAATTCTAACATAACAATTCATATAACCTTGATATACTTAATACAGACTTAAAATAATCTCTAAAATTATCCATGCATACCGATACTATGACCAGTCCTCCCAACCTTAGAGTTCTCCTATCTCCAGAACTCATCCCCGAGCTGAGATCCTCCAAGGACAGGCTAACCTCAATCTGTTATGGAGCAGCTTATTTAAGCTATGCTCTCCCCAAAGCCTGTTTCCAATTTAGCATCCAAAATTTCACGATGCTTTATTCTTGTTTGCCTAGGCTTCCCTTATTTAGGGACTTTAAAGCTGCTTTCTGCTTTTCTAGCTTTTTTTACCTCTTCCGAACTACTTTCCTCATCATTGGGGAAATTTAGATTTTTCCTCAAAAATCTAAATTAGAAATAAATTCTTTCAAGGATTTTTGAAAGATTTTGGGGAAAGTCTTAACCTCTTTCCATAACCTCATGGATTAGGCAAGTGATCTCAAAAATCTCATTTGGTCATAGTTCACACAAATTTTTTTATTTATCTTTCATAAATAAATAATTAACTACATCCACATAATAATTATCCTTTGGGGTCCAATCCCCTTTAGACTTAAGTTCAAATGTCTAACTTGAAATACATAAAACTAGGGGGTGCTACATGTGGAATTAAGCAAATAATTCAATTTTTTCATTTTATATTATTTCAAAATTATTATTATTAATTTTTTTTTTGTGATTGTTGGTTATTAAAGTCTCTATCAGAAACAAATATAAAATGTTATGTAACACTTGTGGCATTGAGTGTTTATAGAGTTTTCATAATTTTAATTTAACTATCAATCATTATTAAGGGATGATAGTGTTAAAAAGTAAGTAGTTTTCACATCCCCAAAGTTGAGATTAATTTCAAAACTAGTTATGCCATTTCTATGTTTTAATTAAATTTACCAATTTAAAAAAATGTCATATGAACAAGTGTCATATGAAATGAGATATGGTTTTGTTAGTATGTAGTATTGATAATCCATATTGTTGGCTCATGGCATGGTAACAAATCATATTTATAAGATTATAATATCAAGGATAAAGTCGGTTAAAACTCATATTTAAATGCATATATGTTTAGCTCATATATTAATTTTTTTAATTAACAATAATAAAATAATTTGAGATAAAGTTATAATTTCATTAAATTAAAAAATAATAATAATATTGAAAATTTCACATGTATCTAAAATAATGAAGTAAATGTTTTGATGTTTATCATGGATTCATATTTAACTTAATAAATTTAATTATATTTTTTATTATATTTTTTTTTTTCTCAATTGGACTAATTCTATTAAGTGGAAATATGGTACATGAGAAAGTACATTCAAGAGAGACAAAAACACGGCCAACCGGAAATGATAAAATATCAACTTCGGTCCCCGGATAGAGAGATGAGACAAACGAGGAGCAGCAATAAGCAACTAGAAAGCAGGAAGGAACCGACTTCTACCCAGAATTGGTAGAGTTTTCTACACGAAATTTCTTCCCTTTCTTTTTGTTGACTTTAACCCAGCCATCCTGGTGAGTATGTGCTGGGACAATTTGAACACTGGAGTTCTCCAATAGAGGGGCCTCCTTATCTGAATCAGAGGAGGCGGACTCATGACTACGCTTCTGGGTGACTGTAGTATCAGGGGGATGCTCGGGAGCATCAGTGGACAATTTTTGAGTCTGAGGAGCAAGGTCTGAATCTGCGTCACTCCCATCTTCATCAGAGCTCGAGGAAGTATAATTTGCAGCAGGCGGCGGGGTACAGGGAGTCCATTTTTTGGATTTGGACCTTGTGTAATCTCCTTTAGTCTTTGTTTCTGCAAGAGTGGGGCATGAGTTCTGCAGATGCCCTGTTTGGTCACAGTGGCGGCAACGGAATGCAGTGTTCTCATAGTCTAAGAACTGAGTCCAAACAAGATCACCAGCCTTGATGATAATTTGTTCGGGCAAGCCTTTGCTGATGTCAACCTCCACGCACATTCTGGCATATGTGTAGAGGCCCTGAAGTGGCCTATCATAATCTACATCGAGAAAGCGTCCCAAGGTATCGCCCATGCGCCTGAACACTACCAGCTGCCATAGATGGACAGGAAGGTTGGGAAGCCTGACCCAAACAGGGGTCCTGGTGATGGTAGCTGTTGCAAGGTCGAAATCTGGGAACCAAGGGGTTAAGAAGAGCCCAGCATTTCCAAAGAACCAGGGACCTTTCTGTAAGGCCTGTTCATAATGCTTTGCATGATCGAACAATACTATGAAGAAACCTCGTGAGCAGCAGCTAACAAGGCATTTGCTGGTCCAAGTATCGTAGATCCAATCAAAGAGTTCCTTGGTTCGCGGCCAAAGCCCATTAAATCTGCAAATGATGGCTCTCTCTGCATATTTTTGAAGATCTTCTACGACAGATGGAAGAGAGACCTCAACAGAAGGTGCTTCATCCAGCTTGTCAACCAGAAAAGGCTGGGGTTTGGGGGCAGCAGAGGGTTTGGGGTTCTGAGAATGAACAACTTCTTTATAGGAGAAGATAGGGGCTGAAGAAGACTGTTCGGCAGCACCACCTCTCAAACGAAGGGTAAGCACAATGGAATCATTTCTGTTAATGTTGTAAGCAGAAAGGGGAAGAAGATCCTCAAGATGTGTACCTTGGAAAAGAAGTCTCTGGTGAATCGAGGGAATTCCAGTCCGTTGTTCCAGGTTAAGCTTAAGATTCTGAATCATATCTGAAGAAGAAACCCAAAGCAAAATAGTTTTTCCAGAGAGTAACCAGAGTTGGATCTGAAATGAGGCAGGGTTCTTTTTAGAGGCAGGATCTGCGCGACAACGAAAGGCGTACCTGCTTTTGCCTGCGACTTCAAGCCTCTGCTGAGAAAGGCCGAGAGGGCGGGAAACGCCTGTAGACCAACTCCAGAGCCTGAAAATGAAGCCTCGGGGGTTTGCGGCCAGAGTCCCATTCAAAGCTGCAGTTGAAAATTTTGCTGCAAGGCTCGTATTAGCCAAACTCGCCGAGTTGAAGACAGCCCCAAAGAGGCATGGCTCAGGTGACCCGAGCTGGACTCCAATGTGCTCGGTCCTCAAGTTTATCCCCTGCATCCAGAAAAAAACCCTTGAAACAACTTCCGCGGGAGCCCTGGCGCGATAGCACTGAAGGGCTGCAGAGGGTAGTCGAGCTGGAGCCTGACCAGGACTCGCTGGAACATTGACAGCTGCATAGACGCTGAACAAAGTCCTATTATCGATCAATGTCTTCTCTCGGCTGAGGTGAAGACACTCATGGTGATGCCGAAGGGACGGATCCTCATTCCAGGCGTAGATTGCAACGTCCCTTCGTGCTAGATCGAGGGAGAAAGCTGCTAGTGGAGTCCTGGCAAGTACCGGATGTGAGTTTGGTAAGTTCTCAATCCTCTGTATGCAGAGATAACTAGAGCCTGTCGGCGGCTCTACCACCTCGGCGAGCAGGAGAGCAGAAGAGTACAGTCTAGGGTTCATCTTGCTTCCTTCGGCTAGGAAAAAAACGGCTAATTATATTTTTTATTATATACTAATGAAAAAAATAATTAAATATTATATATATATATATATATATATATATATATATATATATGTTATTATTTTTCATAGAAAAACAATTATAATATTAATAATAAATAAATAGATTTAATTCATTTATAATACGAGTTTAATTCATTATCATAAATTATGAATTCAATTCAATTTAATTCATTTTACAATACGATTTGAATTCATTATCGTAAATTATGAATTCAATTCAATATAATTCATTTATAAATGGAATTGAATTCATTATCATTTGGTATTTTTTTTAATATAACTTTAACTATTTTTTTTTAATATAATTTTAACTAAATTGTTATCATTTGTTAATTTTTTTTATATAATATTAAAAATCATTATTTTATTTTTCTTCATATTTAGCTACTAGTACCACCAATAATACACTTTCAACATATAAACAATAACCATACAAAAAAAACATATTTTATTTTAGAAAACTCCAATCAGAGAAAAATCACTTTATTATTATTTTATTGTTTCAAACAAGTTATGCCTTGATTTACATCTAAAACTACCACTTTAAATCTAACAACTTTCACTTTTGTAACGAGACAAATTTCCCTATTTTCTATTAATTTACCCACTTCCTATGCATTTTTGAAAAATTTACCCTTTTTTCCTAAAAGAAAAAAAACTTACTATTAATAGAAAATTGTTGCCACAATGTGATGCATGATTTCATCACATTTCCAATTACCCAAAATTCAATTTTCAAATTTTCACAACTATTTAGTTGTCCGTTGACAATATATCATTTTGATTGCCCATAATCTATTTATATACCTAACAAATACTAGCCATGTACCTTTGACTCAATAGTGTAATGTTCCAAATTTTTCTTCAATAAATTGGAACATTAAATTTTGTCTAAACTCATTTAGGAGATGAATAATTAGGTAAAGAGGGAGGTCCAAAGATAATGAAAAAATAAATAAAATCTCTAGTATGAAAAGAGATCAGCCATGGAACTCGCATTTCACACCCTCATGTGTGAAAGGAGATATTTTCAAAGAGGTTTGACCAAGTCAACCAAGTAGGTATGAGTTGGAAAGCACTACATGACAACGTAGGAGGGAAGATTCCTAGAGGAAGGGCCCATGAGAGGAGTCTCCAATTGCTTGATAAATGGAGCTGAGGAGGATTTATTTCCATTCATGGTTTGCTTATGATATTGAGTCGTTTCTTTTCTGATTTCGAGCACACCGGGTCAGCTTAATCCTGGTCTGCAAAGACTATTTACAGACGTGAGTGTTCCAAGCCAAGATCTCACCCTCAGCCCCGGGGGACTTCGAGTGCCTTCTTGGGTGAGGTTTTCCCATCATTATTTGGCTCGAGACCGAAGCATCATCCTCCAGGACATTGTTATTTCTGTAGCATCATAATACTGTGTTGTAGGGTGTTGCCGTGGAGACTCCACAACACCTCTTCCATTGCTTGTTTTTTAGAGGGGGAGTTTTTCTTGCCTTTGGAGGATAATTTTGGAAGCTTGAGAGCTTATTTGCAGATCTTGGCATCAGGAAAACACCTATTATTGCCCCTACTATGCATTTTTCTCCAATAGCTACATTATTTTTATAGTGCATTTGCTGCGGGGTTTTGTAGATTGATTGGAGGGTGGGATCTCAAGTGTAAGGATCAACCTTCCACTTTGGAGATCCATTGGAGGAGGTTTACTTTATATATTTCATCTTATTCAGCTTTCTCTACATATTTCTAGTTCCAATGTTGCTGTAGCTGCCCAGCAACTCTGGCATTTTCATGTATTGCTGAAATCACCAAGGGGAATGTAATAAAGAGCCCGTTGGGCATTTTGTTGCATTATAGATCTCTTTTTTCATGTATTTATCAGTTTCAGATTTTTAATATAAGAAAAATAATCTTCAGCCTCCTGGAAATAACGCTGAAGGGTTTATGGGTCATTCTCTTTTCTTGCAACACCTCAATCTTGAGGGATTTTCTATGTAAAACTGTTGTTTAACCTTTCTTAACGCCTATGCCATGTTCCTAAACTCATTATATGATTTTTAATATTTCTTTACAACTTATTTTTTTAGAAAATATTCTGCCCTTGCTTCAGTAAATTTCTGCATACTCAAAGTCATGGGAAATCAGGGTTTTTCTTAACTAGTCGGGAAGGAGGAACTGTTTAACTTAGTAAAACACATTTTTTTTGCTAAAGTTAGACATTCATATCCCTCTTGACCTAATCTAACATTTTCCAGAATCTTGACCCTTCATTTTACGTATATTTTCTTATACACTCATTTTAGGGCCAAAATCCTCACTTTTCCCCACCTTTTTGCCCATAACAGCTGAAGGTTTCTGCAGTATTTGGAGTGGGTTTCTGAGTGTTTTTAAACACATTTTATGATATCTGAAGCATACATTCCTGAATAATTCATTTTTCAGGCATGATTTGCTAAGAAATCCATTTTTGGGATATTACAATGGTATCAGAGCTTTTGAGTGGGATTCTTCAAGAAGATCTATAGACAGAGTATGGAAAGGGCTAGGTAGCCTCTAGATCTGATCCTCTTTCAGAGGAAAAATAACTAGTAAATTCCCTCCCAGTCCATCTCTGCTTGGAGTTTGTCCTGTTTTAGAGATATCCCCGAAACAAGATATTACAGTGGTATTAGAGCATAGTTCTGGCTCAGCCTATGGAGCTAGTTATCTTATCCACTAGAGGCCATAGAGGTGATAAATATGGGGATCTCACAATAGTGTGACCAGCATTCACCAGCCTTCAATAGGCCAACCGAGATCACAATGCCTACATTCTTACCTCCAGTACCGAGTGAGAAAGGAAGTCAGCATGATCATATACCATTTGGAGACTATTTTTGTAAATGGCATTCCTTGGACAAAGACTTCAAAGAAGATTTTCCTTTCAAATATTACTATCAGCTCAGGCAGGATGAAAGTGAATGGAACAATGGGGGATCTAGCACACAGAGTTCAAATTTGCAGCATACCACTGGGAGGTCACCTTTTCCCATGTATGAGGGATCCACTGATCCCTATGAGTCTAAGCCTAAGAAGATCAGAACATTGAAAAAGATGAGTTTATTCTCATCTATTTTCATATCCAGAGGAAATACATCCACCTTTGAGGAGGTCAAGAAGATTGAAGAAAAAGAAGAGGAAGTACCATGCACTTCCTATTCTCATCAAGAAGAAGATATTGAGCATGGAAGATACTTGGATCATCCGATTCTCAGTGATTACCTTGTTGGGTATAAATCTCAACCTAGAGCCTTCAGAGAGACTCTATATTTTCCTCATTTCATCCACCTGAAGGAAGAGAAGAGGCCATGCAGCAGAAAAGAATTCAAAGGCAATATATTTTTGTTATCTACCCTTGATGGGTCATCTAATGCAAGAACTTGGGTGAGGAAGTTGGAGGAATTTTTCCTACAACATCCTGTAGCAGGGAAAGAAGCTGTTGAAATCTCAGCACTGCATTGGGACGGTGAAGCCTATGATTGGTGGTGCAGCCACTTGAGCCATGCAAGGGTGAAGACTTTTGCAGAGTTCAGTGAAAGTTTGATTCAAACCTTTGATGGGGAAAGAAAAAAGAAAGAAGAGATCACATCACCTCTTGAGGAGGCTTGTGATAACGTTGTCCCACTCATGGAAGAGCAGCCACGTGCATCAACAGTTGGGGCATCCAATACTTTTTAGGAAGGGACTCTTGCAGCCCTCCAAGAAGTTCCAAATGCACTTCAAGGTATGAAAATATTTCCACATTCCATTGTTGCAGCAAATTCTTTTGATCAATGTGGAGATTTACTTTTGCATGACCAAGGGTCAAATCTCATTGCTACTATAGAGCAGCTTGGTTGCACTATGTTGTGCAACATGGAAACACTCAAGAAGGAATCAAACCATCATTCTCATGAGCCATTGTTGGATTGTACATCACATTGGAGGTTGGGGTTTGAAGCCTTGAAGATTGATGGTAGACATCTTGGAGTAAGAAAAATTTTCTCCCTTCAAGATGACACTTTCTCAATGAGCTCTTCTCAGCTCAAAGAGGAACTTCTACTTTCAGATCCAAGACCTCATTGGTTTTGGAAGACTATGGATGAAAGGGAGGTCTCAAGGAGAGATCTCATTGGAGATGCACTTCGACACACCATGGAATGCAATGCTTTTCTTCCCTTCTCACAAGAGCAGATAGAAGATGGCGGACATCTTAGGATGGATAACATCTCTCATGCTTGTGTTGGACATCCCTTGAGCCATACACATCATGATGGGAGGTTTTTTCCTACCACCTATTTGATTCTTGATAGGGTCTCATTGATCCTTGAGAAGCTTGCATTTCAAAATCCCATAAAGTGCAAAGACAGGAATTTGATTTGGGAGGATGGTAGCCCTCATGGGAGGAGTACCAGGATGAGGAGAAGGAGGAGGCATCCACAGGTGATTGATTAGATGTGGTTGATGAGCAAGGAACTAGAAGGCTATTTACAGATCTATGATACCGGGCATCAGGAGGCTTGGCTACGCTGGTTACTCTTGAAAGAGTTTGGCCATCACTTGGCAAACAATTTTCCTATAAGTAGGAGGATGGAGAAAAGATGGCAGGATACTTGCATCATTGAGCAGCATAGAGAATGGATGCATGATGTTGATGTGTCTTCATCACATGAGATGTATGATGGAAGTATGAGGAGGCAGCAAAATACTTTGTTGCTTTGCTTGGGAGAGCAAGGGCAGATTTGCTCTCACACTTTGTATGATGTTGCAGGAGGAGGGGATGGCACTATCTCCTTGGTCTTTGATGATGATTGGGAAGCACTTCCATCTTGGGAAGTATTCCACATTTTTTGCAGCATTATTGGAAGAATATTTGACAAGGAGCATGTCAAAGAACATAGTTGTGTATTGACAGGAGCTTATTTGCATAAGCTCACAACGTTGTCACCTTGGAGTAAAGACTTATGGATGAAGTGTGCCTAGCAGAGATATGGTGGATCCATAACCCATAGGTCCCAGGATCACTTCATATTTGTTGCACTTGATGAACAAAGAGGAGGTAATGATGATAGAGACATCTATGGCATATTCTTCTTGACTTGGGTTTTCAAGCATAAGGAGGATTATCTTTTTGCAGCACATGGTTCATTCTTCTTCATAGCATGCCAAAAGACTATGAAGGACTCATGTATGGACCCATGTACCATCTTAATTCTAGCATATGGTGAGAAGCTTGTTTATACATTCATTGATTTTCACACTCTTACCATTCTTATGCAGTGCATTGCTTCACAAGAGGGCAAGCTTGTCAAATTGTTCCATGAATTGTATTGGGCCAATCTACATGATGGAGGCAGCCATCTCTTTTGTGGCCTTGGGAAAATGTTTTATCACCACATGTATGTTCAGTTGCTGACATGCATGATTAACCATGTAAAAAGAAACATTTTTCCATGTACTTTTATGAAGCAGCAACTTGCAAAACTGCGCTGTCCCTACTAAGAAAGTTGTTGGTACCTTCTTGCATCACTTCTCACCTTCAACATTTTCTTCCTTTTGCTGTTGATCATGTCTCCATTTGCTGATATAGATCAGATTTTTATGGGAGGCTTGATTATGAGGGAGACACATGAGCTGGATGTGTCCATGAGTGGGAAGAATTCTCACAATTTCTGCACTACATGTTCTAATGGGAGCATGAGAGGAGATATGGCCACCACAGCCAAATATTTGTTCTCTTTTGAGGTGGGCCATAAGATTGATATTCATCCATTGTACAGCCATGGGCAAGTGCTTGATCATGTATTATTGTTGTTACATTCAGCCATTTACTATCCTTTAGTAGATGTGATGAATCATGGATATTGCTTGCCATGTAATTTTCTGAAGTTGCAGTGGATGAGACTGCGTTGTATCCTTGTGAGAAATTGTTTGCATCATGTATCATCATGTAAAACCTTCAGCAAACCTCTCATTAGGATGTTCCATGATGACCATGTCCTATTCTTCATGGATGGATTGTTTTGGGCCAACTTGTTCTTCATTGTTGGAGGAGCCTTCTTTGGAGGATTGTTCTTCACTTTGCCATTGGAGGGAAATAATTTTGCAGCCCAGGATCAGCGTACACTCTACACTTTTTAGGAGTGGAGAGAAGGAAAGCATGGGGTAAGCTATGATGCTTTCCAAGTTCATATTTTCAGCCCACCTTCATTACCGGAGCTTGAGGTGGAAGGAGATTTTCAGGAGTTGCCTTGTTGGGAGGTGGCTCATTTTGTTTGGATGATTTCTTGGGGATGGAGGATCCACATGAGGGAGATGTTCCTCATTATATTCCAGACTCCATGCCTTGAGTGGAGATTCTTCAGTTCTATCCTTGCAGTTGCTTGGGGACAAGCAACATTTGGGAGGGGAGGACTGTAATGTTCCAAATTTTTCTTCAATAAATTGGAACATTAAATTTTGTCTAAACTCATTTAGGAGATGAATAATTGGGTAAAGAGGCCCAAAGATAATGAAAAAATAAATAAAATCCCTCTAGTATGAAAAGGGATCAGCCATGGAACCATATTTCACACCCTCATGTGTGAAAGGAGATATTTGCAAAGAGGTTTGACCAAGTCAACCAGCGCAGGGTATGAGTTGGAAAGCACTACATGACAACGTAGGAGGGAAGCTTCTAGAGGAAGGGCCCATGAGGAGTCTCCAATTGCTATATAAATGGAGGGGAGGAGAGCTATTGCCATTCATGCATATGTTTATGATATTGAGTTGGTCATTTCGACTTCTTGAGCACGTTGGTTGTTTAAATAGTCTGCAGCACTGTTTAGTGCACCGAGTGTCTCCGTTCGGAGATCTCACCCTCAGCCCCGATGGACTTCAAGTGCCTGCTCGGGTGAGATTGTCCCATCATTATTTTGGTTCGAGACCGAAGCATCATCCTCCAGGACAGCATTATTGTTGTAGCAGCATAATACTGTGTTGTAGGGTGTTGCTGTGGAGACTCCACAACACCTCTTCCATTGCTTGTTTTTCAGAGGGGCAGTCTTTCTTGCCTTTGGAGGATCAGTTTGGAAGCTTGAGAGCTTATTTGCAGATCTTGGCATCAGGCCAACACATATTCTTGCCCCTACTGCACAGTTTGCTCCAATAGCTGCGTTATTTTCATAGTGCATTTGTTGTGGGGTTTTGCAGATTGATTGGAGGGTGAGATCTCAAGTGTAAGGATCAGCCTTCCACTTTGGAGATCCATTGGAGGAGGTTTACTTCAGATCTTTTCATCTTATTCAGCCTTCTCTATATATTTCTAGTTCCAGAGTTGCCGTAGCTGCCCAGCTACTCCGGTATTTTCATGTATTGCTGAAATTCCCAAGGGGAATGTAATAAAGAGCCCTTTGGGCATTTTGTTTCATTATAGATCTCTGTTTTCATGTATTTATCAGTTGCAGATCTGTAATATAATAAAAATAAGCTTCAGCCTCCTGGAAATAACGCTGAAGGGTTTTTGGGTCATTCTCTTGTCTTGCAGCACCTCAATCTTGAGGGATTTTTTATGTAAAACTGTTGTTTAACCTTGCTTAACGCCTATGCCATGTTCCTAAACTCATTCTTTGATTGTTCATACTATTTTACATCTTATACCTTTAGAGAATATGCTGCCCCTGCTTCAGTAAATTTCTGCATACTCAAAGTCATGAGAAATCAGGGTTTTTCTTGACTAGTCGGGAAGGAGGAACTGTTTAACTTAGTAAAACGCCTTTTTTTTTTTTAATTATACATGCATATCCCTCTTGACCTCATATAACATATTCCATAACCTTGACCCTTAATTTTACGCATATTTTCTTATACATTCATTTTAGGGCCAAAATCCTCACTTTTCCCCACCTTTTTGCCCATAAAAGCTTAGTAAAGGTTGCTGCAGTATTTGGAGTGGGTTTCCTGATTGTTTTTGAACAATTTTATGATATCTCAAAACACATATTCCCCGAAGAATGCATTTTCTTGTGCATGATTACCGAGAAATCCATTTTGGGATATTACAAAGGGTATCGAGCTTACAGTGGGATTCCTGGCTTAAGCTCTATAAACAGATTCTGGAAAGGGCCAGTAGCCTCCGCATCTCATCCTTTTTTTAGAGGTGAAATGTCTCGTTAAATGCCCTCCCGCCCATTCCTCGTTGGAGTTTTCCATGTTTCGAGATATCCCCGAAAAAGGATATTACATATAGTAATTTCCCTTATTCCCTAATGACTCAGCAACATTAATTTTAGGAAAATATTTTGATTGCCCATAATCTATTTATATACCTAACAAATACTAGCCATGTACCTTTGACTCAATACAAAGATTTCCCTTATTCCCTAATGACTCTGCAACATTCATTTTAGGAAAATATTTTGATATATATATACCACCATAAATTTCGTGATACGTGTAACTAACAAAAAAAATCATTTCAATTTATTACAAAAGACATTTTATGCTTGGTGATAATGAACCCTATCTCATGATAAGTTGTAACTAACTATTTTCTGTTGGATTCCAAGAGAAAGAGAAATTTTCTAATCTCTTATTTAAAACACATTATCATCAATTCAATTACTTTTTCCTTTTTTAAAAGTCAATTATAATGAACGTTTGAATGCATGAATATGGACTCTTTATAACAGCTTTCTCAGTCATTTGGTGTGGTTTATTGCATGTAATGTCTGCAACACATTTTATAGGCAACACTCTCATCTATGTTGTTAAAGATTTGGTATTGTACGGAAAATGTTTTTGGAATTTTTTTGTTTGGAAGTGATACACATTGACGTCGGCCAAAAGTATATCTTCTAACACGTCTTGTTTTCTCTGGAAGACTAAAACTGGTGTTTCTTCTCTCTAATTCAAAGACATATTACTTTATCACACTAAGATCGTGGAAACATTACCTTAAAATTCGTGAAAATTGCATATTGTTGTATTTTGATGTTCGTATGAGGTAGTCAAAGGGTTGTATTTTGATGTTCGTATGACGTAATGACGGCGTTCCGTGTACTCATTCATCCCCAAATAAGAACTCAAGATTTTGTGCAGGTAATTATTAGAATATTTGGGACTTCCCACATACTTTTCTCATGGAAAGAAATTAGTTGAAATTAAAATTTAAAAATTAATACATTAACCAAATTTAAATGGAAAATTTAATTAAAATTGGAAAAGTAATATAATGATCAAAATTGAATGGTAAATTTACAGCAACAACTCGATTTTGGAAGGGCTGAACAAATAGACCAAAACATGCCATAGAAACCATTTTCTCCAAAACCAAGAGAGGAATAAGGTTCAGTTTTAATCTATCAAGAAATTGTTTAACAAGAAGCAATTGTTTGATTTTTTTTTTAATATGCCTATTATATACACTAATTATTAGTTTAGTTTTATTTTAATTATTAAGTGTTAATCTGATGGTCTAAAAACCTTCAATGTCTAACATTCCATCCAATAGTACAAACTCAGATCCAATAGTACAAATTGGTACACAGTAACACCTAGGGGAGTTGTTTACAAAGAGGAGCGTGTTACCGCTTAATAAAAAGAGACCAAAGTTTTTGTTATTCCCCATTTAAGGTTAATCAATGTTAAAGTTTATACTAATATTTCAAAAAAAATACATACAACCAATGTACAGTTTTGAGTTTAGTGAGTTTTTAAAATTTATATTTGTCTTTATAAATTACACCAATCTAGATTCATCTTAATTTTGGATCTACCAAGTACCTAAATTCATCATAACTTTGGATCTACCAAGATCCTAGATGGAAAAAATCTATTGAGGTATAAACCTCTTTTAGAATGAAAGGAGATTTGGTCCCTATAGTAGCTTGGTAGGTTTAGAGTAAAGATAGATCTAAGCTTGTCTTAAATCATTTTTATTGACTTAAAATGTGAAACATATTCTCATGTATACTTGTGCAGTAATTGAAGTTAAAGTGGTAATTTATTTTTTCTACATTTTAAAACAATTTGAGTGTAATTTTTAGCTAATTTTATTTATTGATATCAAAATCATCATAATTAAATTAATGTCCAAACACATAAAATTAAATAAACCTTTTTGAATAATGACTTTTCCTTGATTAATTTTCCTTGATTAATTTACATACGGTATAATTTTTCCAAATCTAAGAATTAAGGCTTCTCTTCAAGAATGCTTACCTTAACAATATGTCTCAAGGTTTAGATCATTCATTGAAAAACAATGGTGGGAAGAGTTTATTGGTAGACTATAATCTTCTAACGACTCCAGTGGTAAATTCCCAAAAATTATCTTCTCAGTAAATTACAAATTGGTACTGGGAAACCCTTAACACTATAGGCCTCCATCAATCACCTAGGTTATGTTTTTTTTTTTGCTCCTTGAGTATTTTGTAGATGAAGTTTTAAAAATACAACATAACCTCAAATAATTTCTTTTATTTTTAAATGTTAAAATATAGAAAATTCATTGTAAATAATTATAATTAATAAATATTTGTAAAATTAAAATTAAGGAAAAGAATATTAAAAAAAAATCTTTAAAAATAAATTGTTTGTTACAATTGTGGCAGCATTTCATAAAATATTTGAAGCCTTGTTGTTAGACATGGGCTAAATATAGTAGTTATGGATATTTCATCATACCCATGCATACCTATATATTTAGTCAAAATTGTAGCATTGCTAATACGTTGATATCCCAATCAAATTAATTGTTAAGCACATAAAATTAAATAAGACTTTTCTCAGTAATGACTTCTCCCTTAATTATAATTTCTTAAACAATATTCTAAGAGAACAATGAGAGTTTAATTAAAAAAATCAACATATTACCCATTGTCTAATATTATCACTAATGTAACCATCATTGTGAGAGAATTATGAGAGAATTCATAAGAAGTATATTAATTTATAAACTCTAATAATTAGGGTTTCCCCTGTAAAATACTTATTTGGAGAAGCTCTGCAACATATGAAGCTGGAGATAATTGGCATTGGGAAACAATGGTGGAAAGATTTTTTTGGGTCCATAAGATGTTCATTACTTTGGGCTTCCCACATATAATATTCTGAGGATGACTGTAAATTCCAGTAGTGTGACACCCATACAAAAAAAAATTCACTTACTTCTACTTGATCCGAAAAATAAAAAGGTTCTTACTATATTCAAATAATACTTAAACTGGAGATTAATGATTTAAACTTAATGTTAAACTTAACATCTTTTACATTTACATATAGTTTTTATATATGCGCGTATACCATTGTATTGATGTTTATGTATGCGAAGATATTTGGTTTACCATGGAACTTTAATGAGACTTAACATTTCATCTACCCAAATCAACACGCTTACTACCCAAACCTCGAAATTGGATTTGGTTTGCATGTTTACAACTGTCATGTACTAGCTAATTTAATGCACTTTACTCTGCCATATGCTATCTACACAGCTGACGATAATCCCGTAGATCTTTCTCGGAGAACAAGGCCACCTGCCTTAATCTAGTCTGTCCATTCTCTTTGGGAATCCCCGGATCTCTATCTGGCGGGAAAGATTTGTTATTCCAGCGAACCTAAGGTATTCCTCATTTGGTCTCAACTCTCTGGTTTAACTCTGTCTCTGCACGAGATTTTCTATTAAGTGGAGGGTGGACTATGGCTATGGTGGTTTAACCCTCTCGGCGGCCTCGCACAGGTATGATTTCCCATTTTACAAATCCGCTTAATCCATGCCTTGTTTTTGTTAAGCCCCTTTGCAGTTTTTTCTGAGTTATCTTATTTTAAGAGTTTGTGGCTTTCTTCAACATTTGGAAAGGTATAAATGGATGAAACCCACCCTGTTTCTGTGATACCTCATTTAGCAACACCGGCATGAGGGTCACCACCGAGGGATTCATTTCTTCTTCATGGCGCTGCTTCAGTCTAGTTTTTTTTGGACATCCAAGGTAACATTCTCTGTTTGGATTAATTTAATAATTATATCTTTCCTTCGAGTTTCAGTTTTACCTTATCCATTTATAAGGTTCTCACAATTTCCCCCATTGTTACTTTCTCAGGCCTACGCTCGGAGTTTTATTTTAGATTATTATGATTGTAGTAAATTTCATGAATCTGATATAGTTTTCTACTTAAAAACATCGGCTAATTACAATTGTCAATATAAATATATACTAAGAATTAATACTTATTTCCTTTACTGGTTGTTACTCTGTAGGTATTTAACCACACCATCTGAACCTGTTCCATGCTCCTTTCTCGGTTAAGGTTCACCTAGCTAATAGAGATTAATGCTCACACAAGTACTTGCTTACATTTCTTGATGAATTTGAGGTCTCAACGTCGGTCTGCTACGCGGAATTTGGAAAATAATTTCCACAAACCCTTCTCGCATGAGAGAGAGTCGAAATTCTTATTTACATGACTTAATTGAGTTTTTTTTTTTTAGTGTGTGTAAAATTACCAAGCAATATTTGCACAACAATGCTAATTCTCAGTGGAGAATGCAGTTTTTACCTCTAGACCTTTGATGTTTATACTCAAAGAATTATTTTGAGAATTTAGCTACTCTTGTATATTTCGATTTTCTTTACATTTTTGTTTTAAAACATGCTCTGAGACCCTCGGGTCTTACATCTCGGTAAGCCTTCTTGGAATTACCCTATTTCAAGATATAGAGCATTTCTCTTTTGCTATTATGAGTAGCTATATTTGTAATAAGCACTTCCAAGCTTTCTAAATGCTATTTATTTATGGTATAATTCTCGTTTACAGTTGAAGTTCTCGGCGAGCCTCTACTTTTCAATATTTTAATGATTTGTGCAATAAATTCTTGGTTCTGAGTTTATTTTTATTCAGTCTATAAAGTCTCGCGTAAATATTCAGTAATGGTATTTGCAGCTAAATAACAATTACCATTTTTCTACTGTTTTCTTGATAGTCTATATCCATATTGTTAGTTATATCTTGTGACTGTAATTTTCATTTAGGTGACTCGACCACCTTACTTATAGTCCATGTGTAACTGTGAGAGAGGGAAAATGTGTCTTGGGTCGGGTTTCACCCAGTACCCTTGACTGACAGTCCTCTCTACTTTATTTAGTCATTAAAAATATTGGTTACAGGTTTATATAAATACACATTCTTTCATTTCACAGCACTACAATTCATGCAAATAGTTATTTATTGCCTAAGAGATTCACTATAAAAAATATATATATATATATATCTTTCCGAATATAATTTAAAGAAACTTGAAGTATAATACAAATATTGTTCTGCATCTAGTTTACAGCACTCATACAGATCTAGTAAAAATTCATAATGAGATATTAATAAAGGAAAAAAATAACTCCATTCTTTCCCAAACCCTGTCTATACAATATTTACTATTTTTTATCACTAGTATATAAATACCTGTGCACACATTGAATAAAAGTATTGCAGTGCTTACTCACAGAGATAGCAAAAATTACTTATTTGATTATGCAGTTTATAGCTGCGGTCCTCCAAACCATCAAGAGAGGTGATTACGTCCTCCTCTTGCCCCCATGATCTACTCCTGAAAGGTATGGGTTGATAGTGGAAATTTCTGCTGTGACCTCAGGACTCCTAGTCTAGTCAGTACCAGAAATTAAAATCAATATTGCTGAGTGTTTTCCACTAGTCTGTTACACCTCCAAATTTTTTTTTTTCTTCTGTGTAGTGATGAACTAACTTCAATTCTCGTGGTTGGATATCTAACCAGTTCATAAAATTTGATTTACCCCAAGTTCTAGGTTTTGTCTATCCACATAACGTTTTTTTTTTTTTTTTTGTACTTAGGGTCAAGCGTATCGTATCCCCTTTTCCTCTAGTTGTTATAGTACCACTTAAAATATTCACTTGGTAGCCTTTTGATTTCATTTTAGATACACACACATATATATATATATAATTATTATCTTACTAATTAAAATCACATATATATAATTATTATCTTACTAATTAACATCACATAATATATGATGAACGTTATATATAATAGTTATATAAAATCAACACTATATATCATTGTTGTATATGGGTACGCTCTCCCACTATATACTTAACGTTCTACGTAATGAACGTTAAAATCGATGGTTACAATCTCACAATATATAATTTACGTACCCACTATATTCATATAAAACCTACACGCGATATCTCTCATTTATAATTACCTATAAATCACCCATATTAAAATTTCTCCCCTTTTTGGTATGTATGGTAATGATAAATTTTTGTGCTGTTGGACTTTTCATTTGGTTCGCCTGCAGTGGCAACCTTCTGCGTACAATTTTTGGAGTAATTTCTACAGCACTTTAATCAGTCTTTGGGAGGAGAAAAGTACACTTGTTCTATCCTCCTTCGCTGAAATTTTTCGTTTACAAGTTGGCATTTGATTGCTCCCACCTCGGGAAAATTTGTTTTTCAACAACTGTACCATTGCTTCTGAGCAACCGGCACGTTTCAACAACAGCTGGAATTACAATTAGTAAGGGTCACTTCGGCAGGAAAAGGCTCAGAGCGTAGCCGAAATTCCGCCTGCGTGGTACTTCGAATTTGAGTTGAATAAAATTAAATATTACAGAATGGTACTGATTTATCAATTCGACTTGATTCTTATAATCCCCCTCTGGATTTCGTGAAGCTCTTTGCCATTGCAGGTTTGGGTTCAGAGTCTTCACAATCTACGCTAATCCTGGATCGGGGTTCCACGTGTACGAGTGTTGATTCATGGTATTAGGGTTACTGGTTCCCATTTTAACCCCCAATATTTTCATTGTTATTCCATTACCCCGGTTTACTTCTCTTCGCCTCGCCCATTCGCTTTTTCCTCAAGGCTTCCGGGACCTGATATCACTCGTCGTGCATACCAAAGGCGCGCGATTCCTGGCCGGCATGTTGGTAACCAGATTTCCTGCACCACTCCGCTTCTATGTTCATTCATTCATGGATTTTTTTTTGTAGCATAGAGTTGCGTTGTTTTTCTCTTATTCTCGGCCCAGAGACTGTGGTTTTGTTTATTATGTTCTTATCGTTCTTTCCACCATGTGTTTCTCAACTACGATGCCTATTTCAGTGTTTTACCAAGGGTATTATGGTTCCCGCTGTATGGCGAATAAAGGGTTTGATAATCAAGTGGAGAGGCATTTTTATTTCCAGGGAACGAACGCTAGTTGTCTCACATTGCGATTTCCTTTCTGGTGAGAAGTCTCGTTCTCATTTCAATCTTCTTTCCTGGTCACAATTGTTAATGAACTTATTTAAATTTTTGTTTGTATTTTATTTATGGCACGTCTGGTTTTGTTACAGGTACCACGTAACTACCCCAGTCACTTGTTTTACACCCGGATAACTCAAAATTTCGGCTGGATCGGTGCACAGGTTTCCCACCCTTCCGAATTCTCAGATCGCGCGTTTGAGACACAACTGTGTTTGTCGAAATTTTTTTCGTTTGTTTCCATTATGTGCGTTTGGCTATGGAAACCTTGTCTGTATGAAAAGGTTCAGAGCCGTGGGGTTATTCTATTGCCGTGCTCCCTCAGCTCAGTTATGTCATTTTTCTTTTCTATTACTCCTGCACTAGCAAATCCTCATTAAACAGAGGGGACTATGTTTAATATCCTTATTATAGTGATATGTTTGTCGTTGAGTTCGCTCCTCTGTCAGTATCGTGGTAATGGAAAAGTTCAGGGTAAATGGCCTTGTGCATGGATACTCAGCAGTTGCCCCAACCTATCCCTACGCATATGCGCTTCTTTCCACATTTATGATTTTTTTTTTCTTTATATTTAAATGTGGTATCAGTTTGTGTTGCACAGATAAAACAAAGTTATTACGCTAATATGGTATTACAATTTTCAGGCCAAATATTAATAATAAGCGAAATAAATATGTTTCTAGTTTTAGGACCAATGTCTACAACACGTTACGAAAGGTTATGTTCACCCGAAAGGAATGAGAAATCCGGTATTTCTGTTGATAATATTTCAATTCCGAAGACAAAACTTAAAGGAGTCCATTCTAAATTAGAAATTCTTACTACTGTACTAACCCTTGTTAATATATATGTCCTACCCATTTTTATATGCTACAGCTTTTTTTAGGTTCAGAAAATAGTATACATAACATATTTTAGTCTAAAAATGACGCTTTGCTAAATACATACAGGCATGCACTGTCTTAACTGTAAATTAATGTTTCCTCCGGTATTGGTATTTCATGGAACTACCTTGTCACTACTAAAGGTATACATCAGAAACTTTCTGGCATTATTCAATGGTTAATGCTTTTTTTTTTCTAAAGGTTCTAGCTGATCCTACGGTGGTTATACAGTCAGAATAATTTAATACTAGGCAGATATAGCTAAGCGAATTTTCTCACCTTTGTATTCATGTAACTTATGCGCAATGTGCTAACTTGTAATCGTCATCGTTTATTAAATCACAATAATTATGTTAACTGGGAAACAGAGTTCTCTTGTTATTTAATTTGTTTATAAAGTGTTATATTTGTCCAGGTTATAGTTTTGGTTATTGCACCCAATTTCAACTTCAATAATGTTCTTTTATCTGCGGCTTCCCTGAGGAAATAGTGTTGGTTCTAGAAATCTAGTAAATGTAAAACTTGCTGACCCTAGTATTAAATGAGATTTCTTTCTCTCTGCTTCTCCTTCCGGAGAATTTAATGATTGAAAAACACTAATATGTTATGTTCTGGTGATACCTAATTTTGTACTCGGATTTTAGATTTCTCTATACTATGTATGTATGTATTAGAATTATTTTATGAGCAGAAGCAGATTAAAGTTAACTAACAATTTTTCCTGTGGAAATAAGAATCCTCAGATTTAACCCAGCAATGGTTTAGAAATTCTGTTGGATTCTACTCTACAGATTTGTATTCTACAACTATGCAGAATTTCAAAGGTGAATTCCTTATGATTTCTTCTGCTAAATGTAGAATCTAACATTCTAATAGATAATCAACTTTTATATGTAGCCAATTCATACTAGATAAAGTAAACACAACCATAAATTTAGAGACGTACCACTCATGCAATTGACCAACCTCCCAACCTTAGAATTCGTCTATCTCCAGAATTCACCCCCGAGCTGAGATCCCTCCTAGAACAGATCAACCCCAATCTGTTTAGGAGCAGCTTATTTAAGCTATTTTCCCCCAAGCCTGTTTCTAATTCTGCGTCCAGAATATCAGGATGCTTTTCTTCCTGTTTGCCTAGGCTTCCCATTTTTGGTATTCTTTAAAGTTGTTTTAAGCTTTTCCTTAGCTTTTCCAGCTTTTTGACCTCTTCCCAACTAATTTCCTCATCATTGGGGAAATCCAGATTTTTCCTCAAAAAATCTAAATTTAAATTAATTTCTTTCAAGGATTTTTGAAAGATTGTGGGGAATTATTTGCCTTATCCATCCTCATGGATTTAGCAAGTGATCTCATAAATCTCATTTTGGCCAATTTGCACAATCATCATTTTTATTTATTTCCTCAAGTAAATACTTAATTACGTTCACAATTTATTTATCCTTTGGGGTCCACTCCCCTTAGGATTTAAAATTCAAATGTCTAACTTTCAAACTTAAACACATAAATTGGGGGTGTTTTCCACTAGTCTCTACCAACTAAGGAAAACCTACACTCTCCTTAGTCCATGAACATAACCCCTACTCCTCACTGGGATTAGTCTCTTATCCCCATAGGAGAAGGTAACTATTTCCAATTGTCCCAATCACCTTCCAGTTCTTGGAAAATATTTACCATCAGCTTTTACTTTTTTAAGGAGTCATTTTCCATAACTAATTTTATTATTCATACTTAATCAGTAATGAAAATATCCTTTTTTAACAAAACATTAATAGTTCTAGTCTTTTTACTTAAACAAATAATAATATGTCTTTTAAGTAGTTAACAACTAGTTATCATTAAATGCAGCTGTCACAGCTTCTCCCTGTGGAAGTAACACCATCCTCAATGTTTCACTTTAGCTGAGAAAAGAGCTCTGGGTAAGCCTCACGCATAAATATTTCGTCCTCCCAGGTAGCCTCATCTGGGCCAAAGTGCTTCCACTGCATTTTAACTTGGGTGATGACTCACTTCCGGAGCATAATTTCCCTCTGATCAAGTATGCGTTGCGGCTCGACCAAAACCTCGTCGTTCGGCTCTACCTACAAAAAACAAAGTTCCTTGTCAAATTCTCATAAATAAATCATATTTCAAGTTATTATTTTTAATTCTATTCTACCTGAATATTCTGCCAATGAATTATGTGCTTCGAATCATGCACATAATGCTTCAACAGGGACACATGAAACACATTGTGTACTTGGATGTGACTGGGTAAAGCTATCCGATAGGCCACAGGTCCTACCCTTTCCAAAATTTGGAAGCATGCACAGAACCTAGGAGCCAACTTGGTAAAAGAGGTCCACCGCAAGGTACTCCTCTTAGTTTGATCCTCATATACAAATGGTCTCCCACTTCAAATTCCCGATAAGTCCTTTTCTTATCTACATAGATCTTCTGCCGATCTTGTATAGCCTTCAAATTTTGTCTTATCTTCTTTACTTCTTATTCCATCTCCGCTAGAATTTCTGGTCCCAACATTAGTTTTATTTCAGGGCTGCTCCAATTTATGGGTGTGTGACACTGTTTCCCATATAGAGCTTCAAAAGGACTCATTTTAAGGGACTCCTGATAACCATTGTTTCAAGCAAATTTAACCAAATGAAAGTATTATTCCCATTTGGTTGGGTATTGCATCACGTACATGCGCAACATGTCCTCCAACACTTGGTTTACTCGCTCTGTTTTCCCATCTGTCTGGGGATGATAAGCTGTACTAAAGTTTATTTGGGTCTGCAGACCTATAAAGAAATTCTTCCAAAATGCTGATGTAAACTTAACATCCCTGCGAAATATTTCTCTCATAAAAATATCCGCTATCTGTACAGTCTTGTAAGTATACTGCACAGGTATAAAATGGGCAGATTTACTCAATCTAACAACTACCGCCATGATGGAGTAACTGTGATTCTTCGACCGCGGTAAACCTGTAATGAAGTCTAGGGATATGACCTCCCACTTCCATTCAGGTACCGATATGGGCTGCAACAATCCTGTGGGATGTCGATCCTCCACCTTAACCTGTTGACACTCCAAACATTTATTTAGATATTCAGTAATATGTTTACGCATACGAGGCTAGAAATATACTTTGCTAATAGCGGTTAACATTTTGTGGTATGTTGGGTGACCCACGTAATTACTTCTATGGTATTCATTCATGATCAGCTCTTTTAGGTCAACGCGGTTTGGTACATAAAAATTTCCTCTAAAGGTTAGCATTTGATCATTATTTACTCCATATTCAAAAGAACTTCTTTTCTTTCTAGTCTGTTCCATTTGCTGCCATAGGAATTGATATTATGGATCTTTTTGTGCTTCTTCTTTACTTAATATAAGAATTTACTTTCAAGTTGATTGTAGTAAAGTTCATGAATACAATTCAGTTTTCTACTTAAAGCATCAGCTACCCGGTTTTCTTTACCTTTCACATCTTGGATGTCCATATCAAACTCACTTAGAAATTAATTCAATCTTGCCTATCTAGAATTTAAATCAGCTTGTTTGAAATAACTAGTCAAGCTGCTATGATCTATCTTTAGCACAAAAGTTTTACCCAACAACAAGTGTCTCCATACCTAGAGTGCATGTACTATTGTTGTTAATTCTAGATCATAGTCTGAGTACCTTTGTTCATGTTCCTTCAAATTTCTTGACTCATATGCCACTACTTTGCCTTATTGAGATAAAATTGCCCCAACACACTCTTCACTTATGTTTGCACAAACTTCAAATTCTTTGTTGGGGTCAGCTACCCTCAACACTGGTGCAGTGGTCAGCAGCTGCTTCAACTTTTCAAAGATGTTTTGACACTCAACAGTCCACTTAAAGACTTTTCCTTTTCTTTGCAAGGAGGTAATGGGAAAAGAAATTCTGGAAAATCCCTTAATAAATCTCCGATAATACCCAATTAATACCTTAAAGGATCGAATATCTGCCACATTCTGGGGTACTCAACATTCCATGATTGTCTTGATTTTCTCTGGATCAACAACAATCCATTCTGCTGAAATGACATGGCCTAGGTACTGGATTTATATTTTAAAGAAATCACATTCGCTGAACTTAGCATACAAATGATGTTTGCTTAGCATTTCTAGCACAATCCTTAAATTCTCTCTATATTCTTCCTAGTTTTTAGAATATATTAAAATTTCATCTATAAATATAAGTACAAAATTATCCAAGAAAGGATGAAATATACCATGCATTAACCTCATAAAGGTTGTTGGTGCATTTGTTAACCCGAAAGGTAACACCACAAATTCATAATGCCCATGCCTGGTACGGAATGTAGTCTTGAAAATGTCTTCATCCTTAACTCGGATCTGGTGATATCCAGATCTTAAATCTATCTATGAAAATACAGTGGCCCCCTTCACCTGATCAAACAGATCGTCAATCCTTAGTAGAGGATATTTATTTTTTACCGTTAACTTATTAAGCTATCTATATTCCATGCACATTCACATGGTTCTGTCCTTCTTCTTAACGAACAACACTGGTGCTCCCCACGGGGACACACTTGGACAAATATAACCTTTGTCCAACAGTTCTTGTAACTGCATTTTTAACTCAGTTAGTTCTGAAACACTCATTCTGTAAGGAGCCCTTGACACAGGAGATGCTCCTGGCATTAACTCTATGGTGAAATCAATATCCTGCCTTGGTGGTAATAGAGGAATATTTTATGGAAAAACATCCATGAAATCTTGTACTACTAGTACGTTTTCCATAATAGGTTACTTTTCCTTGGAATTAGCATATCCCACCTGAATAACATATATTTGGCATCCTTTCCTCATACATTTATTCATTTGGTATGCTCTAATTAGACGTAGCTGTAGTGGCTTCTTGATTCCGTGAATCTCCTTGCATGTTCCACCTTGCATTCTGTAATAAATTATCTTTTCCTTGCAGTCCACTAAAAAAAACATTTAAAAAAAAATTGACCCTAAAATCCTCTAAAAACAAAATAACATAAAAAATAAAAATAAAACAATGAAAATTAAGCCCAAAACCTCTAAAAACAAAATACCTTAAAAAAAATGAAGCCCAAAAAACATCCAAAAAATGTGTCACATATCTCTAAGAAATGTCCTTTGAATGTTATGCCAAAAAGTCCTTAAACCCAAAAAAATCCTTTGCAAAACCAGACCAAATGAAGAAATGTGCGAAACAAGGGTCACCCACTTCTTATGATTCCATTGCTCGAGACATTTGCTTTGACGATCTCTAGAGCTAAGGTTTTTCTCAATAAGGACTAATGAAACTTTTTCATGAAGGGATTGATTTTGCAAAACCATGACACAGGTGGTTTCACATATCATGCTCATGACACAGGTGGATTTAATACACCCATATAAAATCACAGTAAGTATTAGAATGAATGCAAGATGCAAGTTGCAACTCACCTTAAAATTCCAAAAATAAGTCAAATGGGTGAACCATTGTTTTGTTCTACTATTAACACCAAGTAATAAATATGGGTACCCCTCTCCAATGGTTCAACTACTTGGACTTTTATTTTTATTTTTTCGTTTTATAGTATTTAGAGCTAGGTTTTTTCTTTGTAATATCTAATAATGCAAATTTTTCAGAAAGGGATTGACTTTCCAAAACATTTCCTCAAGTGATTTTGGTAGTTTTATTACACCATCCTTGGTAAAAACATGCTTGCAATAGTTTTAAAAACACAATTATGTTATTCAATTTGGAGTTAATGTTCTCAAACAAAATTCATGATGTTTCCATGAATTCGTGAATTACTTCATAAAAAATTAAGACTTGGATGGGTGCAACATAAATAATGTGGAGCTCTTGATATCATTATAGCCAAAGGGAAATAATATCTTATGATTCCATTTCTTGAAAATTATTTTATTTTATGATCTTTGGGGTGATGGTTTTTCTTAATAACGAATAATGCAATTTTTGCACAAAGGGGTTGATTTCACAAAACCTTGGGTCATGTAATTATGGGTATCATTCTCACACACATCTTGGATAACCATATTGAGCTGGATTTTATTATTCTTGAAAAAATTCATACTGTGTCCCTAAAAGTAATTAGGATGCAAGTTGAAACTCGCAATAAAACTCTAGCTAAGGCACGGTTGAGAAAATCATCAATTGCATTAGACTCCTAACATCAAGTTACAACTAGAAGTATTCTAACTAGATAATTTATGGTTTCATTGTAACACACATGATTTTGTAATTCATAATGGTTATTTTGGCTAGTGAGTTTAATGATATGGCCAAGGGCCCATATTTGTAGTGTAATTTATGTACACCATATTATATTATAATTATATGGTTGGTGCATGATAGATCGATGAAAAGAGTGCAGGGGATATGAATCCATAGTCTGGAATGAGACGGGGATAATATGACCCAAGGGGGATCACAGACAATATCACTAATTATGTTATTATAAGACAGAGTACACATACTTTAAACGATGCAAAGAAGACTAGCTATGGGAATTGTGAATTAGTTGGGAACATTCCAAGTGTCTCGTTGGGGGAATGCATACTTGATCTTTGTGTTTGTAAGCCAAGGGGGGTTGTTAAATCCCATTTTTCTAATTGTTATTATATTCCAAGAAAGAGGGAGATTACAAATATATATATATTTTACAAGTAAAACTGAGGTATAACTACCATAAAAGCATCATTTCCATTCCAACATGAAATTTTCCTCAACATATTGTGCTAAAACCCTAGAAGAGTGAGTTAACTTTAGGGAATATAGTTATAGAGAAATGGGGTACCTTCTTGGGTTATGTGGCCTAGTGGGGAAAAAAGAGGTGTTGATTAGGGTGGATGAGTGCAACAGTCAACTGTGCGCCAAAGGGTATTGGGTTAGGTGATATAGTGATATTGTTAGATCTTATTGTGTCATAGTTCATGCTCAAGTTCAAACTACTATTAAGAGACGAGGAAGAAAATTTTTGAGGGCTAAGATAAACATCCTTAGTTAGTAGCCTATTGTGGATTCGATTAATATAAGTATTTTTGTGCTTATATATGTTTTAATGTGGTTAACTATGTGCAAATTGTGTGTTATATTTTTTGTTTTTATTAACATGTATATATTACATATTACCTTTTATTTATTATGCATAAATTTGATATGAAAATGTATGAGTTAGTGAGATCAATAGAAGATGAATAAGACACTAGAAAGCTTTCAACATGAGCCAATCTAGAATCAACATGATGAAGGCATAAAATTTGATTTCGTAACATATGTTTAATGTCCTCTAACCCTAAAATATATTTTATAATTCTTAACCTTTTTATCTTTAAAAATTAGGCACAAAAGTGTATCCATATTCTAATGCAAAGAAAGAGAGTATAAGAAATGTAGTCTCCTCTTACAAATTCTACCTAGGTTAAAAACCATTTTCACATTTGCAATAGTCTCTTGTACCTTAGAATCAGAATAGTAGGAACGTTCCCCAATTTATTTTGACTGAAATCAAAATAATTTATCTTCTCACTTCAAGAGGAACACCATCAAAAAATGTTTGAACTGTGTCGTAGGAAAAAGGCCTAATTCACTTGAAACCAACATTTCCCACACTTCCCCTCTTGCTCATCATTCTCTATTGAGAAGGAATGATTACTGTAGAAAGAGAACATGAAAAAAAAGTACAATATCCATGACGTGCGACAATATGAAATCATATGGACCATCGACCCTTGAATCGCAGACTTTAGTAACAATAAATCATCCCCAGAGTGTCACACCAGTGGACCAAGTGGAAGCAAATTTTCCAATTCAAGTAGGTTACAACTCCGTAGAAGCAGATGTCGAAAGAGGAGACGAAATACTTAACTACTCAAGACAAAGAGAGTTGAAGGAATGAACGTGAGCTCAAAAAGAAAACCTGAATGATATAACATGTGGAAGATAAGCTAGTTGCAACAATGTCAAGCTAGAGAAGGTGAAGGAGGGTGAGGACGAAACCTCCTCACCTTGTTTCCATGCCATAACATAAAATGTACACCAGTAGAGTGGGCATACCTTACAATGAAGCTCCAATACCTCGTGCATTAACGCCCCCATTGGAGAATAATAGTAATATTGTTAATTTAAAGAAAAAGTCGTAATACATTAAAAAGGCATAAAAAAAACCTTGAAAAAACTGAAAAATAAATTATAAAATATACATTTTTAATTGTACTTTAAATTTATATATATGGAAAAAAATGAATTAATAAAATGCTTCATAGTTACATAAATTTTTATAAATTGTTAATGGGTTTTTATTTCATAAATTTAATAAGTGAGAAGTCACATTTAATTTTTTTAGAAAGAGAATTCCTCAGAAATAGAGATTATATATATAATTGACTTAAAATATAATTCTAAAATAAATATAATTGTAAAGATAAAATATAAATAAAATAAATATGATTTTTAAATGTTATTATATATAAATCTCATAATTTAAAAAATGCAAAATATTTTTTTTTATAATCTATATATAAATAAACTCTCATGAAATTAATATAAATATCGTAATTTAAAAAATACAAAATATTTTTTTTATAATCTATATATAAATTAACTTTCATATGGATTTTTTTTTAATACAATTTTCCTTAAATTGCATAGAATTTTTTTTTTTTTAACCTTGTTTTCCTTATACTGTAAAATATATAATAAAAATATTGAATCAAATTACAACATTTTATTTTGTTGTATTAAACCAAAATTATCATACCTATATTATGTTTCCTTAAACCTAAATCATATATGTCATAAGAAAAGTTTAACCTAAATCATACATGCAGACTTGAGAGTATATTAATGAACATGAAAAACCTTTTTGGATGACGTGTTCAATGATATAAAAGATGGATTGTGTTGTGCTGATGGAACAAAAGATCAAAGGTGATTTGGGTCACATGTTCCAAAAGTGAGCGTAGTTGTTAAAATATAATAATGTTTTACCAACTGTAGCAATTGGGGAGTTGTGATTTTGTAGCGTGATAAAGAAGCTCTCCGCGGACAGCAGGATGTTCCGTATTGAATTGTCTGTGTGTTTTCCCTCGTGGCAAGCATAAATGTTTTCTATCGTTGAACTAATACGTGGTTTTACAGTTGGGGGTTTCTCCGATAGACTTGTTGGAGAGGGTCCCGTTTCGTTGGAGTGGTTGCAGCTGGAGATTTGGGAATAACAGTGTCGGCTGGTAAAATTTTGAGTTAGTCGTTGGAGATAGAGTTGATTGAAATAAATGCTTCAGAAGGGAACATTATGACTATTTACAATCCTAGAAATAAATGTTGCGTGGGTGGCGTGCTTTTTTTCCGGTAAACGTGAGGAAAATTGTAGTGCATTGAATTACTACGAAAACAGAGAAACAGAACAAGTGTATGGTGAATTATCAACGATAAGGCAGAGAAATTAAATGGAAACCTGTAAATGAATTATCGTTCCTTATCGGGAGCGAACTAAGTTTTTTTGTTGCAAAGGATATAATATAACTAAGTTTGAATTGAATTATACACTGTAACGAAGAGAACTTACGAACAAATGTCAAAGGAGGCAGAGAAAATGGAAGGATTGAGATGAGAATGGCAAGATTGGGTAAATGTCAAAGATATATATATATATATATATATATATATATATATATATATCCACATGTGCACTAATAGTTACCGTTACCGCTTTGATTTAATTGACTGTGGAAACTGGTTTCTATGTGCTTGGTTTAATTCATCTCTAGAATATGACGGCTCCGTTAGCATGTGAAAATAATGTTTTACCAACTGTAGCAGTTGGGGAGTTGTGAGGAAGCTCTCAGCGGACCGCAGGACATTATGACTATTTACAATCCTAGAAATTTTCTAAACGTTGCATGTGTGGGGTTCTTTTTTTCCGGTGAACGTGTGGAAAATTGTAGTTACCGTTACCGTTACCGATTTGATTTAATTGACTGTGGGGACTGGTTTCTATGTGCTTGGTTTGATTCATCTCTAGAATACGACGGCTCCGTTAGCGTGTGATAATTATTTTCTAGATATATGCATGGACAATCCAAAGGAAAGGGCTTATAAATAGCCTCAAGCACACTCCTAAATCCAATCACATCTTAAAAACAAGTTGAATTCATTGTGAGAAATATGACGATGATAAGGGTTGTGAATATTGGTGCATGGCTTCTGCTTCTGCCCATCATGCTAATGATGTTGAGTAGGTTATCCTCTTCTCAGGCAGCGACAACACCCTCGGGTATGAACATATTGGATATTGAATGTCTCTTTATATAGTTGATGATATGTTACGTAATGATTGAATTAATGGTTTCTTATGGTGATTTTTAGGTTTTCCATTTGCGTTTATGACTATAGATGCGGAGAAAGTAGCTGCAAGAAAATATGATTACATTGTAGTTGGAGGAGGAACGGCCGGCTGCCCCTTGGCCGCAACGCTGTCTACCAAGTATTCAGTTTTGCTACTAGAGAGGGGAGGATCTCCTTATGGAGTTCCCGAGATTGATAACACCGATGCTTTTGGGAAGCCATTGGACGAGACCGACAATTACACTTCCATAGCGCAGACGTTTATTTCAGAGGAGGGAGTGAGTAATGTGAGAGCGAGAGTTCTGGGCGGTGGAACTGCTATCAATGCGGGCTTCTACAGTAGGGCGGGCTCTGAATATTTGGGTCATATTATTTCTGAACAAGGCCTTGTTGTTGACCCTGAAAAGATAAAGGCTATAAAAGAATGGCATGTACCAACTGATTTTTCAGTAGTGAGATCATTCATGGGGATTGCAGGCTATTATCGCGGATTTGTAGAGAGGTTTTCTGCCATAGCACATCCCATCACGTCATTACAAAGGAAAGGTGTCAAATTTGAATGGACTGAAAAATGCCAAAACAATTTTGACCAATTAAAACTGAAACTTACTACAACCCCTATACTGAAAATTGCTATACCTTGAATTATATGCTATACACGGGTGAAAACGTGGAGTCATAAAGATAGAAGTATAAGTGATTTCATATAGATCTATGGATAATTGCAACCATGACTAATGTGTGAACCAAATCGATTCCATCTACGTCGCTTAAGGTCTACGAATATGTCAAACAATTACAACAAAGATGGGACTTATAAAGTGGATAAACATATATATATTTTTTAACCCATTATAGTTATGGGTGTTACAAGTTATTTAAATTTCATATGGGTTCAAACCAAGTTTATTCATGTATAGTGGAACATAATTGACACATGGGAAATAAATCGAAATTAGGGAAACGATCCTGATCAGATCAAATCTGCAAAGGAATAGCATAATCCCTTACTAGGATTTAACTGGAATAGCTGAATTTTTTTTTTTTTTTTTGGAAGTAAAATGGGAGGTGTGACAAATAGTTACTGTTTTTCTACTGTTTTCTTGATAGTCTATATCCGTATTGTTAGTTAGATCTTGTGACTGTAATTTTCATTTAGGTGACCAGACCACCTTACTTATAGTCTATGTGTAAGTGTGATAGAGGGACGATGTGTCTTGGGTCAGGTTTCACCCAGTACCCTTGACCAACAGTCCTCTCTACTTTATTTAGTCATTAAAAATATTGGTTACAGGTTTATATAAATACACCTTCTTTCATTTCACAGCATTACAATTCATGCAAATAGTTATTTACTGTCTAAGAGATTCACTATAAAATATATATATCTTTCTGAATATAATTTAAAGAAACTTGAACTACAATACAAATATTGTTCTATGTTTAGTTTACAACACTCATATATATCTAGTAAAAATTCATAATGAGATATTAATAAAGGAAACAGATAACTCCATTCTTTCCCAACACTTGTCTATAAAATATTTACTGTTTTTTATCACTAATATATAAATACTTGTGCACACATTGAATAAAAGTATTGCAGTGGTTACTCATAGAGATAACAAAGATTACTTATTTGATTATGTAGTTTATAGCTGCAGTCCTCCCAACCATCAAGAGAGGTGATTACGTCCTCCTCTTGCCCTCGTGATCTACTCCTGAAAGGTATGGGTTGACAGTGGAAATTTCTGCTATGACCTCAGGACTCCTAGTCCAGTCAGTACCATACATTAAAATCAAGATTACTGAGTGTTTTCCACTAGTCTCTACCAACTGAGGAAAACCTACACTCTCTCTTTTAGTTGATGAACAAAACCCCTACTCCTCACTGGGATCAGTCTCTTATCCCCAGAGGAGAAGGTAACTATTTCCAATTGTCCCAGTCACCTTCCAGTTCTTGGAAAATATTTACCATCAGCTTTTACTTTTTTATGGAGTCATTTTCCATAACTAATTTTATTATTCATAATTAACCACTAATGAAAATAACCTTTTTTAACAAAACATTAATAGTTCCAGTCTTTTTCCTTAAAAAAATAATAATATGTCTTTTAAGTAGTTAAAAAATAGTTATCATTAAATGCAGCTGTCACAACTTCTCCCCCTGGAAGTAACACCATCCTCGATGTTTCACTCTAGCTGAGAAAAGAGCTCTGGGTAAGCCTCACACACAAATATTTCATCCTCCCAAGTAGCCTCATCTGGGAAAAAGTGCTTCCACTACTTTAACTTGGTTGATGACTCACTTCTGGAGCATAATTTCCCTCCGATCAAGTATGCATTGCGGCTCGACCAAAACCTCGCTGTTCAGCTCTACTTGCAAACAACAAAGTTCCTTGTCAAATTATCATAAAGAAATCATATTTCAAGTTAGTATTTTTAATTCTATGCTACCTGTATATTCTACCAATGAAATACGTGCTTTGAATCATGCACATAATGCTTCAATAGGGACACATGAAACACATTGTGTACTCAGATGTGACTGGGTAAAGACATCTGATAGGCCACAAGTCCTACCCTTTCCAAAATTTGGAAGGGTCCACAGAACCTGGGAGCCAACTTGGCATAAGAGGTCCATCGCAAGGTACTCCTATTGGGTTTGATCCTCACATACACATGGTCTCCCACTTCAAATTCTCGATAAGTCCCTTTCTTATCTGCATAGATATTTTGCCGATCTTGTATAGCCTTCAAATTTTTTCTTATCTTCTTTACTTATGATTCCATCTCTGCCAGAATTTCTGGTCCCAAAATTAGTTTTGATTCAGGGCTGCTCCAATTTATGGGTGTGTGACACTATCTCCCATATAGAGCTTCGAAAGGACTCATTTTAAGGGACTCCTGATAACCATTGTTTCAAGCAAATTTAACAAATTAAAGTATTCTTCCCATTTGGTTGGTTGTTGCATCACGTACATGTGCAAAATGTCTTCCAACAATTGGTTTACTCGCTCCGTTTGCCCATCTGTCTGGGGATGATAAGCTGTACTAAAGTTTATCTGGGTCCGCACACCTATAAAAAAATCCTTCCGAAATGCTGATGTAAACTTAACATCCCTACATAATATTTCTCTCATAAAAACATCTGCTATCTGTACAGTCTTGTAAGTATACTGCACAGGTATAAAATGTGTAGATTTACTCAATCTATCAACTACCACCATGATGGAGTCATTGTGATTCTTCGACTACGGTAAAATTGTAATGAAGTCTAGGGATATGACCTCCCACTTCAATTCAGGTACCGATATGGGTTACAACAATCCTTCGTGATGTTGAGGCTCCACCTTAACCTGTTGACACTCCAAACATTTATTTAGATATTCAACAATATGTTTATGCATACGAGGCTAGAAATATACTTTCCTAATAGTGGTTAACATTTTATGGTATCCTGGGCGACCCACATAATTACTTCTATGGTATTCATCCATGATCAGCTCTTTTAGGTCAAGACGGTTTGGTACATAAACATTTCCTCTAAAGGTTAGCATCTGATCATTATTTACTCCATATTCAAAAGAACTTCCTTGCTTTCTGGTCTCTTCCATTTGCTGCCATAGGAATTGATATTTCAGATCTTTTTATGCTTCTTCTTTACTTAATCTAAGAATTTAATTTCTAGCTGATTGTAGTAAAGTTCATGAATACAATGGAGTTTTCTACTTAAAGCATCAGCTACCAAGTTTTCCTTACCTTTCACATCTTGTATGTCCATATCCAACTCACTTAGAAAGTAATTCCATCTTTCCTGTCTGAAGTTTAAATAAGCTTGTTTGAAATAAATAGTAAAGATGCTATGATTTGTCTTTAGCACAAACGTTTTACCCAGCAAGTAGTGTCTCCATACGTAGAGTGCATGTACTACTATTGTTAATTCTAGATCATAGTAACAGTACCTTTGTTCATGTTCCTTCAAATTTCTTGACTCATATGCCACTAGTTTTCCTTATTGAGATAAAACTGCCCTAACACACTCTTGACTTATGTCTGTACAAACTTCAAATTCATTGTTGGGGTCATCTACCCTCAACACTGGTGCAGTGGCTAAAAGTTGCTTCAACTTTTCAAGGATGTTTTTAAACTCAACAGTCCACTTAAAGACTTTTCCTCTTCTTTACAAGGAGGTAATGGGAAAAGAAATTCTAGAAAATCCCTCAATAAATATCTGATAGTAGCCGATTAATCCCTCAAAGGATCGAATATCTGCCACATTCTGGGGTACTCGCCATTTCGTGATTGTCTTGATTTTCTCTGGATCAACAAAAATCCCTTCTACTGAAATGACATGGCCTAGGTAATGGATTTCTGTTTTAAAGAAATCACATTCACTGAACTTAGTGTACAACTGGTGTTTGCTTAGCATTTCCAGCACAATCCTTAAATTCTCTCTATGTTCTTCCTGGTTTTTAGAATAGATTAAAATGTCATCTATAAATATAAGTACAAAATTATCCAGGAAAGGATGAAATATACCATGCATTAACCTCATAAAGGTTGTTTGTGCATTTGTTAACACGAAATGTAACACCACAAATTCATAATGGTCGTGCCTGGTACAGAATGCAGTCTTGAAAATGTCTTCATCCTTAATTCGGATTTGGTGATATCCAGATCTTAAATCTATCTCTGAAAATACAGTGGCCCCCTTCACCTGATTGAACAGATCATCAATCCTTAGTAGAGGATATTTATTTTTTACTTTTAACTTATTAAGCTGTCTATATTCCATGCACATTCGCATGGTTCTGTCCTTCTTCTTAACGAACAACACTGGTGCTCCCCACGGGCACACACTTGGATGAATATAACCTTTGTCCAACAGTTCTTGTAACTACATTTTTAACTTAGTTAGTTCGGGCACACTCATTTTGTAAGGAGCCCTTGACACAAGAGATGCTCCTGGTATTAACTCTATGGTGAAATCAATATCTCGCCTTGGTGGTAATAGAGGAA
The DNA here is from genome assembly GCA_034641835.2 of Pinus albicaulis. NCBI lineage: Eukaryota > Viridiplantae > Streptophyta > Pinopsida > Pinales > Pinaceae > Pinus > Pinus albicaulis. The sequence continues at coordinate 1,688,029,961 of CM076578.1, forward strand.
TATTTTATGGAAAAACATCCATGAAATCTTGTACTACTGGTATGTTTTCCATAATAGGTGACTTTTCCTTGGAATTAACATATCCCATGTGAATAACATATATTTGGCATCCCTTCCTCATACATTTATTCATTTGGTATGCTCTAATTGGACGTAGTTGTAGTGAATTCTTGATTCCCTGAATCTCCTTGCATGTTCCACCTTGCATTTTGTAATAAATTATATTTTCCTTGGAGTCCAGTAAAAAAAAACCTTTAAAAACAAAATTGACCCTAAAAACCTCTAAAAAAAAAATAACTTAGAAATAAAAAATGAAAATTAAGCCCAAAACCTCTAAAAACAAAATACTTGAAAAAAAAATGAAGCCTAAAAAACATCCAAAAAATGTATCACATATCTCTAAGAAATTTCCTTTGAATGTTATGCCAAAAAGTCCTTAAACCCAAAAAAATACTTTGCAAAACCAAACCAAATGAAGAAATGTGCGAAACAAGGGTCACCCACTTTTTATGATTCCATTGCTTGAGACATTTTCTTTGACAATCTCTAGAGCTAAGGTTTTCGTCAATAAGGACTATTGAAACTTTTTCATGAAGGGATTGATTTTCCAAAACCACGACATAGGTGGTTTCACATATCATGATCACGACACAGGTGGATTTAATACACCCATATGAAATTAACGGTAAGTATCTGAATGAATGCAAGATGCAGGTTGCAACTCACCTTAATATTCCAAGGATAAGTCAAATGGGTGAACCATTTTTTTGTTCTACTATTAACACCAAGTAATAAATAGGGGTACCCCTCTCCTATGGTTCAATTACTCGGACTTTTATTTTTATTTTTTCGTTTTATAATATTTAGAGCTAGGTTTTTGCTTTGTAAGGTCTAATAATGCAACCTTTTCAGAAAGGGATTGACTTTCCAAAAAATTTCCTCAAGTGATTTGGGTAGTGTTATTACACCATCCTTGGTAAAAACATGCTTGAAATAGTTTTAAAAACACAATTATGTTATTCAATTTGGAACTAATGTTATCAAACAAAATTCATGATGTTTCCGTGAATTCGTGAATTACTTCATAAAAAAATAAGACTTGGATGGGAGAAACATAAATAATGTGGAGCTCTTGATATCATTATAGCCAAAGGGAAATAATCTCTTATGATTCCATTTCTTGAAAATTATTTTATTTTATGATCTTTGGGGTGATGGTTTTTCTTAATAATGAATAATGCAATTTTTGCACAAAGGGGTCGATTTCACAAAACCTTGGGTCAAGTAATAATGGGTATCATTCTCACACACATCTTGGATAACCATATTGACTTGGATTTTATTGTTCCTGAAAAAATTCATACTATGTCCAAATCATACATATATCATACCAAAATTATTATACCATCCAACCATATAATTTTAATATAATATGGTGTACATAAATTACACTACAAATATAGGCCCTTGGCCATATCATTGAACTCACTAGCCAAAATAAACATTATGAATTACAAAATCATGGGTTTTACAATGAAACCATAAATTCTCTAGTTAGTCTACTCCTAGTTGTAACTTGATGTTAGGATTCTAATGCAATTGATGATTTTCTCAACCATGCCTTAGCTAGAGTTTTATTGTGAGTTGCAACTTGCATCCTAATTAATTTTAGGGACATAGTATGAATTTTTTCAGGAACAATAAAATCCAAGTCAATATGGTTATCCAAGATGTGTGTGAGAATGATACCCATTATTACTTGACCCAAGGTTTTGTGAAATCGACCCCTTTGTGCAAAAATTGCATTATTCATTATTAAGAAAAACCATCACCCCAAAGATCATAAAATAAAATAATTTTCAAGAAATGGAATCATAAGAGATTATTTCCCTTTGGCTATAATGATATCAAGAGCTCCACATTGTTGCTCTTGAGTCTAGACACATAAGTAATTCACGAATTCCTCTGACTCATAGATTTTGTTTGACTAACATTGGATTCCAAATTGAATAATAATTGTATTTTAAAACCAACTTCAAAGCAGCAGTACCAAGGATAGAGTAGCAATGCTACTAACTTGAAATTTTTTGGAAAGTGATCACTTGCAAGGAGCATTGTAGACATTACAAAGCAAAAACCTAGCTCTAAATACTATAAAATGAAAAAATAAAAATAAAAGTCCAAGTAGTTGAACCATTGGAGAGGGGTACCCCTATTTATTACTTGGTGTTAATAGTAGAACAAAACAATGGTTCACCCATTTGACTTATCCTTCGTCTCAGGTAGTACAACCTACATCTTACATTCAATTACAGAATTCTGCAAAGTTATTTCATATCAGATATACTGCAGGATAAGCGATATGTGAAACCACCTATGTCGTGGTTTTGGAAAATCAATCCCTTCATGAAAAAGTTTCAATAGTCCTTATTGACGAAAACCTTAGCTCTAGAGATTGTCAAAGAAAATGTCTCAAGCAATGGAATCATAAAAAGTGGGTGACCCTTGTTTCGCACATTTCTTCATTTGGTTTGGTTTTGCAAAGTATTTTTTTGGGTTTAAGGACTTTTTGGCATAACATTCAAAGGAAATTTCTTAGAGATATGTGATACATTTTTTGGATGTTTTTTAGGCTTCATTTTTTTTTCAAGTATTTTGTTTTTAGAGGTTTTGGGCTTAATTTTCATTTTTTATTTCTAAGTTATTTTTTTTTTAGAGGTTTTTAGGGTCAATTTTGTTTTTAAAGGTTTTTTTTTACTGGACTCCAAGGAAAATATAATTTATTACAAAATGCAAGGTGGAACATGCAAGGAGATTCAGGGAATCAAGAATTCACTACAACTACGTCCAATTAGAGCATACCAAATGAATAAATGTATGAGGAAGGGATGCCAAATATATGTTATTCACATGGGATATGTTAATTCCAAGGAAAAGTCACCTATTATGGAAAACATACCAGTAGTACAAGATTTCATGGATGTTTTTCCATAAAATATTCCTCTATTACCACCAAGGCGAGATATTGATTTCACCATAGAGTTAATACCAGGAGCATCTCTTGTGTCAAGGGCTCCTTACAAAATGAGTGTGCCCGAACTAACTAAGTTAAAAATGTAGTTACAAGAACTGTTGGACAAAGGTTATATTCATCCAAGTGTGTGCCCGTGGGGAGCACCAGTGTTGTTCGTTAAGAAGAAGGACAGAACCATGCGAATGTGCATGGAATATAGACAGCTTAATAAGTTAACAGTAAAAAATAAATATCCTCTACTAAGGATTGATGATCTGTTCAATCAGGTGAAGGGGGCCACTGTATTTTCAGAGATAGATTTAAGATCTGGATATCACCAGATCCGAATTAAGGATGAAGACATTTTCAAGACTGCATTCTGTACCAGGCACGACCATTATGAATTTGTGGTGTTACCTTTCGTGTTAACAAATGCACAAACAACCTTTATGAGGTTAATGCATGGTATATTTCATCCTTTCCTGGATAATTTTGTACTTATATTTATAGATGACATTTTAATCTATTCTAAAAACCAGGAAGAACATAGAGAGAATTTAAGGATTGTGCTGGAAATGCTAAGCAAACACCAGTTGTACACTAAGTTCAGTGAATGTGATTTCTTTAAAACAGAAATCCATTATCTAGGCCATGTCATTTCAGTAGAAGGGATTTTTGTTGATCCAGAGAAAATCAAGACAATCACGAAATGGCGAGTACCCCAGAATGTGGCAGATATTCGATCCTTTGAGGGATTAATCGGCTACTATCAGATATTTATTGAGGGATTTTCCAGAATTTCTTTTCCCATTACCTCCTTGTAAAGAAGAGGAAAAGTCTTTAAGTGGACTGTTGAGTTTAAAAACATCCTTGAAAAGTTGAAGCAACTTTTAGCCACTGCACTAGTGTTGAGGGTAGATGACCCCAACAATGAATTTGAAGTTGTCTGGATTATAAAGTCGAGTGTGTTAGTGAGTTTATCTCGATAAGGAAAACTAGTGGCATGTAGATACAGTTGAAGAACATGAGCAAGAGAATCTTAATCTGCTAATCTGAATCCATATTGACAAGGCACATACACTCTATAATGGAGACACGCCTTTGGGTAACGATTATGCTGAAGACAAATCATAGCATCTTTACCTATTTATTTTGAAACAAGCTTATTTAAAAAATGCGGGGAAAGATGAATTACTTTCTAAGTAAGTTTGATATGGACATCCAAGACGTGAAAGGTAAAGAAAACCGGGTAGATGATGCTTTAAGTAGAAAACTGCATTGTATTCATGAACTTTACTACAATCAACTTGAAAGTAAATTCTTAGATTAAGTAAAGAAGAAGCACAAAAAGATCCAAAATATCAATTCCTATGGCAGCAAACGGAAGAGACTAGAAAGAAAAGAAGTTCTTTTGAATATGGAGTAAATAATGATCAAATGCTAAACTTTAGAGGAAATTTTTATGTACCAAACCGCGTGGACCTAAAAGAGCTGATCATGAATGAATACCATAGAAGTAATTATGTGGGTCACCCAACATACCATAAAATGTTAACCGCTATTAGGAAAGTATATTTCTAGCCTCATATGCGTAAACATATTACTGAATATCTAAATAAATGTTTGGAGTGTCTACAGGTTAAGGTGGAGGATCGACATCCCACAGGATTGTTGCAGCCCATATCGGTACCTGAATGGAAGTGGGAGGTCATATCCCTAGACTTCATTACAGGTTTACCGTGGTCGAAGAATCACAGTTACTCCATCATGGTGGTAGTTGATAGATTGAGTAAATCTGCACATTTTATACCTGTGCAGTATACTTACAAGACTGTACAGATAGCGGATATTTTTATGAGAGAAATATTCGGCAGGGATGTTAAGTTTACATCAGCATTTTGGAAGAATTTGTTTATAGGTCTGCAGACCCAAATAAACTTTAGTACAACTTATCATCCCCCAGAAGACAGAGATAAAACATGTTGGGACGAGTAAACCAATTGTTCAGAGAAGACATTTTTACATGTCGTGGTGTCTATATGGCAGCAAATGGGAAGAGCCACTTTGGTATTAAATTTTCTTGAAACAATAGTTACTCGAGAGTCATAAAATGAGTAAATAAAGCTCTATGTGGAATGGTGTAGTGTCACACCCATAAATTGGAGGCAACCCTGAATCAAAACTAATTTGGGACCGAAGTACCGCGGAGAGATGGAATCTTAAATGAAGATGAAAAATTTGAAGGCTGTCTGAAGATCGTGAAATATACATGAGATGAAAGAGGTCTTATCGGGAATTCGAGGTGGGAGACCATGTGTATGTGAGGATCAAATCCAAGAGGAGTACCTTGCGGTGGACCTCTTATACTTAAATTGCTCAAAATTGTAGACCCACCAAATTTTAGAAGAGTGGACTTGTAACTATCAGTTATGCTGCCAGTCACATACGAGTACACAATGTATTCCATGTGTCCCTGTTGAAGCGTTATTTGCATGATTCGAAGCACATAATTTATTGGAAAACTATAGAGGTAGGATAGAATTAAAAAAATCCTAACTTGAAATATGATTTCTTTATGAGAATTTGACAAGGAATTTTGTTGTTTGCAGGTAGAGGTACCGAACGATAAGGTTTTGAGTCGAAGCATGTTATGCTTGATCGGAGGAAGTGTGCTCAGTGAGTCATCAACCAAGTTAAAGTAGTGGAAGCACTTTTTCCCAGATGAGGCTACTTGGGAGGATGAAATATTTGTGTGTGAGGCTTACCCAGAGCTCTTTTCTCAGCTAGAGTGAAACACCGAGGATGGTGTTACTTCCAGGGGGAGAAGTTGTGACAGCTGCATTTAATGATAACTATTTTTTAACTACTTAAAAGACATATTATTATTTTTTTAAGGAAAAAGACTGGAACTATTAATGTTTTGTTAAAAAAGGTTATTTTCATTAGTGGTTAATTATGAATAATAAAATTAGTTATGGAAAATGACTCCATAAAAAAGTAAAAGCTGATGGTAAATATTTTCCAAGAACTGGAAGGTGACTGGGACAATTGGAAATAGTTACCTTCTCCTCTGGGGATAAGAGACTGATCCCAGTGAGGAGTAGGGGTTTTGTTCATCAACTAAAAGAGAGAGTGTAGGTTTTCCTCAGTTGGTAGAGACTAGTGGAAAACACTCAGTAATCTTGATTTTAATGTATGGTACTGACTGGACTAGGAGTCCTGAGGTCATAGCAGAAATTTCCACTGTCAACCCATACCTTTCAGGAGTAGATCACGAGGGCAAGAGGAGGACGTAATCACCTCTCTTGATGGTTGGGAGGACTGCAGCTATAAACTACATAATCAAATAAGTAATCTTTGTTATCTCTATGAGTAACCACTGCAATACTTTTATTCAATGTGTGCACAAGTATTTATATATTAGTGATAAAAAACAGTAAATATTTTATAGACAAGTGTTGGGAAAGAATGGAGTTATCTGTTTCCTTTATTAATATCTCATTATGAATTTTTACTAGATATATATGAGTGTTGTAAACTAAACATAGAACAATATTTGTATTGTAGTTCAAGTTTCTTTAAATTATATTCAGAAAGATATATATATTTTATAGTGAATCTCTTAGTCAATAAATAACTATTTGCATGAATTGTAATGCTGTGAAATGAAAATTATTATTTATAAATTGTAATGATATTTTAAGCATTAAATAAGTAGAGATTGTTGGTCAAAGGTCTTGGGTGAAACTGTTGAACACATAAATCCCTCTATCACCTTACCACCTGAACTAGTAATTAGATGCAGTCACTAAATGATACAGTCTGATCTAACTAACAAATACGGATATAGACTATCAGAAAGCAGTGAAAAACAGTGCTTCTTGTCACACCTCCCATTTTACTTCCACAATTTTTTTTTTTCTTTTTTCCATTAAGCTATTCTAGTTAAATCCTCGTAAGGGATTATGCTATTCCTTTGTAGATTTCATCTGATCAGGATCATTTCCCTAATTTCGATTTATTTCCCATGTGTCAATTATGTTCCACTATACATGAATAACCTTGACTTGAACCCCATATGAATTTTAAATAACTTGTAACATTCATAACTATAATTATCATAACAAGGAATGGGTTAAAAAATATATATATATTGATCCACTTTATAAGTCCCACCTTTGTTGTAATTGTTTGACATATTCGTAGACCTTAAGGGACATAGATGGAGTCGATTTGGTCCACACATTAGCCACGGTTGTATTCATCCATAGATCTATATGAAATCACTTAGACTTCTAGCTTTATGACTCCATGATTTCACTCATGGATACTATTTCTCATTCAAAGTGTAATTTCGAAAGTAGAGTTTCTAATAGTTTGATTTATTAGTGTTTGTGTTTGATTCATTCAATTTGTTTCCTTTGTATTGACGTGATGATCTTAGCGAAACCTCTACAAATCAGGAGTAATATTGCGTACAGAATGATCTACACTACGAAAAAATCGGTTGAGTGCATGCCATTATTTTTATAGCCTTTATCTTAAAACTCAGCAACAAGGCGTGGAGATCCTCCAAATAAGTGTTGAGAACCGCCCTATGGCTTGGGTGATAGCGGTTCCCGCCGGAACTCTGTGCTCTCTCTCTCTCTCACTCCTCTCTTGAAATAAACGTCTTGTTGTGATGTAATTGTAGATAATCAGATGGCTTCCCAGCTTGTCGGTGTTATCAATCTCGGGAACTCCATAAGGAGATCCTCCCCTCTCTAGTAGCAAAACTGAATACTTGGTAGACAGCGTTGCGGCCAAGGGCCTATATTTGTAGTGTAATTTATGTACACCATATTATATTAAAATTATATGGTTGGATGCATGATAGATCGATGAAAATTATTGTGAGATACCAAAATTATTTTGGTTTAATTTTGGATTTTATTAAACCAAAATTATCATACCTATATTATGTTTCCTTAAACCTAAATCATACATGTCATAAGAAAAGTTTAACCTAAATCATACATGCATACTGAAAGTTTGAGAAAGTTATGATATATTGGTTTAGGAGACTTGAGAGAATATTAATGGACAAAGGTGGGGAGGATTAACAATCGCATGGATTCAAAAGTCATGGGTTGTATTTTAATTGATGAGAGGATATGGAACTCATACTAGATTGTGACTATCTCAATGGGCATTCTTATTGTGAGGTTCTTCTCATAGACACTGTACAAATTCAGATGATGTCAGGATGTCGAATTCCTCTCTATTTGGTGTGTTAAGTAAGAGTGAGGTACTGCAAGATAGAGGTATTTCGTGTTAAGAAAGATGGAGATAACCATGATTGGTGTGCTATGTTCCACTGTATGATTCCAACGTTTCTTGGAAATTTGACAAATATATAATGTTGAATTTTAAGACAAACCTGTGTTTTTTAGGGAATTTGACGAATATATAATATTGATTTGATCAAAGTGAGATACCAAAACCATCATTACAACATTAATGTATCCAATTTCAGCGATTGACGTACGAGTGGATTTTTGCAAGTCTGCTTTCAATATTTTCTGGAAAGGAAAGGTAAGACCGCATTAAGAAGATTTCTTCAGTTGTTCATATTTTTCTCTTCTTCTTAGCAACATTTGTTTACATTTGGAATTACTTTTGTTTTCAGGTTTACTTTTTAGATTTTAAGGGTTGTATTTTATTATTATTTTTTAAAACAATATTTTTACAAAATTTTATGCAAATTTTATCTTTTTTCTATTTTTTTTTATGGAGTCATTGTTTCTTATATTTATAAGACTCAATATCTTGAATTTAGGGATAAAAGTTAGTTTTGATAGTATTTTTTTAAATTTAGCAACTATGATATGAGAAACACCTTGTTTTGATTGAATTCCCTGAAATTATTTTTGTTATGGTGTTTATTTCTCATGTAATTGTTCTAATGTCATTGTTTGAAGAAATGTTTATGTGGATGATTTTTATCTTATGTAGTTTAATAATTTTTATTTTATCTATAAGGAATGGGATTTCCATATTTTTTATTTTTCTGAGATTCTGTGGTTTTATTTATCTTTTCTGTCATTGAACTAATACGTGGCTTTACAGTTGGAGGTTTCTTCAATAGACTAGTTGGAGAGGGTCCCGTTTCATTGGAGTGGTTGCAGCTGGAGATTTGGGAATAACAGTGTCGGCTGGTAAAATTTTGAGTTAGTCGTTGGAGATAGAGTTTATTGAAATAAATGCTTCACAAAGGAACATTATGACTATTTAAAATCCTAGAAATAAATGTTGTTGAAATACTAAAGTCACCTGCATACCCTGTGTAGGTAGAAACATAGGACAAGGAGCAGAGGATATTGCATGCATAGCACTGTGCATTCAAGAGGAATGGAGATCTGTAAGAATGAATTTAATGTTTGTATGGGCATCACCAAATTTGTAGAGGAAACAAAGATTTTCTTGGTTAAACCATAGCATAGTAGAGTTTTATTAAAGACAGTGTTTTCGGGCTTTTACCGAAGTTTTGTTCAAATGCACCAAGATTTTAAGTTTTCAATTGGGCCACGTCATCTGTGGTCCCCACCACTTCATCACCAATCACAAGTTTTATTTTAAGTGTCTTGTTGATATGAAGGAGTTCCGATGCGATGCGATGGTGCGATATGACACATCGCACATTGCAAAGGAACGATGTATTTTCCGCCTTCCGAAATGTGTTACCATCGATTGAATGTTTGCGATGTGATGTGGTGCCCACCACCGTCGCAATCGCACATCACAACATCACTTAACCATTCCGCCTACCGCATATGATTTACGCCGATGTGATATCGCCGATGTCACTCATCGCACACCGTATATCGCTTCACCAATGTTAAAGCCCTCCGCTTATGTCTTTCGCCGATGCCGATGCAGCGATTCGATGTGGTCACTACCACAATCACTAATGGCTCATCAAAAATATTCTATCGCCATCCGCCCAGATCGCAGGCTCATTGTAATACTTGCGATGCGATGTGGTCCCACCACAATCGCAATCACAACATCGTAAGTTATCTCTTCAAGTCGTTTCGCTCATTCCATCACCGATGCGCTGATGTGATGTGGACCCCACATCCATCGCACATCACTCATCGTAAGTTCAAAGGTCCGTCCACCAAGTTTTTGTTTCAGTGATCGCTGATTACAATGAGGGCTCCACTCGCATATCGCGCAAAAGAAATTTTAGTTTAGAGTTTTTTGTTTATTTCTTTGTTTTATGTTTTCATTCCACCACGCCATATAAAAAGAGTGAAAAAGCCCGTAGTATTATTGAATTGTATTATGTAATAGTTGTGTTGTATTTCTATGTAAGCCCGCAAGCAAAGAAAACACAGTGAAGCATAACAGAGCACTATTTTGTGCATTTTAAGAGACAGAGAAGATTAGTGAGCACTGTGTCTGTAGCAGTCAGTCCAGTTTTTGTAAATCCCTCAGAGGAGGAAGAAATCTATCATTTTGTAATAGTTTTAGTTCTGTTAATGAAATAGAAATCTATTTTATGCCATCTTTGTCCAGCAGTAAGAAAATTTATTTTTATTCTTTGTGTTAGAAGGAGAGTATTATTCTCTCAGTTATTTTTTTGGGAATTATCAGAAATTCCAACATGGTATCAAATCTTATCTAGGCTCTTTGAAGGTTTCAAAGAAGCTGAAGGAAGAAGAATATTTGTTGCAGCAGTTCTCTAGCAGTGTGAAGGCTCAACAGAAGTTGTAGTCCAGGTATTTCTCAAAAAATAGAGTTTGTCTTTTAAAGAAGGAAATACAGTTTGTTTGAAAAACACAGTCAAGTTTATTTCAGAGTTTAGTTTATAAGTAATGGCTGGACCAAGCACTAGTATGAGTATTGGAAATGCTCAAATTCCACAATTTAATGGGAAGAACTATGATTATTGGGCCATTACCATGAGAGCCCTGTTTTCCTCACAGGATTTATGGGAATTTGTTGAAGATGGTTTTGATGAAATAGTTGATGACCAGGCCTTTAATGCCTTAACATAGGCAGAGAAGGATTTATTGAAGAGAAATAGGAAGAAGGACTCTAAAGCTCTCTTCTATCTCTATCAAAGAGTACATGAGAGTGTGTTTCCAAGAATAGCAGTAGCTAAGAGATCCAAGGATGCATGGGATACTCTTAAAATAGCCTATCAAGGTATGGAGAAAGTGAAGACAACAAAACTACAACTCTTGAGGAGAGATTTTGAAACTCTCTGTATGAAAGAGTCTGATAACATAGATTCATTCTTCACACATGTGATTGGTATGGTCACACAGATAAGGTTCCATGGAGAAACGCTTGAAGAAAGAAGGATAGTGGAGAAACTATTGAGGAGCCTACCCTCAAGTTTTGATGTTATTGTTACCACTATTGAAGAGACAAAGGATCTCTCAAAGTTAACAGTAGATGAACTTCATGCATCACTGATGACTCATGAACAAAGAATGGAAAGATCAGTAAACCCATCTCTAGAGCATGCCTTCAAGACCCAGATGCCTTTTGGAAGAGGAAAAGGTCAAGGCAAAGGTAGAGGAAGAGGCAGAAGCCAAAACAGAGGAAGGAAAAACCCTTCTCATACCCATGGAAGGAGCAACAATCAAAATCAAAGCCACAGCCAAAGCAACATCCCGCAAGGTGGACACCAACATGCTCATGGACAAAGGTATGACAAATCCAATGTCCAATGTCATTATTGTAAAACATATGGGCACTATGCCAATGAGTGTAGGAAAAATAAAAAGGATATGAATAATAGGAAGAATGCTAATGTAGCAAGAGAAGAAAAGAACCCAAGGAATGTGTTGTTAACATGTAATGTAGCACAAGATAAATAATATGATTTATGGTTCTTAGATTCAGGCTGCAGTAATCACATGACTGGAAACGTAGCAATGTTTGCCAATCTTGATGAAGAAGTTAAATATGAAGTAACCACAGGAATTGATACTAAGATTTCTGTCAAAGGAAAAGGCACAGTTCATATCCGTGCAAGAAATGGTGAGTAGAAATTTGTACTAGATGTATATTATGTTCTTAGTTTGAAATGTAATCTTTTGAGCATTGGGCAACTCATAAACAAAGGTTACAATGTAGTCTTTAAAAATGATGTGTGGAAAATAATGGATATACCTCCAAGCAAAAAGATTATTGTTGAAATACAAATGACCAGCAATATAATGTTTCCTCTGAAGCTCAACACTGACTTGAAGGGAAAAGGAAAGAATGTAGCAGCAGTAACTCAATAGGTCTTTCAGAAGGAAGTGAAAGATGAGAATTGGTTATGGCACTTGAGATTTGGACATCTCAATTTTGGAGCATTAAATTTTTTGCATATAAAAGGAATGGTAAGAGGTCTACCATTGATAGAGAAACCAGACAGCTTATGTGAAGGCTGCATCTTGGGAAAACAACATAGAGAAAAATTTCCATCAGGAAAGAGCATAAGGGCGAAAGCACCCTTAGAAGGAAACAACATGCGTTTCAGGGATAAATTACATGCTGACCTTCATTGATGATTTCACAAGGAAAGTGTGGGTTTATTTCTTGAAATATAAAAGTGAAGTAATTGAGAAATTTTGCCACTTTAAAGCTCTTGTAGAGAAACAGAGTGGGTAGCATATCAAATTTCTTAGAATTGATAGAGGAGGTGAGCACATCTCAAAAGAATTTCTACATTTTTGCAGAGAAAATGGCATACACAAATAGTTTACTACAAGGTACACACCGCAACAAAATGGAGTTTTTGAAAGGAAGAATCAAACCATAATGGAAATGCTGAGAAGTATGCCAAAGACAAAACACTTGCCAAATGAATATTGGGTAGAAGCTGCAAATTGTGCAGCATACATCTTGAATATATGCCCAACAAAAGCTATAATGAATATATTTCCAGAAGAAGCATGGAGTGGCAGAAAATAGGGAGTCACCCACATGAGATTTTTTGGATGTGTGGCTTATGTACACATTCTAGATAAGTTGAGAAAGAAGTTGGATAGTAAGGGGGAGAAGTGCATCTTCATTGGATATTGTGAAGAATCCAAAGGATATAGATTATATAACCCATCCACTAAGAAGTTTATTATAAGAAGAGAGGTGAAATTCATTGAAGAATAAGCATGGGATGGAAGCATTGAGAAAACAATTAATGTTAAAAGATGTTTGTCTCATGATGAAGATGAGGAAGATGTGGCTGAAAATAACACCTCATCTGTAGCACCACCTCCACCAACACAAAGACATCAAGGGACACCACAAGCAGGAGTAAGAACACCCTTGAGAAGAAATGAGAGTGCTTCTCCAAGCACGCCACATAGAGTAGATTTGAGTGCTTCTTCAATCACAAGTACACCAAATGAAAGAGGAAAAAGATTCAGAAATATTAATGAGATTTATGAGCAAGAGACAACAAATGAAGGTATGAATTCCTTATTTTCTTTGTATTGTCATGTTGATGATCCTATTCATTTTGAAGATGCCATATAAGATAGAAAATGGATAGAAGCTATGGATGATGAAATTAATGCCATAGAGAAGAATAAAACATGGGAGTTGGTTGATCTCCTAGAAGGTAAATAAGTCATTGGAGTAAAATGGGTCTACAAGACCAAAAGAAATGCTGAAGGTAAGATAGAAAGACACAAGGCCACACTTGTTGTCAAGGGATATAAGTATCAACATGGAAGAGATTATGAAGAAACTTTTACACTAGTTGCAAGAATGGAAACAATGAGAGTAGTGCTGTCCATAGTAGCACAAAACAAATGGAAATTTTACCAAATGGATGTAAAATAAACATTCCTAAATGGAGTGTTAATGGAAGAGTTTTATGTGGAAAAACCTTTAGGCTATGAGAAAAAGGGCCAAGAACAAAAAGTTTGCAGATTGAAGAAATCTCTTTATGGGCTAAAACAAGCACCGAGAGCATGGTACAGTAGGATAGATTCCTATCTACTAGAAAATGGGTTTGAAAAATGTGAAGGAGAACCCACATTATACATCAAAGAAAAGGATGGTAAGATGCTTATTTTTGTGTTATATGTTGATGATGTATATTCACAGGTAATGATAATTACCTCATTGAAAATTTTAAAACAGTCATGAAAGATGAATTTGAAATGACTGACATGGGATTGTTGAGATACTTCTTAGGAATAGAAGTAGAACAAAATGAAAATGGGATTTTTATCTCCCAAGCAAAGTATGTTAATGAAGTATTGGAAATATTTAATATGCAGGAGTGCAAGGCGGAAATTATTCCCATAGTAATGGGATTGAATTTGATCAAATATGACAATAGCAAGGATTTTGATCCAAGTTTGGATAAAAGCATAGTTGGCAGCCTCATGTATTTGACTACAACTACGCCAGATATTATGCATGCTATTAGTTTAATTTCAAAATTTATGGTGAGGCCAAAAGAAGCACATTGGCAAGTAGCAAAGAGAATTCTGAGGTATGTGAAAGGAACTAAGAGGTATGGTATTTTATATACTACTTCCGAAAATTCAGAATTAATTGGATATACTGACAGTGATTGGGTTGGAAGTGTAGGCGTTTAGAAAAGCACATCCGGTTACGCTTTTCATATGGGTTCAGGAGCTATTTCATGGGTTTCTAAGAAACATCCTATCGTAGCATTATCTATAGCAGAAGGAGAGTATGTGGCAGCTACAGCAGCAGCGTGTCAAGCAGTTTGGATGAGAAGAATGTTGAGGAATTTGTGTCAAGAACAAGTAAAGGGCACAATGATTTATTGTGACAATAGCTCAGCGATTGCATTGTCAAAGAATTCTGTGTTTCACAAGAGAACGAAACACATAGATGCCAAGTTTCACTATATCATAGAATTGGTGAAAAATGGAGAAATCATTTTACAACATTGTAGAATAGAGAAACAATTTGCAGACATTCTGACAAAGCCATTGGGCAGAAAATTTTTGAATATTTAAGAAAATTCTTTGGTATGACTGATAACCGAGCAGCTGACTTTAAGGGGGAGTGTTGAAATATTAAAGTCACCTGCGTACCCTGTGCAGGTAGAAACAAAGTATAAGGAGCAGGGGATATTCTTAAATATTCTTAAATATTCAAAAATTTTCTGCCCCAATGGCTTTGTCAGAATTCAATGTTTGCGATGCGATGTGGTCCCCACTACCATCACAATTGCACATCGCAACATCACTTAACTATTCCGCCTACCGCATATGATTTTCGCCAATGTCACTCATCACACATCGCATATCGCTTCACCAATGTTCAAGCCCTCCACTTGTGTCTTCTGTCGATGTCGATGCTGTGATGAGATGTGGTCCCTACCACAATCACTAATCGCACATCGCTAATCTTTTATCGCCATCCGCCCAGATCGTAGGCTCATTGTAATACTTGTGATGTGATGTGGTCCCACCACAACCGCAATCACAGCATCGCAAGTTCTTTCTTCAAGCCGTTCTGCTCATTCCATCGCCAATGTGATGATGCGATGTGGAACCCACATCCATCGTACATCGCTCATCGCAAGTTCAAAGGTCCGTCCACCAAGTTTTTGTTTCATCGATCGCCGATTGCGATGAGGGCTCCACTCGCATATCGCTCAAAAGAAATTTTAGTTTATTAAAATTTTTTGTTTATTTCTTTTTTTTTATGTTTTCATTCCACCGCGCCATATAAAAAGAGTGAAAAATCCTGTAGTATTATTGCATTTTGTTATGTAATATTTGTATTGTATTATTATGTAAGCTCGCAGGTATATAAAACATAGTGAAGCATAACAGAGCATTGTTTTGTGCGTTTTAAGAGATAGAGAAGATTAGTGAGCACTGCGTCTGTAGCAGTCAGTCCAGTTTTTGTAAATCCCTCAAAGGAGGAAGAAATCTATCATTTTGTAATATTTTTAGTTCTGTTAATGAAATAGAAAGCTATTTTATGCCATCTCTGTCCAGCAGTAAGAAAAATTATTTTTATTCTCTGTGTTAGAAGGAGAGTATTATTATCTCAGTTATTTGTTCTGGAATTATCAGAAATTCCAACAACGTGGGTGGGGTTCTTTTTTTCCAGTCAACGTGTGGGAAATTTTAGTGCATTGAATTACTACGAAAATGGAGAAACAGAACAAGTGTGGTGAATTATCAACGATAAGGCAGAGAAATTAAATAGCAACTTGTAAATGAATTATCGTTCCTTATTGGGAGCGAACTATTTTTTTTGTTGCAAATGATATAATATAACTAAGTTTGAATTGAATCATACACCGTAACGAAGAGAACTTACGAACAAATGTGGGGTGAATTATCAACGAGAAGGCAGAGAAAATGGAAGGATTGAAATGAGAATGGAAATATTGGGTAAATGTCAAAGATATATATATATATATATATATATATATATATTCACACATGCACTAATAGTTACCATTACCACTTTGATTTAATTAACTATGGGGACTGGTTTCTATGTGTTTGGTTTGATTCATCTCTAGAATACGATGACTTCATTAGTGTGTGATGATAATTTTTTACCAACTGTAGCAATTGGGGAGTTGTGATTTTGTAGCGTGATAAGGAAGCTCTCCACAGACCGCAGGACATTATGACTATTTACAATCCTAGAAATTTTCTAAATGTTGCATAGGTGGGGTGCTTTTTTCCCAGTGAACGTGTGGAAAATTGTAGTTACCGTTACCGATTTGATTTAATAGACTGTGGGGACTGGTTCCTACGTGCTTTGTTTGATTCATATCTAGAATATGACAGCTTCGTTAGCCTGTGATAATTATTTTCTAAATATATGCATGGAAAATCCAAATGCAAGCGCTTATAAATAGCCTCAAGCACACTCCGAAATCCAATCACATCATAAAAATGAGTTGAATTCATTATGAGAAATATGACGATGATAAGGGTTGTGAATATTGGAGCATGGCTTCTGATTCTTCCCATCATGCTAATGATGTGGAGTAGCTTATCCTCTTCTCAGGCAGCAACAAAACCCTCGGGTATGAACATATTGGATATTGAATGTCTCTTTATATAGTTGATGATATGTTACGTAATGATTGAATTAATGGTTTCTTATGGTGATTTGCAGGTTTTCCCTTTGCGTTTATGACTATAGATGCGGAGAAATCAGCTGCAAGAAAATATGATTACATTTTATTTGGAGGAGGAACGGCCGACTGCCCCTTGGCTGCAACGCTGTCTACCAAGTATTCAGTTTTGCTAATAGAGAGGAGAGGATATCCTTATGAAGTTCCTGAGATTGAGAATGACGATGCTTCTGGGAAGCCATTGGACGAGACAAAAAATTACACTTCCATAGCGCAGACGTTTATTTCAGAGGAGGGAGTGAGTAATGTGAGAGCGAGAGTTCTGAGCGGTGGAACTGCTATCAATGCGGGCTTCTACAATAGGGTGGGCTCCGAATATTTTTGTAATGTGGGATGGGACGAGGGACTTGGGGAGGAGTCATATCAATGGGTGGAGAAGCAGAATGTCTTCAAACCGTATCAACTGTCGCCTTGGTCCTTGGCTATCAAAGATGGCCTCCTAGAAGCAGGGGTTCTTCCATACAATGCATATACATTGGATCATGTGGATGGAAGAAAGATCAGCGCCTCCACCTTTGAAAACAAAGGAAAAAGACACACAGCAACAGATCTTCTTAGGTCAGCCAATCTAGTTAATATCGTAGTCCTTCTCAATGCTACCATCAGCAGGATTCTCTTCAATTCTCTGACACAAGGTATAAATTCATTTAAACATGGGAAAGGAAATTGTTTCTAGTACATCTTATATTTCTCCAAAATAGGACTCACGTTGCACAACGTCCCCCCGTTGCTAATATTTTTATTTACATATATTTGGAATAATAGTTTTACATCCACATGATTTGTAAATATAGATTGAGTGTTTTGAGGATGAATTATTGAATCGTGAAAATATAGATTATATTGAGTGTTTTGAATTATTGGATCATGAAAAGAAAGATTATATTGAGTGTTTTGAATCATGCAAATGAAAATATAGATTCATGAGTGTTTTGAATCATGCAAATGAAAATATAGATTCATGATTTTTTTGAATTTATTGGATCATTGAAATTCAAATATAGATTGAGTGTTTTGATCAGTGAAGATGAATTGGATCATGTATAAGCGAAGGATAGGTCCTCTGGGAAGCCAAGAGCCAGTGGAGTTGAATTCATGGACTGCCATGGTCGGTCTTATCAAGCTTTCCTCAACGAAATGTAAAGCTCCAGCGAGATAATCCTTACTGCAGGAAGCTTAGGCAATCCCCAGCTGCTCCTCTTGAGTGGAATCGGCCCATCCGAACATCTAAAAGAGTTAAATATTCCTCTAGTTCTTGATGCGCCCATGGTAGGCCAAAGGGTTCAAGACAACCTGTGTGCATCCGTAAACTGGCTATCTCACCAATTCTACACCATACAAGCAGTGGGTATCCTTAAATCCTCTCAAAATTACATCGAGTCCTTGAGTACCTACGTCAGTGGCACCCTATCCTTCAACAAAAAAAACGTTTATAGAGAAGTCATTTTTGAGAAGCTAGCATTTCCCTTATTCAGAGGACAGCTTCGGCTACGTACCACAGAACCTCGAGACAATCTGTCTGTTCAATACAACTATTATTCTAACCCTCTGTACCTCTAGATATGCATGCATGGATTGAGGGTGATTGATAAACTCCTCAAATCACCATCTCTACATAGATTTAATGCTAATTCCACTCATGAATTCAACTTTATTGGCCAGCCATTACCAAAGAACATGTCGGATGATGCAGCTATGGCTCAGATCTGCCACGATACCTTGAACACAATCTGGAATTTTCATGGAGGATGTGAAGTTGGCTATGTGGTTAACCAGAAATATCAAGTCAACAAAGTTTAGGGGCTCAAGATCGTGGATGCTTCATCATTCACAAACGGTCCTGGAAGCAACCCACAAACCACCACTATGATGCTTGGTAGGTAATAACAATAATATTCCTAATATTTCAGTTGGGATTCTATTGCTCATATTCCTAATATTTCTGTTGGGATTCTTTTTCTCTTTTCTACCTCTGGCATATATAAATGAATGGGTGTCCTAAATATTCTTAATGTTGGACGTGCATGCAGGTATGTTGCCATGAAGATTCTTCAAGGCTCGATGAAATGAAGACAAAATAAATGTATGTTATTGTAGCTAGTATTCCCTTTTATTTTTTACGTTAATAAAGTGTCGAGAGAGAGGGAGTACTCCCTCCCTTCTCGCTTCACCAACAGGTGATTTGATTTTCTTGAGCATACTCTCACTTGCTGCTTAATGAGACTATTAAATTCATTTCAATACATACAATGTATTAAATTTTCTAATAAATATTATTGAACATATTAAACTCATTTTAATACATTCAATTCAATTCAATGTGTTATTTTTAAGATCCCATGACATAGGCCTTAGACCTAGAAATTGTTTCTAGTTACGAATTCATTAGAGCCAAATCATTGTAAATTTCATTTTATGGATTTCTACTCTAAACTATATCACATTCATCATTGTAG
The DNA here is from genome assembly GCA_034641835.2 of Pinus albicaulis. Classification (NCBI taxonomy): domain Eukaryota; kingdom Viridiplantae; phylum Streptophyta; class Pinopsida; order Pinales; family Pinaceae; genus Pinus; species Pinus albicaulis. The sequence continues at coordinate 1,688,049,573 of CM076578.1, forward strand.
ATTTCATTTTATGGATTTCTATTATAACCTATATCACATTCAAATGAATTTATACATTCAATGTATTGTTTTCAATTGGCATCACATCACATATGACATATGACTTAGAGCAATAAATAAGTTGGCTCCCTTTTTGAATTATGGATTTGTAAGAGCCAAATCACTTAAATGTTATTTCATTTTTCAAATAAAATATAATCATTTTTAAATATGTAAATTGTGTTTCATATGAAATATAATATTTTGAAATACATAATTTATGTTTTATTAATTGTTTAGTTATTTTAATAAATAATAATTTATTTTTAAAAAACATCGTCTTTTTTTTTTTACTCACTATGTTTTAAATCTGGAATCTTATAGTTTATATAATATTTCAAAACTCATTTAAGAAAACAATGTTATCATACAGTATAATTTGATGAAATCTTTGCCTATATAATTATCATAGAAAGATCTCTATACAAATATTATGGATAAAAAAGACAAATATCATTTTTTTTTTTCAAATTTTAATAATCAAAATTTAGATATTAATAAATTATCAATAATATTAAAAAATATTTTTCATTCTTTCTCCAAAAACTTTAATACATAATGGTAATTATATTTTTGTACCAAAACAATTATAAATAATTATAAGATCTCATTTTCAATAAATCAATAATTAATTTTAAAATAAATAAATAATGTTTTTTTTTTGTAAGTTAGGCTAAACTATATTAATTTGAAGAAAAAATTTACACAAGCGATGGGCTGAGATGGTGAGTTTTTCTTATCCAATCACAGCCTTCGATGCTTTTAGAGTAGCATAGGTTTGGGGCTACCTCTTGGGAGGAAATCCACCCTTTAATAACATCTGACAATAAAAAATTACAAGGTGTGCCGTGACACATGAAAAAGAAAAAGCTCTATAGTATAAGCTAAAATAACAGAAAACAGAAAAGAGTCAAGTAGTCGCGCAGTCATGGTGTTTCTTCATTATCCTCGGTGACAGGGTCCTCCTCCTCGATGCTGCATCTATTCTTATGCGCTATGGCCTCCTCCTCAGTAGAAGGAACACGTGGGGGATTTGTAGTAGCTGCGCAGAGGATGGCAACGATCGGGTACTCAGCATTAGGAATACACATCCAAACACCCTCTGAGTCCATGACCCACACACTGGTGTCCTCCCCCGAGGCCTCCTATACTAGGAGAGGCTCAGTATTGCGAGGAGTAGGTTGCTCTAGGTGTGCAAAAGTGGATTTTTTTGGGACCTCTGCTGCCCCTTTGATTCTCCTGAGTTGGGGCAATCTCTTCCTGGGTGCTCTCAGGGAGTTGTGGTGCCTCCCTGTCATGGATGCCAGAAGAGGAGCCCTCGAAGGATTCCAAAATATTGTCTTGACCTCGCCGATAGCGACCTGAGAACACGCCTCTTTGGCTACCCCTAATAGTCTTTTGGCACTGACATGGAGCCATGGGTGGGCGAAGAAATAGAGAGGTGGGAGCCGATCCATAAATGGTGACTTGTTCTTCAGGGGAGCGCTCAACAGATAAGCAGAGCAAGGATGTGCACAACTGAGAACAGTGTAGCACGGGTTCTCGCAGGAGGGGGTGTGCAACGATGGGCCTGCCTCTGAATGCGCGTAGTGAGGTGAATCTATAAAGGCGAGGAATTCTAGAAGGGGGCATGCAGCCAAGGGGAACACCATGGGGAGTGTGCATCCTGGAGGGGAGTAGCAGGGTGGGTTCCTAGCGACCTACCGCCAGAATGGAGGCATGCTTGAGGGGGGGCACGTAACTAGTGGAGCACGCGGAGAGACTTAGGGAGCCACAAAATGGCAAGGGGCCCAAGAGGGCTCTAGAGGCTAACTCGAGCAACATGGGGATGACACAATGAGGGGAGACCTCACCTTCTGAATGCTTGTGGCACAAGAACAGATGCTATGCGATTTTTTGACATGATTGTGAGTGCGTGTAGGGACAATTCTCATGGGGTGGCATGTGATTCAGGGTGTCGCAGAAGATCAGGTGCATCAGGGAGCTCATGTAAATGATTGCAGAGAGGATGTTCCACATCATATTAGAGTTGGCAGTGTAGGTTTTCATCAACTTGTGCATGGGAGGAACCGGTTTCGCATATGCAGGTCATGTCACCCACATCTAGGGAAAAATAAGTAAAGAATTTTAACATCACTAAGTATATTTATTTATTTTTTATATAATTTTAATAATTTAAATTTAAAATTTATAATAATTTAAAAAAATATAGTTTTTACCCTTTCAAAAGTTGTATTAGCATGAAAAAACGTCATTATTATTATTATTGATTATTAACAAGGTATCTAGATTTAATTAATTAATTAATATGAAGTTAACTTTATGGAGAGGTAAACATTGATATGAATATAAACCTTAACTTATAAAATGAAAAATAATTTTGAAAAAAATAATTATGGTTAAATTTTTTAATAGTATTTTTCCTCTTATTAAGAGGGAAACCTAACTATTTCATACTCTACATAGAATTTAAAGATATATTAAAAACAACAAGTTTTTGAACAAGTAAAAACGTTTCAATCCTGTGCATATGATTAAGATATTCAATTCCCTTAGTGCCCAACATGGACTTGAAAAATGACTAATTAGCTCCCATGCCCTATAAGTTCTTTGAAGTGCAAACCTTTTTTTTAAGTGAGTTATTGTCCATGCAAACCTCTCTTTTTTTTAGTGCAAAAATAAAGGAAACGGTTGAACCTTGAGAGGTTTTATCCATATAAACATATCATAAGTCCTAAGGTAATATGAATATATACTAGTATTACAAATAGCTCAAATTCAATTGCACCTTGATGACTTTGATGAGTTTAAAATGGATTTAACTGTAAAACCTTGAAATAATGCATATGTGAGTTGCACCTTCTACAATAAAAAATATAACTTCCATATGGCTAGCTCTATTTTATTTGTGTGTCTTTTTTTGTTCCAAGGGAAACTAATACCTTTTGATTACTGTACTTTGATAAGAACATTATATTAATGGAAAATTTTAAGTTAATTATCTTAATAAAAAGTTTAGCTTCTTGAGGGACCTTATGGGATCCGATTAAGCATCAAGAAAATAAATTCACTTGGGGATTGGGTAAAGAAGCCAACAACACGGCATAATTTTATGGCCTTCATCTAGGTCTTTCCTTCTAGCCAAAGACCTCAAAATATCAAGGAATTCTATCATTGATGACTCCCTCATATCTATCAATATTTTGCAGAAATATGCACCCTTCAAATATAATAAGTTAAATCTTCTTTTGCGAAGGATGAAGATCATCTTGGAAGACTTTCATAACAAATTTTTTTATCACATCCTACGAGGCTATAATAAAAAGGAAGATTGGAAGCTAATCGAACCTTCAATTTTGAGAGAATAGAAATTGAAGTCAATGGGAAAAGGAGCTAAAAAAACATCCCATGAAGTGGAAAATTTCCAACAAATATCTATCTAAGACTTCTAGTATTAAATTCTTCAGAGCTTGTGGGTGCAATCATAGTCTAACAAACAAATCCATGGGCTTCATTACAATTTGAGACCATTCAATGGATATTGATCCGAGAACCATAAATGAAGGAGTATTATGTGAGGGAGCATCGGGACTTATCAAAAGGCATGCACCCTCTTGTACTCACCTATTGATGTGTCTTATTGAATGCTATTGGTATTTAATTTCCAGGCATGAGTGGCACACCCTATCAGCCTTGTTATTTGAAATCATCTCAAAGAATGAGATTGAGTTCGTGTGGTGGAATAAGATCCCATTAAGAATTCATTGAGGGAGGCATGAGGACTAATAAAATAAAATTTTATTAGCCAAGATGGGATTCCATCTACAGTGTAAAGAAGCTAATCCTCTTCCCTCCCTTCTTGTGTTCTTCAAGGCTAGAAAGAAAAGCATGGGTTGGTTTTAGATGCATCTAGTAATGTTAATTTTAGTATTAAATTCCCACTCTATTTTGGAACATGGCATAGTGGCCACCAACATCAACTGAATTGGTTTTCACCATAGATAGTTTTGATAAAATGCAAGATTGGTTCATTCTCCCAACATCTAAAGCGATCGAAAAGTGACATTACAAAGGACTCAAACCTTTCCTCTTCACAATTGGATTTTACCTTTGTAGTTTGATGCTTCCAACTTTAGCTCTATCTTCCATTTTAGTTTTCAATATTATTAGAATGAGTTATCCTTTTTCCTCACAGTAAAAAGTCTCAAGTGGGATTCAAAATTGTGCAACAAATATTCAAGCTTAGTAAATGGGAAATAACTAGAATTTGGAACTTAATGGATACTCGTGAGCATGAGGATGATGGGGAATATCCTCCTAAATGTCCCATATGTCATCACCTGCCTGTAGTAAAAAATTCAAACTACCACCTCCTCTTGTAGATCATTCAATAACTCTCCCTCCACATTGTGAAACAAGCAGAAAATATGTCTACTATGCAACAATACTTGGATCACTAGAATGATGAAGTTGATGCTCTTCGAAACCAGGTGGAGAGCACATTGAGAACCAACACGGCAGTGGGAAAACATCTAACAAAAAGAAATCGAAATGATGAATTAGAGTATGAATTGGAAATAAATAATTAACTATCATGTCCTATAGCGTTCAAGTTCCTGGATATTCAAACCTCTTTTTTTTAAGTGAAAAAATTAAGGAAACAATTCCACCTTGAGAGCTTTGATCCCTCTCAACATATCACAAATCATAAGTTAATATGAATCTATACTAGTATTACAAATAGCTCAAATTCAATTGCACCTAGATGACTTTGATGAGTGTAAAACATATTTAAGTATAAAACCTCAAAATAATGCATATGTGAGTTCCACCTTCTGCAACCAAAAATATAATTTCCATATGGCTAGCTCTATTTTATTTATGAGAATTTTTTCATTCCAAGCAAAACAAATACCTTTAATTAATGTAATTTGATAAGAACATTATATTAATGAAAGATTTTAAGTTAACTATGTTAATAAAAAGTTTAGTTTCTCGAGAGATCTTATGGGATCCCTTTGAGCATCAAGAAAATAACTTCGCTTGGGGATTGGGTAAAGAAACCAACATTAGAGGAAATTTCAACTAAAAAGTGGCCTCCTAAGGAAAATAATAAAGTAATAGTAAAAATAATAAAATAAGAGTTATGAATTTTGGAGGGAAAAGAAGAAAACTACTTTTTTAATTGTACTTTTGGCTTATCTCGTTATAGGTTTACTCAAATTTCACATTTAAACACTCATTCTAGGTGGAATTAAACTCCAAATCCAACAATTTCCCATTATTCATACTTTTGAGAAGACCCACATTGATAAAATTTGCAGATATATATATATATATATATATATATATATATATATATATATATATATATATATATTTTCTGAATAATTCTAATTCTATTTATATAACATAATGATACAGAACTGCCTCAGCTTTAGCTGTGTAAGCCTGAAAGCTGGGCTTGATATTCATGAAAACATAATTCTGGACTACCCTGTTAGGGAAACCAGTCCTTTAGGAATAAGTCTAGCTGCCCACACAGGGGAAACCGACACATTGTTCATACAGTTTAACAAAAATAAACAAGAAAATATTGCATTCAGTTCTTTCAGTAGAAGAGAGTTTAACAAAAAATCAAAAGAGCTCCCAAGAAGCTTGAGCTGTAGTACCAAGGTATGCCGAAGGTTGCTGTGTTCACTTGTCATGAGCTGGAGAAGGTGGTTCCTCCACGATAAGGCACTTGAGCTCGTCACTGCTGCCATATTCTTCTATTGTGGATGCGCTGGAAGTTTTGACATCATCCTCCTGCATTTTTTCTTTTCTTTTATCAGCATGAGAACTCTCCAGCAGCACCCCATATTCCATCGTTGCGTCCTTGTCTGGTGGGGGTTGAAGACTGTGGGCAGAGGAGGGGGTGGGGCAAACCATTTCCTCTCTGAGGGTGACTGTGAAAAATGTAGTAATTACTGGCCTATCCAAGGAGTACTCAAAGTGGAATTCCACTCTTTGAGAGGATTGGCAAAAGGGAAAATGAGTCGATGCTTGGGAGGTAGGGGAAACGACGGGACGGGTTACAGGGTGTAGGGGAGACTCAACTCGAGGAGGTGGGGTTGCTTGAGAAAAGTGTACATGCCCTACTTGGTGGGCTTGGCCTCTAAGAGTACGAGTATCTGGGTAGTGTCCCCAAGAGATGTCCTCAGAGGAGGAGTCGGTGCTGGTGGAAGGTCGAGAGCAGGACACACGACCCCTGCTGTTACCACGTCAGCACCTCATTCTATGACGGAGTTGTAGCATGGATGCAGAGGTAGGTTAACAAGGCTGATTGAGGGGGGGGGGGGGGGGGTAGGAGAAATGCAGAGGCTGCAAGAAGGATACGGTGGACTGAAAATAGGATTAAGAAGTTGAGAAGCAAAAGTTTCTCTGAGAAAAATGGTGACCCGACAGAGTCTCGAGGCAGCAGATAAGCATGCGGCGATGCCCCGTTTGCATGTGAGTGCTCGACTCAGCACAGGCAGGAGGGAAAGTGTTGCATAACAAAGTAGGAGAGATGAAAGCAGTGTGAGAGAAAGTTGAATGATAGTGCGCAAACACCATAGAAAACCAAGCAGGCGGATTGATAAGTCAAAGGAGCAAGGTGAAGCTGCGAATGGAATGCAGGATGGCAGGTGTAAATGCGGAATAAATGAAGTTGCAGGTGGCCATATGGCCAACCCACGCGAGCTCCATCGAGATTCGCCAAGGGACGGACGTCCCATCCCACTTAATTAACATCTGCACCCAGAAAAAATTTGCAGATATATTAAAAAACATGTTGAAACACATTTTTTTTAAATGTATCTCCAATTTTTATGAAGGTAATATTTCTCAAAAGTATGCATAATGGGTACTCGTTGGATATGGAATTTAATTTTGCATCCAACGACTATCTACACTTGAAATTTGAGTTAACCTATAAGGAGATAAGTCAAAAATACAATTAACAATGGTAGTTTTTCTTCTTTTCCCTCCAAAATATTTACATGTACCTATTTTTAAATTTAAATAATTTTGATTAGTTTACATATTATGACATGGAAATTACATGAAAAATTCATGGGCACTTTTAGGGTGAAATTTCCTCCAATGCAACATGGCATAATTATATGGCCTTTTTGTAAGTGTGTCCTTAGCCAAAGTCCTCAGAATATCAAGGATCACTATCATTGGAAACTCCCTCATATATATCAATATTTTGCATAAATATCCACCCTCAAAATCTAATAAGTTAAATCTTCTTTTGCAAAGGATCAAGAGCATCTTGGAAGACTTTCATAAGAAAAAAATTATCACATCCTAAGAAGTTAGAATAAAAAGTAAGATCAAAATCTAATCAAGGCTACAATTTGGAGAGAATGAAAATTGAAGCCAATGGGAAAAGGAGCTTAAAAACCATCCCATGAATTGGAAAATGTCCAACAAATATCTATCTAAAACTTCTAGTATTAAATTATTTAGAGCCAGCAGGTGCAATCATAGTCTAGAAAACAAATCCATGGGCTTCATTACAATTCAAGAGCATATGTCTATTGATCTGAGACCCATAAATGGAGAAGGAGAGTTATGGGAGGGAGCTTTGGGCCAGCTCGAAAGGTATGCACCCTCTTGTACTCACATGTTGATGTGTCTTCTTGAATGGTCTTGGTATTCAATTTCCAAGCATGAGTGGCACGCACTCTGAGCCTTGGTCTCTGCAATCATCTCAAAGAATGGGATTGAGTGCATGTGGAGGAATAACCTGGTGAGATTGTGGCTCTTCTATTGGCCACACACACTTGAATTGATTACAATGAACCCAATGAAGTGTTTTTATACCTTTTCGACTAGCGACTCACCTAATATAACTTCACATACACACACTTTCTAAATTCATCTATCACTTAACTCGACCACTCAGTTAAATTACTCTCTAAATATAGATAACTCTTTGTGTGGGATTTAGTTAGCTATTTTAACAATTTATACCCGAATTTGATGTGTAAACTTTGGTTACTAACATGTTGATGTGTCTTCTTGAATGGTCTTGGTATTCAATTTCCAAGCATGAGTACCACGCCCTCTGAGCCTTGGTATCTGCAATCATCTCAAAGAATGGGATTGAGTGCATGTGGAGGAATAAGTTGGTGAGATTATGGCTCTTCTATTGGCCACACACACTTGAATTGATTACAATGAACCCGATGAAGGGTTTTTATACCTTTTCGACAAGCGAATCAACTAATATAACTTCACATACACACACTTTCTAAATTCATCTATCACTTAACTTGACCGCTTGGTTAACTTACTCTCTAAATATATATAACTCTTTGTGTGGGATTTAATTAGCTATTTTAACAATTTATACCCTAATTTGATGTGTAAACTTTGCACAATTCAAACCTCCACAATTATTTTCAAGGAATTGAATCTATTTGTACATTAAAAAATATATTTTAAACAAAAAAAAACTGGATCAAACCAAAAATTGTTTTCTCGAATTAAAAAAAAAACCTAAAACATAAAATTATGAAATAATTCTTAAAAGCTAAAAATAAAATAAAATATAAAAATATAGATAAAATAATATTATTAAACTATTAAATATATAAATAAAAGTGTATTAAATTAGGACCAAGAAGTGGAATAGTCCTTAAAAAAAAGAAAATTATAAATATAAGTGTATTAAATTAAGACTATGAAGTGGAATAGTCCTTAAAAAAAGATTATAAATTCATAAGATAAGATTTTAATTTTATAATTAATATTTTTAATTGTTACACTATGATAAAAAGGTTAATATAACAAATTTTATTTATAAAAAAAAAATTTGAAACACATTTAATTTTTTATATAAAATATTTATATTTTAAATGAAAAATTAAAAAGTTTCAAATGGAAATAAAATAAAATAAATTTTAAATAATAAATTTATATATATTATAAATTTTATAATGGTTGATAATAAAATAAACTAAAAAATCTAATGCTCATTAAAAAGTGGTATATCTTTTCCATTCAATTGATCTGTTTTGAAAATATAATTAATTTTTTGAAATAAAAATTAACCAAGGGATATCGTAAAAAAAATGTGATCTCAAAGAGAGACCATAACTATCTCATAATTTGGAAAAATATACTTTTAAATAAAATGTGACAAATAACTAATGGTTATTAAAATAAAATTTAAACATATATTCAACTAATTATAAATCTATAAATGTTACTACAAAATACATTATTTTTTAAATATAAATTAGGTATAGTAAGTGTTGTTCATAAACAGGGGTTGACAACAACATAATGCAATTTATTTGAAAAAAAATGCAACAACATAATGCAATTTATTCCAAAAGTAGTTATGAAATATGATAAACGTTACACCTTAGCATGTATGTAAACATGTATAATGCAAGCATTAAAGTTGATACTCATAATTATTTAGTTTCTCTAATACTGAAATAGAATATTGAAATAGTTTGTTGAAAAGGGGGAAGGAGAGATACTTCGAATTGGGTATGTGTGTGTGTGGAAGAGATGGGATTGATAAAATGTTATTGTTTTGGCATATACAAAATGTATTGGAAATGGAGAAATTCCCTTCGAAAATCCAAGAAACTCCTTTTTTGATTTGATTTAATTTTATTGTAGTAACAAGTGGAACAAATGTGGCACAAACAAAAAATTGAAATACAACAAGAGGTGAGTTATGATCAAAATACAAATGTATTTATATCTAAATTAGGGATTTCCATTAATTTGTTGAGGTTTTGACCAACAATACACGATGTCAAATTATTAATTCTTTGCATTGGAATCAAATCTTTTTACCATTTCTGGCATTATGGGAATTTTGAGGTCTAAAATGGGCCTCCTAAGGAAATAATAAAATAATAGCTAAACCAATAAAATAATATTTATGAATTTTCAGTTCACCTTTTGCACTGCAATCCATGTAACTATAGTTAAATTCAATTCAAAAGTTGTACCAAAATAAAATTAATAAAAAAAATGTATTGATGTGACTATAAATAAGAATGACCTTTTCAAGAAAAAATCATTATCATTGAAAAATTAATGCATATGTCCTTTATAATTAAATAACTTAAAATAAAATATAAATATAAATTTATAAATTCTTAATTATAATATATTCTATTAATTAAAATTTATATTATTTAAATTGTATAATAACATGTAGTTAATATACTATATAAAAATAATATAATATAATATAATATAATAAATGTATAGGGATATGCATTGTTTCTTTCAAGAAATATGAAACGACAATAATATATTTTTATTCAAAAAGTGTGAAATGACATTTTGTAATATTCCTAATTAGCGACAACTAATTGGAATATTCTATTTTGTTTAGTTTGCCGTCTATAGTTTGTAAATAAATAAAAAGTGAGTAAAGAGGGTCTAACTCACTTAAGTGAAATAAGACATCCACCTAGTAGCACAACATTGTGACTTAAGTGGGAGTCAAGGGGGGCCTAACACCACGTAGAGGAGGGGGCCTATGTACACTCTAGAAGCTTCGTCAAGCTTCTGCGCAGATAAGGATGAGGATGTGAAGGAGAGAGAGAGGCTACGTTGGGTTTTGGAGGGAAACCAACGTTATAAAAGATGGAGGAGCCTCCTCATTTCATTCATTCTTGAGTTGATGATTTTGGAGTGAGAATTTTGTCTTCTTGAGCATGCTGGCTATTTAACCTGTCTACAGCACTGTTTAGTGCATTGAGTGTCTCTAGTTGGAGATGTCACCCTTAGCCCCGGGGGACTTTGAGTGCCTGCTCGGGCAAGGTTAGTTTTTCAGCATTTTGTGAGTCGTTTCGTTGTTTGGGTTTGTTGCAGAGTTGGATCTTATAGAGACTGTGTAGTCACTAGGAGAGAGGACGTAGTCCATTATGGAGGAGCTTCAGATTGGGGTTTCTATAGGTGATTTCAACGGGATTTCGAGCAGGGGGTCAGCCTTTGCCCCTAGGAGACTTTTGGCAGAGTTTGTGGTAGTATTTCAGCTGTTTCCATCTAGCCACTGTGTAGAGCCTTGGAGGCCAGCCTAATTCACTGGGGAGGTAGTTTCTGGTGATTTCCTAGGTTGGCCATTCCTGGAATGGTTTTTGGATTTTGTTTGGCTTGCCGAGGAGAGGAGGTTTTCCAATTTTCAGCTCATTCTGGCAAGGGGATCAGCCCCTAATCTTCAGTCCATTCCAGTAGTAGCAGCTAGATGGAAATTTTCCAGCAGCTGGGACACAGTTCATAGAGCAGCCATTTCCGGTATTTTCTGAGGGTGTTTCTTCACTTGCTTTGAGCAAGATCGCCTATTGTACTTCATTACATTTCTCAGATTAATAAAATGGCTTAGCATTTTCTCTCTATGTTTTTTGGTTGAGTTGCCGTAGTTTCCGTAGTTGCTGTATTCTCTTTCTATTATATGTCTATTCTTATTTTGAGCATTCTAGTTCTATACCACTTGGTGTGTTTATCTTTCACTCTTAGATAGAGTCTGGAAAGGGCCAGGTAGCCTCTAGATCTCGTCCTCTTTTCAGAGGCGATATATCCGGTAAATTCCATCTCTGTCTATCTCTAGTTGGAGTTTTCTGTGTTCTAAAGAAATCCCCGAAATGGGATATTACTATGGTATCAGAGCCGAGGTATCGAGGTCGAGACTCGCGGAGCGTGGTGGGCTGTAATATCCCTGTTTAGGGCAGCCTCCCTGTTGAGGGTCCGATGGGCCCTACCACGTTGCCGAGGTCTACGCAATTGGGAGACTGCACGAGGATCCCCGTCCCGAGATGCTCGGGTGGGCCTTAAGACCTCACCATTAACACCCTGGGATGTCGCCCTCACTAACAGTTTGAGCTTTTGGTGTAGTGGTTGGATCAATGTGGTATCAGAGCATAGTTCTGGCTCAGCTTGTGGTCTATGACATCGGGAAAGAGACCATACAGAGGGAGGAAGTATAGAGACCATGAGCATAGATTAGAGACCACCTATGAAGAGGGAGATTGTGCCCAGGTAGAGGACGTAGATTAGGAGAGAGAGCCTGTGACGGATGCAGAGCAAGTGGAGCTTGTAGTAGATTTGAGGTAGAAGGAGCCAATGGTAGATGATACAAAGGCCAAATAATTTGGAGAGGCACTCCTCAAGTCGGTGTAGGATTTAGCTCGACAGATTGAGGTGATGGGGTAGAGGTTCATAGCTGTGGAGGCTAGGCAGCGTGAGACTCCCCGGATTTTCCAAGTCGGATAAGGATCAGGTACATCCCACCATTTTCCGGAGCAGGGTGCTGCTTAGCATGATATTACTCAGCCGACGACTTCACGTGCACTTACCTGCTCTACCATGCCCACTTTCTTGGGGGCAGATACAAGGGCAGGAGCCCAGTAGGAGGCAGAACCTAGAAACTTAGATGAGCATTTTGCAGAGTATCAGGCCTATTGGCAGGAGTTTAGGGATGCTCTCAAATTCTGAGATTTTGTGCAGTTTCAGCGGGACAGTAGACCCCACGACCATCATAGAGGGCACCGGCATTATCATGATGGATATTCTAACCATGCCTCTAGTAGATTTCATTTTCTTACGTTTGATGGATCATCAAACAGTTCGACAAAGTCTTGGGTGGAGAAGCTGGATATCTATTTCTAGCTTAACCAGATGTCAGAGACGGAGGCCATCAAGGTGGCGACATTACATTTGGATGGTGAGGCCCAGGACTGGTGGCTCCATGGGATGGTGACACTCGGGCATTCCATAGTGATGACATATGCCGAGTTTACCAGGATATTGATAGAGCGTTTTGACCGGAGGGATCCGAAACAACATTTTGTTGAGCTGATGAAGCTCAAATAGATAGGGAGCCGAGAGACATACATTGTAGATTTCTTGAGGGTTTCGGTGATGGTTCCAGATCTATCCACGACATGGATGATCTATATGTTTGTGGAGGGATTTTCAGATCCACTTCAAGGTCTAGTCAGATCTACTAGACCAGCTACACTTCAAGATGCTATCAGTAGGACTAGGGATTTGCAGGATGCATTACCTAGGACACAGACACCTTACCCCCAGAGAAAGGGTTTCTAGCCCAAGGGGAAGGATGAGAGGGTTCCTCCTTCAAAGGGGAATCTAGGATGGGTACAGGTAGATGATGAGGCCAGGAGGGTGTTGAGGAAGAAGCGGCTGTGCTTCACGTGTCAGGAGCCATGGGCACCAGGGCATAGGTGTGCTGCTAGCAAAGCACACTTCATTGAGGTCTTCTCTGATGATAGCGGGGAAGAGGATGAGGAGGATGATGAGGAGGCAGGAGATAGTCATATGGCCCAGGATCAGTTGCCGCCTCCACCTCCAGGGATAGGCGGTGCAACATTTGCACCCACAAGAGGGGCCCTTGTAGCTTCGCGAGGAGTTCCTAAGTATTTGACGCTGCACGTACGAGGGACAGTATGTGGCCAACGAGTATCAGTCTTGGTTGACAGTGGGGCAACCCACAATTTCATTGACGCACAGATGGTAGAGCGGAGGGGCATACTGACCGAGAGCTTTGACGGGTTTTTAGTCTTGGTCCCAGGAGCCCAGATGATGCAGTGTGCCTAGTATGTTCTAGAGTTAGCAGTGACGATGGGTACTTACACCATGACTGATCACTTTTTCGTGGTCAACATACTAGATACCAATGTGGTATTGGGTGTTTAGTGGCTGATTACTCTGGGGAGGGTCACCATAGATTGGGAGGCCTTAGAGATGGAGTGGGATGACAAGAAGACCGGGAAGCATGAGAAGATCCACGGGATGCATACTTACCCACCTCAGATAGTTTTGTCACACCAGATAGAGGCAGAATTCTGAAAGGGAGACATAGAGTGGGCGGTTGAGTTGCAGGAATCAGAGGCAGAGACCACCTGTCGAGGAGTTCATCCGGAGATACAGGCCATCCTTGACAGGCATGAGGTAGTGTTTGGGTATATACCACCAGGTCAGCCACTAGATAGAGGGTTTGAGCATACCATCGAGCTTGAGCAGGGTATCCAAGTGGTGATCACTACACCCTATAGGCATCCCAAAGCCTATCAGGATGAGATTCAGAGGGCCATCTAGGAGTTGTCAGCTCTTGGACACATAAGACCGAGCACGAGTCCGTTTGCTTCTTCTGTAGTGCTGGTGAAGAAGAAGGACGACACCTTGAGGATGTGTATTGACTACAGGGCCCTGAACAAGAAGAATTTGAAGAATAGGTACCCGATACCCCGGATCGATGAGTTGATGGATGAACTGAGAGGAGCTAAGCTCTTCTCGAAGATTGATTTGAGATCAGGGTATCATCAGATTCGCGTGAGGGAACAGGACATTCCCAAGACTGCCTTCAGGTGTCATTATGGGCACTTTGAGTTTTTGGTTATGCCTTTTGTGCTGACCAATGCACTAGCCACTTTTCAGTCTTGCATGAACCATATCTTCCGCAGTCATTTGAGGAAGTTTGTACTAGTTTTCTTCGATGACATACTCATATATAGCAGAACTTGGGAGGAGCATCTCTAGCATATAGAGGCAGTACTATGCATCTTGGAAGAGCAACAGTTAAATGCTAAGCTCTCCAAGTGTGAGTTTGGGATGACAGAGATGTTGTATTTGGGTCACATTATTGGAGTGGACAGAGTGAGGGTCCATGAGGAGAATATTAGAGCCATTAGAGATTGGCCGGAGCCGAAGAACGTGATGGAACTTCAAGGGTTCATTGGGATATGTACCTATTACAAGAAGTTCGTAAGAGGGTTCTCACAGCTTACTGCACCCCTTATAGATTTGACAAAGAAAGGGGCATTCATTTGGTCAGATACACTGCAGCAAGCCTTTGATAGGCTCAAGGAGGTGATGAGTAGCTTCCCAGTGCTTGCGTTGCCAAATTTTACACAGCCATTTGTCTTGGAGTGTGATGCGTTGGGAGAGGGGATCGACGTAGTATTGATGCAGGGGGGACACCCTATAGATTTTGAGAGCCAGAAGCTCCTTCGGCATGAGAGGTTCTATTCTATATACGACAAGGAGATGTTGGCCATCATGCATACCTTGGCCAAATTCCGGTAGTATTTGGTAGGGAACAGATTCAGGGTGAGGACAGACCACAACAGCCTCAGGTTCTTTTTGGAGCAGAAGCAGCTACAGGAGAGGCAGCAGAAGTGGATCAGTAAGATCCAAGCATATGACTTTGAAATTGAGTATGTCAAAGGTAAGAATAACATGGTAGTAGATGCCCTTTCATGTAGACCAGCCACGTTATCTCTTATGAGCTTGGATACAGATTAGAGGGCTCGACTTTTAGTTGAGTACTCCAAGGACAGATTTGCATGTGAGGTGCTGGATGGACAGGTGGCAGATGACAGGTACAGGGTGGTCGATGAGATCATCTATTATAGGGATAGGATCCTCTTGACTGAGGGATCTCAACTTAAGAAGAAGATACTCCAGGCATCACATGATTCTCCATTGGCTGGCCATGAGGGGTTTACCAAAACCTACAGGGCCATTAGAGAGAGGTTCTCATGGAAGGGCCTCAAGGAGGACGTACTCGAGCACATCATGGAGTGCGATGTTTGTCATAGGAACAAGGGGGAGATGAGCCATCCCGTAGAACTGTTGCAGCGTCTTCCCATTCCGGAGGGGAAATGGGATAGCATATCGATGGACTTCATCACAGGGTTTCCCATGGTGCAGGGCAAGGATTGTATCTTTGTCATCGTTGATCGACTGACAAACTATGCGCACTTTTGCGCGATATCTGTGCACTACACAGCAGCACAGGTGGCCGAGCTGTTCTTCCAAGAGGTTTTCAGGTTGCACGGTCTTCCGAAGACCATCATCAGTGATAGGGAAAACCGCTTCATGGGAGGATTTTGGCAGGAGCTTTCTCGACTGGTGGGGATGGAGTTGACACCGAGTACCAGTTACCACCCACAAATGGATGGGCAGACGAAGATAGTTAACAAGTGGCTGGAGGGCTACTTGCGTAACTATGTTAGTGGGCAGCAACGAGCATGGTTGAGATGGTTACATTTGGGGGAGTACTACTACAACTCGACACATCACATGTCTATTGGTATGTCATCGTTTTATGCTTTGTATGGGTACCATAATTTATCATTTTCTAATGTGATGTTTGGTGCAAGTAAGTCTCCTAGAGCCAAGATGTGGATCCAAGAGAGTTAGGACATCCTCCGAGCTCTCAAGGAAAATATGGCTACAACACAGAACTAGAAAGTGGCATCCTCATCCGGAAAATTCCTCCACCTCACCAAGAATTCCCGGACCGTCCTGATCCGTAACCGCCTCTCCCTGGTATCAATAATGGCCTCCGGCTACAACAAAAAGTGCCCCCCATCATCCGTAGGTGGTAGCTCCTCTGTCATTGTCACTTGCTGTCCCAGCACCTTCTTCAGGCATGATACATGGAAATGTTGTCAATCTTGCTGCCTTGGGGTAGCTCCAACTCATATGCAACCTGCCCAATCCTGCGTATCACCCTGTATGGCTCGTAAAAGTGAGGCTTGAGCTTCTTAGCTCCCTTCTGCTTCAACAATGACTGTCGGTATGGCTGTAAGCATAGGTAGACCAAGTCCCCTATCTCAAACTATTGTTCCACTTGACCTCCATCGACATACCTTGGAAGAGTGAGAAGATTTTACAGCATCCATCACTTCAGTTGCTTGAGGACAAGCAACATTTTTCTGGGGGGGGGACTATAATATTCCTAATTAGTGACAGCTAATTGGAATATTCTATTTTTTTTAGTTTGCCATCTATAATTTGTAAATAAATAAAAAGTGAGTAAAGAGGGTCTAACTCACTTAAGTGAAATAAGACATCCACCTAGTAGCACAACGTTGTGACTTAAGTGGGAGTTAAGGGGGCCCTAACACCACGTAGAGGAGGGAGCATATGTACACTCTAGAAGCTTCTGCAAGTTTCTGCACAGATAAGGATGAGGATGTGGAGGACAGAGAGCTGCTACTTTGGGTTTTGGAGGGAAACCAACGTTATAAAAGATGGAGGAGCCTCCTCATTTCATTCATTCTTGAGTTGATGATTTTGGAGTGAGACTTTTGTCTTCTTGAGCATGCTAGCTATTTAGCCTATCTGCAGCACTGTTTAGTGCATTGAGTGTCTCCGGTTAGAGATCTCGCCCTTAGCCTCGAGGGACTTCGAGTGCCTGCTCGGGAAAGGTTAGTTTTTCAGAATTTTGTGAGTCGTTTCATTGTTTGGGTTTGTTGCAGAGCTGGAGCTTATAGAGACTACGCAGTCACTAGGAGAGAGGACCCAGTCCATTGTGGAGGAGCTTCGGATTGGGGTTTCTGCAGGTGATTTCGACGGGATTTCGAGCAGGGGGTCAGTGTTTGCCCCTAGAATACTTTTGGAAGAGTTTGTGGCAGTATTTCAGCTGTTTCCATCTAGCCACTATGTAGAGCCTTGGAGGCCAGTGTAATTCACTAGGGAGGCAGTTTTTGGTGATTTTCGAGGTTGGCCATTCCTGGAATGGGTTTTGGATTTTGTCTAGGTTGCCGAGGAGAGGAGGTTTGTTGATTTTCAGCTCATTTCGGCAAGGGGATCAGGCCCTAATCTTCAGTCCATTCCAGTAGTAGCAGCTACACGAAAGTTTTCTAGTAGCTGGGATGTAGTTCATAGAGCAGCCATTTCCATTATTTTCTGAGGGTGTTTCTTCACTTTCTTTGAGAAGGATCGCCTATTTTACTTCATTACATTTCTCAGATTAATAAAATGGCTCAACATTTTCTCTCTATGTTTTCTAGTTGAGTTGTCGTAGTTGTCGTCGTTGCTGTATTCTCTTTCTATTATATGTCTATTATTATTTTGAGAATTCTAGTTCTATACCACTTGGTGCATTTATATTTCACTCTTAGACAGAGTCTAGAAAGGGCTAGGTAGCCTCCAGATCTCGTCCTCTTTTTAGAGGCGATATATCCAGTAAATGCCCTCCCAGTCTATCTTTGGTTGTAGTTTGTCGTGTTCTAAAGATATCCCCGAAATGGGATATTACACATTTATTATGAGTTCTTTACTTTGACTCTAAAAGTACTTAGAGCACTACCATCGTTAACCATGAGTTTTTATCCACCATTGAAAATGTGACAAGTAAGTACCTTTAACTCAAGTAAGGCCACCTCAACCATTAGGGATGATGTCATGTCCTAAAATGTGATTGGTTCTCATAATGTGAATTTTGATTGTACATTTTCCTTAGGAGGCCTATTTTAGACCTCAAAATTCCCCTAATGTATGTTGTTGTGAATGTCTTAGGCAAGCCCAAAATTAGATTTCAATTAACTACTAACGTACTAGGGAAGTGAAATTTAAAAAGCTAAGATAAAGGAGACCAAAGTAGATTTAAAATTAAAAAATGTCGAGCTAAAAAAAATAATAATACATGAAAATAAGAATAGGCTAAAATGTAATACATACCATTATTGAGAAAAATGACTATAGAGTAGCTTATTCACATCCAAAAGAGTATCAAATCCATAACCCCTAAAGGTCGCCCTCCTCTTTATCACATATATAATCTAACCTCAAACTCACATTGAGGACTCCAAATCTGACTCAAAATAGAAGGACTAACCATATTGACATATAGACCAAACAAAAGTGTTTCAAAAACAACATAAGAAATAGATAAAAAAGAAGAAAAAGGAAGACGGAAATGTTTTCAAAACTATGTAATATTGAAGATATATATGCAAATAAATTCTTCTTATTTCTCCCACTTCCTATCTTTCTTTCAACGGCTAGGTACTTATTTCTCCTTACTCCAAAGTATAAGATATGCACTTTTCTTTCTTTTGCTTACATCAAGGAACATTAGGATTTTTTTCCTTCTTTTTCTAATTGTTAAAAACGTTTCATTGAGCATGTAGTTGGTTCTAAGTGGAAGTGAAGGTTGTTAATCACGAGTAAGAAATGTATGAGAACGTCCTAATTTCACAAATTTTCAGCACTACTTCCCACTTTCATTAAATCTCACTAGAGAGTCACTTGATGTCTACATCTTTAAGCTAGGAGAGGGTTTCAGCTAATAGATTTTTATTCCAAAATGTATTATTATGCTTAATCAATTAGAAATACACTTATTAAAATAGATGACAATCTAGACAAGAATATATAATTTATTTTCATTAATATTCTTATTATTCCAAATATTTTTATTAAAATAGCCTTAATTTATTTCTTTATAAGGAATATCTTATATTTTTAAGGAGAAATTAAATTTATTTTAAATGAGTTTAAAAAAATTATTTTAAATTTGATAAATATTTAAAAAATAATAATATATAAGTTTGAGAATCAATGTATTTTTAGTCAGGCTACATAGATTATAGGAATTAATTTTTGATATTTAATTAATTAGGCCCAAAAAACCATCATATATTATTGTTTTAAACCAAAGTACTCTAGGAATCAATTTTTGATAGTCAATTAATTAGGCACAAAAAACTATGATATATCATTTTTTTAAACCAAAGTTACATGCAAATCATACATTGCATTTCACATTTTCTCTTATGCCTAAGTTTAAGATATTTATTTTCCTCTTCTTGAGGTGGAGATGTTATGTTATAAGTTAAATTTAATTAACCATTTTTCACAAATAAACAAATGCTAGCCAATGATAACATTATTTTAGCAACATTAATTTTTTTTACTATATCTCTGAGACTTGATCTTTCTTTGCACCATTTCAAACTTTCCAAGTGTGTAATCTTGATGAAATATAGAATTCCTTTTACACCCAAAAAGGACATAGAGACCATAAGTCCCTCATTTTTTTCCTAGTGAGGGTTCCTTATATAATTAGTGCTTTTAATTTTCCTCTCTAAACTTGAACTCTAGTTTGACCAGACTAATAGGATAAGAGAAATATCCTCTCACTTGTTGCTCGAGCTTCTAGTCACTTTCTTAAAAAAAAACATAGGAATGATAACCTTGAACAAAAGACTAAACATAAAGAAAGTATATGAGGGTTTTGCTTGGCAAGCATACACAAACCATAGTGAGTCTCTAAAATACTAGAATTTTGAAGTTTCAGATGGTGGTCGCCATCCAACTTTGTTATTTCATTAATTTCAGAAGACTTTCTACTTTTTAATTTTCCACCATTGGCCTACAATACCAAGGGAATAGTAAGAAACACTAGGAACAACAAATTATAATTTTTTTTGAGTAGTGGATTCTATCGATGAACCAACTTCCCTTTGCATAGTTCCATTTCCTAGAACAATAGTGGAATAAATGCTTCAGCAGAGGGAACCATGGTGATTATATAGTTTTTCATTCATGTTACTAGAACGAGAGACAAAAAAATAGGACTTAGTCCAACAAAATCATCATAAGGACATTTCGGATTGATAGCAGTGGCTTGATTATCTCTCTATTCAACTCACATACTTTGAGATGCTCAGTGGAAATGAATGCATGTCCAATACATAGGCATGTTGGTATTTGTTTTTCAATTCTAAGCATCAAATGAAATGTTTATGTTATAGAAAAGCTTGAAACCTTCCATGTTGAATTGGACATACCCAAATATATGTATTGACCGTTGTCAATAAGCAGACACATACGAATAATTTTTTATGAGTGTCAATCTCTAAGTGACAAAGTATTACTTGGAAATTCCTAAATTGAATGGTTCATATGCTCGGTTTGCATAGGTATTCCTTAAATGGATGCACAACAATAACATTGTCTCATACGTATGATAATAAATTAAGAGACTCCAATTTTTGTTAACATATATTCAAACCAGAATTCTAAATCCAAACACCCATATAGATAAACTTATTCATATGTTCCTATTAGGAGAAATACAACAATAATTTAAGCATTGTGCTCATGCCGTAAAAACAATAGAACAACGATTTAAGAAAAAGACATGCAGGTCTAGCTAAAACCCTTAAATATTGTAAAAAAACTAACATTTATTGTTAAACAATCATATTTTGAATCCTTATATGAACATCCATGTTTGTATTTATCTATTAAAAATGATTATAACTAGCAATTGCACCATATGTTGCAAAGGAAAAACCTTAAAGCATAAATTCAAGATTAAAGAAGAATGGTGACATATAGAAGATGACACATATATATATATATATATATATATATATATATATTAGAATTGTTCAAAACACTGGAGAAGAGTGATTATATTCAATATAATGATTGAGTAAATTTTGATAGATTAAAAAAATTTAAACTATATGTTTTGACCACACCAATTTAAATAAAAAACTCTACTTATTATTTTAAAAATATAAATATAAATAATTATAATGTTTACAATATAATTGCTTGAATTTAGATATTTAGAATTTGTTCCCTCTCAATTAATTAATAAATTGTCAAAAGTATATATTTTATGTTAAAGAATGTATTTTTACCTTTCAAAATATAATAGTTAAAAATATCTATATAGGTTAAAAAACGTGTATCTATTTTTTTCATATATTATTATAGTTTCACATACAAAGGGGTAGAATAATATACTAAACTTCACATTAAATTCTTATTAGAAGTTAAATAATTAAATTAAAAAAATCATATTTATCTTAATATTTTTTTATACAATGAAATGTGACTTTCAATACTATGAAAATAATATTTTTGTATTATTTTATGTCTCCCATAAACAATTTCTACAACATTTTAATTTTGATATTAATAAATTAATTTTCGGGTTTTCTTAAAAATCACTTAGAAGGAACATTTTAAAGTTTTATATTTACGCCGTTAGGTGTCACTATTTGAAAACAACTTTCCTGTGTGTATTGTGTCATAATTTGAAATCATTAGATTATATGTTAGATGATTAAAACACATTCAGTCGTTGGATGAAAAGGCAGTTGCAAATATTTAGTTTATAGTTATGAGAGCTCATTCGTTGGATTTCTAGGGCTTGTTCTTTCTTCGCTCGAACATTCAGAATCAGAATGTGAACCAGTGAAATAGGGTATGAACCCTAGCCAGAAAAAAATAACACCCAGACGACCTCGACACGAAGCTCATGCGATGGTGCTCATTCGTTGGATTTCTAGGGCTTGTTCTTTCTTCGGTTGGCCATTCAGAATCAGAATATGAACTAGTGAAACATGGTTTGAACCCTATCGAGGAAAAATATAACACCCAGGCAGCCTCAACGTGAAGCTCATGAGATGGTGAAAGAAGTTGTCATGAAAAGGAGCTGCTCTGTTAACAGATGCTCACATTTTTAATAAGATGTTGTAGGTATTGAATTTCTATGGGAAGATACATTAGGATCAGTGTAATTATCTGTGGGGTTTTATTTTAGTTCTGTATTTTGAATGAATTTTTCATGTGGGCTGTGACAGAAAAATGCAGCCATTGCAGGGGCATTGATAGAAAATGCAGCCGTTGTAGGGGCATTGACAGGGGAAAATTTGGCCCTGACACATGAGGAGCCCAATTATGATCATATAGTGCAAGGTGCCATTGCATGAGCTTCTCTGTCAACAACTGCTAACATTTTGAATAAGATTTCGTTTGAATAAGATGTTGTAGGTACTGAATTTCTATGGGACGATACATTAGGATCAGTGTAATTATATAATTATCTATGGGGTTTTATTTCACTTATGTATTTTGAATCAACTATAGCACAATCCATAGAAGAAGATGCATTTGATGGAGGAAATGTATCCACTGTTGTAGATGATCTTCACTAGTGCATGTATCAAACATCATTTGACTAATTTGTGGTTGTCGTAAGGATTTTCTCAGCCATTTGTCTTTTTCTAAATAAACTTACAGGATTAACCCTTCTGCATTGCAGAATGAATCTCTATGGGAAATACTAGCTCCTTTCTCCCTAATTTTAGTTGAAATCATCCTCATATATACTATGGATCTATTGCCGGTACTTTTTACGAGGTCTAGAGTGAATAATTTTTTACCAACTTTTAGAATGAGTTATACTGTACCAGGAAAATCAACCTTTTCAATTCTCAACATGCTTTTATACAATTCCACTGTGCCATATGTAGATTTTGTGTTATGTTGCAATCACTTCTCATTATCGTAATCATTTGTTGTCCATATCTATTTTTATTAAATATCATATGTATGCATACCTGTTTCCCTTAATGTGATTAATGGTGTGAAGATGGATCTATAACATCCTTTGGGCATTCGTACAATTCTGAGTTTGTGTGCTTAGCACGATAGCTTTGTTGAATTGATTGAATGTACTGATCTCTTTTATGATGAACACTCTTCATTGGTAGGTTAAGCGTACAAGGAAAGAATCCATGCAATGGGGTAAATATATAACTTCCTGATCTCTTCACTGTGTTGGAATTTCTTTCAATAACACTAGCATGTATTTATGGTAGTTTTCCATCTCGATGTTGTTGTTACTTATTAAGTTCTTTATTTGCAGGCCTTGCAGCTGGTATGTACTCAGGTGTTACATATACAGTGAAGGAGGTTAGAGGAGGAGTTCACGATTGGGTATGGGTACTTTGTTATCGTTCGATACAGTCTTCATGTGGGTTTAAATTCTATTGCAATTCAATTTCATTTTCATTATGGTTGAAGTCACAATAACCTCAGCGAGGGTTTGTTACCCATTGGGCCATTACAGGTAATTTATATTTCTGTCACACCATGAGTTTAACAATGTTCTTATTACTAAGCAGTCGGGACAATCATTACAATTTCCTCCATACTAAGTTGCATCTCCTCCATACTGAGTTGCAAAATGAATCTCATAACAATCTCCTCCATACTGAGCTGCAGAATGAATCTCTATGGGAAATCCCAGCTCCTTTCTCCATGATTTTAGCTAATATAATCCTCATATATACTATGGATTTATTGCTGGTAATTTTTATGAGGTTTTTTGTTAATTATTAAGTTCTTTATTTGCAGGCCTTGCAGCTGGTATGTACTCAGGTGTTACATATAAACTGAAGGGGGTAAGAGGAGCAGTTCATGATTAGGTATGGATACTTTGTCATTGTTTGGTATAGTCTTCATGTGTGTTTAAAGTTTGCTGCAAGTCAATTTCATTTTCATTATGGTTGAAGTCACAATAATCTCAACGAGGTTTTGTTACCCATTGGGCCATTACAAGTAATTTATATTGCTAGCACACCATGAGTTTAACATATTTCTTATTACTAAGCAGTAGGGACAATCATCACAATCTCCTTCATACTGAGTTGTAGAATGAATATTATTACAATCTCATCTATATTGAGTTTCAGAATGAATCTCTATGGGAAATCCTACCTCCTTGCTTCCTGCTTTTAGCTAACACCATCCTCATATATACTATGGATCTATTGTTGGTACTTTTTATGAGGTCTAGAATGAATAATTTTTTACCAAATTTTAGAATGAGTTATAGTGTACCAGGAAAATCAACCTTTTCAATTCTCATCATGCTTTTATATACTTCCACTGTGCCATATGTATATTTTGTGTTGTGTTTTCAAATAGAATTTTTGGGAAAAAGAAATCATATTTCATTCCTTCCTCTCCCAGTTTCAACATGGCACACTCATGCTTCCATATTTGTGTCCAATAACTACACATATAATTGGCTTATGAGACACAATGAAGGAACCAATTTGGACTTCAGAGAAAATAGACTCACAGGGGAGCTCCCCAATTTCAACACAACTATACAATTTATATAGCTTCATCATTCACATACTAGAAAAATCCTAATTGAATTGGGGTTGTTGCATAAATTAGAGTACTTCTCTCTGTTTGCCAACAATTTATCGTCGTATTGATTAAGAACATATCTTAAAAAGAACAGAAACAAAAATAAAAAAGCTACAAGTATGTGAAAACCTGTCTTTGGTCCATTTCCTTCTATGCCTTGTTTTTTTTACTGCAATTATTTCACATCTTTATAATACATCTAGAGAATAATTCATAAAAAACATTGAAGCCGTGGTTTGGAAAGAGTTGCGGAGTACTCTTAAAAAAAAAAAGAATCTGAAGGCAAAGAAACTGTAAAGTTGCTACAAGAAAATGTGCATAGAGAGGAAGATGCATTCCTCTAGGAAATGAAGTGGGACATGTCGGTGATCACAAACAAACCTATTTGCAGGTGCATCGGGGGTTGTGAAGTTCAGAGTGTTTTCTAAATCTATGGAGAAGTTTACTGCATATGAATTTAAAAATTTAAGGAAGACTTCCAATGTTTATCTAACTAATACCATATTATGCACTCATAAATCTAATTGTGGTCAACCTTTCTCCATATTCCTTTAAATAGTTATAGTGTAAAAGTCTCAAAGTTTTTAATTTGGAAAAAATTGTGATAATATAAACCAAGATGATACTAAAATGGTAGGTGTGGATTAATATCATTATTGACTTTTTACTCTAGTAATTGCAAGAAATTACTCTACAACACAAAGTACTTGGGTGTACACTTGAATTCCCACTAGTGAGAATGCACCTTAGGAAAGAGAGGGTAAATAATTCTAGATTTTACTTCTCTCTATTTGCTAAAAATTTATCAAACTCTTGATTAAGAACAGACCTTAAAAAGAACGAAAACATAAATAATAAAATATACAGGTATGTGAAAACTTGTCTGTGATACAAGGATTTATGCTCCTACCATAGAGATAACCGTTCCAGGTTGGTATTAAAATTGGTCTTCTCCCAAGAAAAAAAATTTTGCCCAAAAATTTATAGAGTAAGTTAGTTTGAGTATCTGCCTATGAAATTTTATATGGAAATATACCCCTTCATATAGCCTTCAATAATCATTCACCTAAATCTAGAAATTGTACTTAATGCAATATGCTTCTCAAAGTTAAATTCCTTTTTATTGTCTCTTGTTGATTTGCCTTGTAAGTTATTCTTTCCAGTATACATTATGCTTCTATTTGCACCACTAACAATGGGAAATCTTCATTTTTTGATAAATGGACACATAATAATTATCTACTCCAATTTTCCAAGTTCAATGGTTACTAAAGTTATCTAAAATTCCTGAAATCAGTGAAGTTTCAAACTTCAGCAATGAAACCAAATTATATCTGGAAGATATTGTGAGGAAATTTAGTATTGAGGATGCCCTTGAAGTCAAAAGGATCGAGAACGTGACAAATCATGATGTCAAGGATTTCGAGTATGTTTTGAAAAATAGGTTTGAAGCACATCGAGAACTAACAAAGGTTTGTTGCTCATGTGTATTTCTATCCACAAAACTAGAAGGCACTATGCAAGTGCAGGTCCTTTCTTTGGGAAAATTTTCATTCTTAATTAGTATTCTTAATTTTTCCTTCCCCTGAAGGAAACCTTCATTTTGAGGGGGAGGGGGGAAGGCACGGGTTGCTTCCCCACATTTCTTGATGCCATCACTAATAAACCTGTCAACTTAGACTAGTGCACCTCATCCACGGGGCTTTGAACTAAGCACCTACCAACATGGAACTAGCCAAATGCCCATACATTGGTTACAAAGGTTGAGCTAACCCCTTGGGTTGAATCTTCATTGTTACCATATAGTTATATTGTTACATACATACTATAGGCTCTCTCTGAAATGATTAGAATTATTTGAAAGAAGACATTGTAACAATGAAAACAAGGTTAACATGTCATGAGTAATATGCACTTTTGTCTTTTTTTTATTAGGAACATGGTAGCATAATTATTTCATGATTGTGGTTTCAAAATAAGACAAAATCTAGAGCATCCCTTCTCTATTTTACCTACCAACAGACGTTTAATGATGAGCACTTGAATGTTAGTTAGCTAGGTCAAAGATTTGCTCTAGAAAAACTATACTAGAAATGTACTTATACAGATCAGAGAGGTACTTTGAGCAACAATAAAATTTTAGTTATTCTGCATTCCTCATTTTTTGTGATTTATTTCTGCTTTTTTTGGTTTAAGCTTGAGCAATGGTTAAGTGAAAATAATCTAATTGGTTTGCAACACTTATTGAAATGGACTTATTTATCTTTTTAATTCTGATACATGATAGTCTGAGTTACTTGCTTGTGAGGTATCTCATCACTATATAGGGGATAATAAATCTTGTAAATGATGCTCTTGGTTGTTTTCTCATGAGATATGTCATCTCTATAGAGTGTATATGATATTTTTAACTAGGAAGTGCATGAGCATAATTTATAAACATTCTTCTAATTGAAGTCAACTCTGAGGTGTTTCAAAACGGCTCTGTAAATTCAAATTTGGAGTATTCTAATTTTTAAAAAGTACAATCATAATTATAATATTGATGTTTCTCTAGTGTAGTTTCAAGCATATCTGATTTGATTTTCTGCAGGTATTGGAATTTATCCATTTTTTTTAACATTCGAGGACATCAATAATTTAGCTCATTCTTTGATGTTGGGGGAGGCTTGAATCCTTGTAAAAATTCAAAAAATGAAGTCTTGATTAAGAACATAACTTAAAAATAATGGAAACAGAAATAAAAAATGCTACAGATATGTGAAAACCTATCTTTGGTCCATTTCCTTCTATGCCTTGTCTTTTTTACTGCAATTATTTCACATATATAAGACACCTAGAGAAACCGAGATGTAGTAAAACACATAACTTCAATACCCAAGATGTTATCACTAAAGTTATATCTAGGCATTGGATTTCAATTTTAGGTTGGAAAAACTTGTGATAATATAAACCAAGATGATCCTAAAATGGTAGGTGTGAATTAATATGATTATTGACTTTTTACTCTAGTAATTGCAAGAAAGTATTCTACAATACAAAGGACTTGGGTGTACACTTCAATTCCCACAAGTGAGAATGCACCTTAGAAAAGAGAGGGTAAATCATTCTGGATTTTACTTCTCTCTGTTTGCTAATAATTTATTGAAGTATTGATTAAGAACAAAAATTAAAAATAACAGAAACAAAAATAAAAAAGCTACAGGTATGTGAAAACCTGTTTTTGGTCCATTTCCTTCTATGCCTTGTCTTTTTTACTGCAATTATTTCACATATTTATAAGACATCCAAAGAAACTGAGGTGTAGCAAAACACATAACTTCAATACCCAAGATGTTATCACTAAAGTTATATCTAGGCGTTGGATTTCATTTTTATTATGACATCATACATATATAAATACTTTTTGAAAATAGCTCTCCACATTTTCTAATAATGTGTACTTATGATTAGCTCAATCACATTATTTTATGTTTTTTTACAGTGACTAAATAGTATACCAAGCATAAGTAAATTGAGCCTCACTAAGCTTTCATGTCATATAATAAGCTTTCATGTGATTTGTTAAGCATAGTGAGAAAAGATTTGTTCAATAAATTACAAAACCAACAAAACATAACTTTTTCCAGTTTTAATGATATTCACATATGGTGAAATTTTGGTTCAAGTGATTGCAAACTCAATAGGATCCTTGTTTTCCTATTTAATAACCATATTTAGTGTAGGGATATGAGTTTGTTTCTATTGAAATTGACCTTGATACATTAAATATGCTTCATAGATGGAGGATAACAAGAAGCTTCTTGTCTTCGTTTCAGATAGACTTCCAATGTTTCTCTAACTATAAAAACTAGATATGATGCCGAAAGAGGATATATTATTTGAGGATAAATCAACAATTTACAAACTTCTAATTTGATTGACAACTCTAGGAAAAATAGTTAAACCATAGAATCAAGAAATGAGTTTGATGGATTAGAGGATAAGAAAGGGACCCCTAAATCTAGCAATGAAATAGTCAGTCTATAGCTTTTTTACTATTTAGTTTCTCCTTTTGATTTTGGGGCTAAATATTTTTACTCTAGTCATTGCAATAAAGTATTGTACAACACAATATCAAGTGGCCCACTTTACCATTAAATTATTAAGTTGTCTATATCCCATGCACATTCGCATGGTTCTGTCCTTCTTAATGAACAACACTAGTGCTCCCCACGGGGACACAATTGGATGAATATAACCTTTGTCCAAAAGTTATTGTAAGTGCATTTTTAACTTAGTTAGTTCTGGAACACTCATTCTGTAAGGAGCCCTTGACACAGGAGATGCTCCTGGCATTAACTCTATGGTGAAATCAATATCTCGCCTTGGTGGTAATCCAAGAATATTTTCTGGAGAAACATCCATGAAATCTTGTAGTACTGGTATGTTTTCCATCATAGGAAAATTTTCCATGGAATTAGCATATCCCACCTGAATAGCATATATCTGGCATCCCTTCCTCATACATTTATTCATTTGGGATGTTGTAATTAGACATAGCTATAGTGGCTTCTTAATTCCTTAAATCTCCTTGCATGTTCCATCTTGCATTCTGTAATAAATGATATTTTCCTTCCAGTCCACTAAAAAAAAAACCTCTAAAAACAAAATTGACCCCAAAAACCTCTAAAAAAAAAATACCTTAAAAAAAAAAAATGAAAATTAAGCCTGAAACCTCTAAAAACAAAATACCTTCAAAAAAAATGAAGCCTAAAAAACATCCAAAAAAAGTATCACATACCTCTAAGAAATATCCTTTGAATGTTATGCCAAAAAGTCCTTAAACCCAAAAAAAATCCTTTGTAAAATCATACCAAATGAAGAAATGTGCGAAACAAGGGTCACCCCCTTCTTATGATTCCATTACTCTAGAAATTTTCTTTGATGATCTCTAGAGCTAAGGTTTTCCTCAATAAGGACTAATGAAAATTTTTCATGAAGGGATTGATTTTGCAAAACCATGACATAGGTGGTTTCATGTATCATGCTAACGACACAGGTGGATTTAATACACCCATATAAAATTCAGAGTAAGTATTTGAATGAATGCAAGATGCAAGTTGCCACTCGCCTTAAAATTCCAAGGAGAATTCAAATGGGCGAACTATTTTTTTGTTCTACTATTAACACCAAGTAATAAATAGGGGTACCCCTCTCCTATGGTTCAATTACATGGAATTATTTATTTTTTTCTTTTTATAGTTTTTAGAGCTAGGTTTTTGGTTTGTAAGGTCCAATAATGCATTTTTTTCAAAAAGGGATTGATTTTCCAAAACATTTCGTCGGGTTATTTGGGTAGTGTTATTACACCGTCCTTGGTAAAAACATGCTTGCAATAGTTTTAAAAAAACAATTATGTTACTCAATTTGGAATTAATGTTCTAAAACAAAATTCATGATGTTTCCATGAATTTGTGAATTTATTCAAAAAGCGAGTTGCAACTTGAGATAAAAAATTGAGACTTGGATGGGTGCAACATAAATAATGTGGAGCTCTTGATATCATTATAGCCAAAGGGAAATAATCTCGTATGATTCCATTTCTTGAAAATTATTTTATTTTATGATATTTGGGGTGATGTTTTTTCTTAATAATGAATAATGCAATTTTTTCACAAAGGGGTTGATTTCACAAAACCTTGGGTCAAGTAATTATGGGTATCATTCTCACACAAATCTTGGATAACCATATTGAGTTGGATTTTATTATCCTTGAAAAAAAATCATACTCTATCCCTAAAAGCAATTAGGATGCAAGTTGCAACACACAATAAAACTATAGCTAAGGCATGGTTGAGAAAATCATCATTTGCATTTGACTCCTTACATCAAGTTACAATTAGGAGTAGTCTAACTAGAGAATTTATGGTTTCATTGTAGCACCCATGATTTTGTAATTCACAATGGGTATTTTGGCTAGTGAGTTCAATGATATAGCCAAGGGCCCATATTTGTAGTGTAATTTATGTACACCATATTATATTAAAAATATATGGTTGGATGCATGATAGATCAATGAAAAGAGTGTAGGG
Organism: Pinus albicaulis; assembly: GCA_034641835.2. Classification (NCBI taxonomy): domain Eukaryota; kingdom Viridiplantae; phylum Streptophyta; class Pinopsida; order Pinales; family Pinaceae; genus Pinus; species Pinus albicaulis. The sequence continues at coordinate 1,688,080,472 of CM076578.1, forward strand.
GGATATGAATCCATAGGTCTGGAATGATATGGGGATAATATGACCCAACGGGTTTCATAGAAAATATCACTAATTATGTTATTATAAGACAAAGTACACATACTTTAAATGATGCAAAGGAGACTAGCTATGGGAATTGTGAATTAGTTGGGAACATTCCAAGTGTCTAGTTGGGGAAATGCATACTTAACCTTTGTGTTTGTTAGCCAAGGGGGGTTGTTAAATCCCATTTTACCAATTGTTAGTATACTCCAAGAAAGGGGGAGATTACAAATATATTTTTTTTACAAGTAAAATTGAGGTATAACTACTATAAAAGCATCATTTCCATTCCAACATAAAATTTTCCTCAACATCTTGTGCTAAAACCCTAGAAGAGTGAGTTAACATTAGGGAATATAGTTATAGAGAAATGGGGTACCTTCTTGGGTTATGTGGGTTAATGGGGAAAAAAGAGGCGGTTATTAGGATGGATGAGTGAAAGAGTAAATTGGGCGCCAAAGGGTATTGGGTTAGGTGATAGAGTGATATTGTTAGACCTTATTGTGTTATAGTTCAAGCTCAAGTTCAACCTAGTATTAAGGGATGAGGAAGAAAAATTTTGAGGGCTAAGATAAACATCCTTAGCTAGTAGCTGTTGTGGAGGTAAATCCCCTCTATGAATAGAAGCGATCCCACTAGCCCTAGATTGGGTCTAGCAACAACCAAATCATGCAATGACATTGGGTCCTAGTTACAAGAAAGACAAAGATCATGATAAGTAACCTACCTCAAATCCCACATTTATGTTTTTGAGGAAGAAGCGGTGCTCCTCGTCCCTAGCTTGACACATCACAATCCTTCCATTCACCACGTTCGGACACCTGTACACATGCAGAGAAATGACAACATACAATGTAATACTTAAAATATGTAACTATGTATTAGTCAGAGAAGATATAATTTGTTGCATTACATAAAAGAGTAGACACACGAATGGAACCAAAATTAGAGTAGCTTATATTATAGATGAGAAAAGGGAGATTACAAACAAATGCTCTGATGTTATGATATTCCTTCAGTAGGGCTTGTAGTGGAGCACATCTCAAAAAATCTTGTTGGGAATCTAGAAAAAGCTCTCTCTCTTACGGGGTTCTCCTTGGCTCTGCTCTCAATAGTCGCCCAGCTATAGTTTTCTTCCCACAAGTTTAGCTAGATAGTAAGTGGAGAGGGCAGGCTTTTATAGAGGGAGGAAGGGAGGTTGGGATCCCTATAATCATGGGATAGGGTCCTATCTCTTAGAAAGGTTCCATGAGAGGTGGAAAACCACTTCCTAATCAGGGAGATCCAGAGGCCAACAACCCAATTTCTTTCTGATGATTAATTATGAAGCTGTTAGAATCAAAATTCCGCCATTTATTTTTAAAAAAACATTCCTTAATAGGGTTGGCGCGGGTGATACATAGGGATAGAGCACCAGCTAGCACGCCCACTAGTGTGCATTTTCCCCATTGGCACGAGGGATGAACTGGCTACTCACGCCAATGCCAAAACATGGATTTTTAGGGTTTTCCAAAGGAAATGTTCTTCAGGAGAATCCTTGCCCTTATGCAGAAAGATGCCATCAAGGTGTTTTAAGGACATTTTAATATTCACAAGTCACAGGAATAGTCCTCCAATGTATGGGACGAGGGATTGCAGGGACGGTGACAAAATGATATGTAACAGATGCCCCCTAAAGCATGAGTTCGGAGAGGGAGGGAGGGGTGAAATGCTTTATGAGAATCCACCCAATTGAAAAAACTGTCGTGAGAAGACCTAAAAATACAAATACAACTGATATCTTTGATACATGATATGTGGTATGGGTGCAACCATCCATAATAGAGTGTACAAAAACTAGGATCCAAGGTATGGACACAGCCATCCAGTAAATAAGGACCAAAATAGACTCAGGTATGGTCGCAGCCATCCAATCGAATGAGTGATGTAAAAAATCATAATAATCCACAAAGAACCCGTAGCTTGGATGTTTATCAGACAAAATCTAGGGTCTTGCATTCCATCTCGACCCGAATAGAGTACAAGTTCGAGCATGCGAATATGGGAGCTGAAGTTGAACATGCAAGAACATCATTCGATTACCAGCTGATAATGAAAGTCGTTAATAGATGCGAGAGAAACCACCAATAATGATGATGGCTCTCAAGGTACTATAGGTACAATCCACAGAATGTGAATAGTGAGCTGGCATCGAACACCCGTGGAATCATCCGATCGAAGGCCAATAATGAAAACCTTGCATTGAAAGCGAAGGACCTGCCATTGAGGCATGCAGGCTCTAAGGCACCTTAAGGGAGTCTCTAGATCAACTTCCTGGATAATGAGCTGAAGTCGACAGGAAGTGACCTTGATCGACGGTGGGCCATAATGTTTCCCACATCATCGACACGAGACAGAGGAACATGATTTTTGTGAATCAAGACCAAGAAATAATTAGAGGGAGGTTGAAAAATGTAGAGGCCAACTTCTCTTGAACATATCGGCGGCACGACATTGGATTTGGCAGTATTTGACATCAAGGGATCTGAGGTCATGGTGACCTAGAAAAGAGCAGATGAGCAGTCAAAATAGATTACCCAAACCCATGAAGGCAAGAAGATAATGAGATGAGATATCCCCAACCCGACACGAACGTAGAAAAGTGCCATGTTTAAGAGCGACATACCGCCGACACGAGTATGATACTGGTTCCATTTTCCCCCACCATTTCTGGGGAGTACCACAATTTTTTTTGAAAACAAGCTTGAAGGGGATAGCATGTGCTTGCGATATAAGTTTGTCCTTCGGACAAATCCATCCTAGTACATTTAATGAGCCCTAGGAAGGAGTAACTCGAGTAACGTAATTACAACAGAATCCGATGTCATCACTTTTTAATGAGTCTGACAAAGGAAGAGCTCGACATTTTTTCAGGTTTAGAGAGTTTGAAAAGACAGTGGAAAAGAAAACTCTAGCAGTCCCTTTCCATAAATAGTCCCACAGATCCGAAAAGGTAGAAAACTATATCTGAGAGAACCTTCTAGTCGCGATAGGTTAGAGTATTCCTTTTTCATAAATCATCTATCCCAGCCTTAAAAAGGGGTAAAAATATACTGGGTAGATGTCGTTTCACAGCCAATTTAATCAGCTCAAAATGACAAGCGACTCGGTGATCTTTTCAATTTTAGAGAGTCAGAAAAGAGCTAAAAGGTGACTCTAGTAGTGACTTTTTTGTGTTTTTACCGAGTCCAAAAAAGTATAAAATACAACTCGCGTTTTTGCCTTAACCGCGTGAAAACCTGTTGCTGCACAAAAAGCAAGTGTAAAACCCATTTTTCGACAAAAATATGATAAAATATCAGAAAAAAAAGTCCTAAAACATAATTTTGATTTCGAAAAGTTATAAATATTACCAATAGTAAAAAATTATTTACTTTTCACCTTTTTACCTCTTTGCAGAGGGATAGTGAGTCTTTGCGATCTTGAGGCGCTGATTGTGAGCAAACCAGTGGAAGAATCTAGATCCCGTCTTCTTCAGGTAAGAGTTGCTTCCATTAGCCATCTTTTAAGTCATATTTCATAGCTTTTAATTTTCATTTGGCATCCCTGAGGGGAGGAATTGCAAAATTAGGGCCTTCGCGGTTGGCGCGGGTACTAGGCACGGACCCACGTCAATTTGCTCTGTTTTACACAGAGGCTGCGCCAGTTGGTGTGACTGTTAGCCAGACAGTCATGCCAACGGTGCAACACAAATTCCACTTAAATTTAAAAAAAATAGAGCCATTTAATTGTTGTTTTAAGTACCCAAGGGATCTTACAATGTGTCTATGACCAAATTGATGCAGGTGCAAAACAAAAATGGTAATTGAATGGAACGAAGGAGAGAAAAGTGAGGAAGATGAGTTGGAAATGAAGAATGAGCAGTGTATCAATGCTCTCTAGAATTGCGGTTTGAAAAAATTCTTCCAAACGCCATGTCTTTGGGCTCAGCTTGAACTACTGCAAAATCTGATTAGCATTTGGGACGAGGACGAGGAGAAGTTTAAACTTCGAGATCAAGTACTCGAGCTCGAAGTGTCAGACGTGTTTTTTATCACTGGACTGTCATGCAGGGGCCCAGTTCCTATCTTGACTAGCACCAGGCATTCTGGTGAAAACATGACAATGGTCATGGATAGGGTGTGTGCAGGGGCACGCAAAGGGTCAGGTAGCGGAAAGGTAGACATTTAGACCATTCCTGATCTAGCACTCAGAGTAGTGCCACATACTATTATGCAGGCTGCGGGGTCATAGGCATCGCACGAGGCTCCCAAGACACAACTCCTCCTTGCATCAGAATGTATGAACCCAACAGTGTTTGACTGGGCCACAGTCATGACTATGAACATCAAATGGCAGCTGAAAAAATGCAAGAAGACCAAACTGAAACAATTTGGCTATGGGTAAATTTTGGAATCATTCTTCCTGGAATAGCTACCTATCATCCAATGCCAGGGGGCCATAGTCTCGGTTCCACCGTTGAGAGAGCCATAGATGGCTCAATGGGTAGCATTAATGCCTAGGGCAGGGGATGGCCAGTATATGTCATGGCAGCCCGAGTTCTTCAGATGGCTCCAGCAACAGTTGATCATCGTAGATGACTGGCCCTATGCGAGCACTGATTTCACTGGAGACCCTGACCTTTCACTCCCAGAAGGAGAGGACTGGTATGAGGAGCTTGGTAAGACTCTTTTTAATTTTCTGAGTTTTATGATTTTTTGGTATACATGCATGTTCTAATAGCTGATCCTATATGTATGCAGATGTTGGCCCAAAGAAGCCCACTGCGATGTCACCAATAGTGAGGAGGACCCCTCTCGCTTATGACCCTCAAGGTGAAGGGGGCGAGGGGGACGAGCTTGTACAGAAACTAGAGGGGATCGCTTGCAGAGTTCTAGATTATGCTCGCCTAACTGATGTTCCTTTGGCTTATCATAGGTACACCGTAGGGGTGCCGAGTCATCTCCACCACTTACTGAGGCGGTCGGTGCAGGCAGTGACATGGTACCATGAGCACCATGCCGATTAGTCACCTAGGATTTTTAGATGCATATTTTATGAGAGACATGTTTTCTCCAGATGTAACAGAAACAAACATGTATATTTTTGGTTTTATATGATGCACATGTTGCAAATGCTCGACATATATATATACATCTATTTTCTACATGGATCTTACTTACATATGATGATGCTTTTACAAATTGCGTAAATTTCTATCTAATACCATGTTGGCTACTGCATCTGTCAATGTATTTATTCGTCTTGGTATATGCTGATATGTAATGTAATCAAAATTTATTTTAGGTAAACGAATACGTAGATACAGTCTTAAAATGCAAGGGTTTCTAACAAAATAATGACCATTGAGCTACAAAACCACAAGATGTGAATGTAGATGTACAAGTAACGTGCGAATACCAAGGTTAACAGCCTCGTTTAATAATTACAAAATGACACTATATTCCGCGACATTATTTGTAGAAGGCCTTAGACAAACACCTTGTAAATTAACCAACTCACCAGGAGGATTGTAAATTACCCAGGCTGCCGAAGACAGGTTCCTGGTACTGCGGGAGGCACCATTCGCAAAACTGACATAAGGAGTAATAGACATCTGCACAATTAGGAAGACCCAATGAGTAGAAAAAAGTTTAAAAAGCAAACCACACCACACATGCACAAAAATGAAAAAATCACCTATCTACATATACTATGCAAGAATGATTCAAGCATAAAATTTCTTCAGGTAAAACCTATTTCTAGGCTCTGCCAAAGGAAGACCTTCATAATTGATTAGCTCATAAGCCCCGTTTTTCAATACACATTTTACGATATAGGGCCCATGCCACATAGGTTAGAATTTGCTAGCCCCAAGCTTATCGTGAGCTTGATCATACACGAGGACGAGGTCCCCTTCGATAAAAGAGTGCGGAGAAACCATTTGATCGAAATGAGCTTTAAATCATTTTTTCTGTGCCTCGATAACCAAAGAAGCCAAGCGGCAAGTTTTATCCAACCTCTCGAGATATAGGAGACGTTCTTCCTCCGGGGAAGTATTGGGAAGTAATTCCATAGCCAATTTTAGTGAAGGGATCTCACATTCAACCGAAAGAGTAGCTTCTAGACCATACACCAACTGAAATGCTGTGAATCTGGTTGCACTCTTAACTGAGGTTTAGTAGTCCCAAAGAGCTGAAAACAACTTGAGATGACAACTTGATTTGTGTATATCAATTGTTCGTTGAAGCATTGTGACAAGCACCTTGTTCAAGGCTTCAACCTAGCCTTTTGCCTGAGGGTAGTATGGCGTTGAGTTGTCGTGACGCAAGCCCAACCTAGATGTCAGCTCTACCATCATGTAGTCCTAAAAATGAGAGATGTGATCAGTGACGATGGCTTGAGGAACGTTGAAACGCATGATCACATGGTTGAAAATGAACTGTGCAGTTGTCTTACCGTCTGTGGCCAATGTAGGCATCGCTTCAGCCCACTTGGTGAAATAATCTACGGCAATGATGATATAAGCATGCCCCCAAGTCGAGTGAGGGTTACATGTCATAAAATAAATGCCCCATTTGGGAAAAGGGCCCACGGTAATGACAAGATGTAATGGGAGAGGCAGCGCACTTATTTTGCATTGGAAGATCTGGCACGCGTGACACTTTCGTACTGCAACAATATAGTCTTTAAATATAGACAGCTAGAAATAGCCTGCACGAAGGATCTTCTATGTGGTACCATTTTCAGACATGTGACTACCACAGGCACCACTGTGACACTCATTCAAAACTTTCTTAGCCTCTTCTAAGGTCAAACACCGGCGGAGTACACAATCGACTCCAACGCGATATAGGGTATCTCCGACAATGCGATATGGTTTTGACTGATGTTGAATGCGTCATCGAGCATCCTTAATTAACTTAGACCGAAAGGTCGATGTCTGGAGGTAGACGATGATATCACTGTACCATGGATTGAGAGTACTAATTAAGAAGAGAGTTTCGTCTGGGATATGATCCTCGGATTGAGACAGAACAGAGTCTGTAGGGAGAGAAAAAATGAGATCAACAAATTAGATTTGGCAGTAGTGAACTCCAAATAAAACTCTTGAAGGATCACAATCCATTTTGAGTACTTTCCCCACAGCGATTGTTGGGACAAAATGTACGTCATGGGGTTGCAATAAGAAATCACGGTTACCGTGTGCAACAGGATGTAATGGCGAAGCCACTGAGTGGCTTGGACCGTGGCCAGCGCCAACTTCTTGACGTGTGCATAACATGTTTTAGTGTCGAGGATATTTCGAGATAGATAATAAACCACATGTTCGTTACTTTCATCGTCATCCTGTACCAGAACCATGGAAATTGTACTGAATGCGGAAGCCAAATAGAGAGTAAAGTCACGATGATAATTTGGAGGACGTATTAATGGAGCGTTGATAAGAAATGTCTTAAGGTTATCGAAATATTGCTGAGAAATCCTGTCCCAATAGAAAGGGACGTCTTTTTTTAGAAGTCGCGTAAACTGTTTAGCTACCCCTGCATAGTTTGGGATAAAGCGATGTAAGAAATTCACTTTCCCTTGAAGACTCTAAAATTGATGTAACGAGGATGGGGAGGGGAGATTAACAATAGCCTCAACCTTGAGAGGGTCAAGGTGAATTCCGTCCTTAGAGACAAAGAATCCTAAAAGTCAACCAGAGTCAATGTAAAAGACACACTTGTGAGGATTAAGCCTGATGTTGTAACATTTGCAGCGGAGAAAAATCTGGTGGAGATGTTCCGGATGGCCTTCACGTAGAGCTGAATGAGCCAGAAGGTCATCCATATATGTCTAAACAACATTACATATGTCATGAAAGGCGTAGGACATGGCACGCTGGAAGGTAGCCCCAACATTTTTTAAGCCGAAAGGGAGCTTCTTATAGGCGAATGTTCCCCACGGACAGATGAAAGCGGTCTTATGTTGATCGGATGGAAGGATATTGATTTGATTATAACCTGAAAAGCTATCCATAAGGGAAAATATCTCACTCCCCACGCAATTTTCAATGATTTTATCAATAAAGGGGGTGGGATAGTTGTCCTTAGGGAAATCCTGATTGATATCTCGATAGTCAAAATAGACTCAAATCATGCCGTGCTTCTTATCCACAGGGACGATATTGGAAAACCACTCTATCAGAGGGATCGGATATATGAAACCCGCTTTAAGAAGTTTCTCAACTTCAGCTTTTATAACAACGACTTTTCAAGGATGCACTGGACACAGATGCCGGTGCACAGGCTTCGCACCAGGATAGCTGGGAATTTCGTGCACGACAATATTGGGATCAAGTCCAGGCATCTCTTCATAAGACCATGCGAAAAAATCACAGAATTCATGGAAGAGACTAATGTACACTTGAACCTCATCGAGAGAACAAGTGACTCCCACATGGATGTTCTCGATGACCCCCAGTTTGATGGAGATGTCAATAGGCATCGTTTGGGTAATATTACTTAGATTTCCTTCTGAAAAAACCTCATGAGTCAATATTGGCGTTTGGAGTGGCAGAGAGGGAACCTGAGATGCGAAATGATTGATACAATTAGACATTGCCCCTAGGCTAGGCATGAACAAGGAACGATGATGACCATCGCTCCATGGTAGATATTCGAGAGACATAGTCTCTACGATAGCTTTGTCATACGGAAAAACTTCTCTCAAAGGATCAAGCAAATCTACATCGCCAAGCCAAGGGGATTGAGAATAAACATCAAGAGCCATACTCAAAGGAGCATTATCAGTAGGGGGAGGATTTGATGCGGCAATGATCTCACAATAATTGATTTCAACCGGGGTCAGAGACATCGATTCTCCAAAAGAGGCAACTTGTTCAAGAGAAGGGACGATCCACGGGTCATTTGACCTGGAGATCATATTGACTTGAACGGTGTTCGGTGGTGGAATGGGAAAAATACCCATGAGAATAGGGTCCTTGAAAAGACCAGGTCCTATACTGTCGAGGGGATTAGGAATTTGATCCATGTATGGCACGTTTTTCTCGGAGGATGAGGTAAAGAAAGACAACTGATCAATAGTAATAATATTGCCCTCATGTGGAAACTTCAAAATTCAAAAGAGGTTGGATGAATCACACAACATGGCGTGGGTCCAACTGTGACCGAGTAGAAGATTGTAGTTGAGTTTGGCATCAACAACTTCCACTTCAACATTGATTGTCTTACCCTGTAATGTAATCGGTAGACTCGTGAGAACACTCAAGGGTTTTGATTCCATTCCATCGAATGCCTCAAGGGCATTGGGAGATGAAGTAAGGGATGGAGAGCCAATGGCCTTCCAGCAAGCAGATGACACAATGCAGGTAGAGGCACCTTTGTCCACAATGGCTCTGTGAATATTGAGGCCGTTAATGCCGACTTGTATAACAAGGGAAATCTGGTGCGGAAGTTGGGGGACAAAATTCTCTAGATCGAAGGCGAGAAGGCTAGAATCGATAGGATCAATTTCGTTGATTGTAGATAACAAAGCTTTCTGTTGTGATGGAAAACTCTGAAGCACTTCCAATGTGGAAATTGTGGAAGTCGCCTGTGCCAAATCCTAAACAATGTTGTAATGTTGAGCAGCACGGGCATTCGGATTATAGGAAGATTTAAGGAGAACACCTTTGGAAGGTGGCTGTACAACAGGTTTAGCACTGGGCTTCTCACTCTCAAGAGGACCAGAGGCAGGTGGGGGAGGAGGGCCATCAACGAATTTCTTCCCAGCTGCTTGGCGTGATCCGACAAAATCCTTCGACTAAGTAGCAATAGAAATAGGTGCAGCACCATTCATCATGAAAACCTGAGACCCAAACGATGCAGATGGTGAAGGTTGCTTGACCATCTGGGCCTGTTGAGATGGAAAAGGTTCCTTAAGAACTGCCGGAGTTCCCTTAGAGCCCTTAAGAAGTTGACTAACCTCAGACTATTTAGGAAAATCTTTGGTGTAGTGGTCTTCATCACAAATCAGGCAAGGGTACTTCAGTTTTCACTGTGAACCATCATCAATACGTGGTTTGGAAGATTCTAGTTTTAGGGCATTGGATCTTGCTTTTCCTTTTCCCTTCTTCTTCCCTTTGGAAGTCTTGTCCACAGCATTGGCTTGGACGACGTTGACCTCCGTGGTATTACCAGAATCTGGAGCAGGTGGGAAGTAGAATTGTTGGAAGAATTCGATTTCTGCTTCACATTGGAAGACTTGCAAGAAGCTTGAGAGACGGAACCAATAACATTGTCAACCAATTGGGTAGCTGGTGCTTTAGATGTCCTTAGTCGCGGGGCATCAGTCAAGATGTCGTATAATGTGACGAATTGAGAGTACACTAAATCAAGGTATTGGGCACGAGCACTGGCTTGTTCCTCGGTTACACATGCCCCCATAGCAATGTCTTGTGTAATCTTATTGAAAAAGGAGGTAGTGAACCAGTGACTTAGAAGTTGATCAAGAATTTCAAACTTGATCAAACGATGACGACGTCTCCATTCGTGAATATGATCTGAAATATCAGTGGCTTTATCCTATTTTAGAGATGTTAGGAGATGCGTCCTGGCTTTGTAATGAACTGGTAATTGGAAATGCGTCAGGAATGCCATAGCTAGAGTATTAAAATCTTGAAAAATACCATGGGGCAGTTCTATGTACCATTTAGCAGCAACGCTGGTGAGAGTGCACTGGAAAGGATGTAGACGAATTGAGTCATCTATCCAAGAATTTGAAGAACACCACTAATGGTATGTCATGACATGTGCTTGGGGGTCTTCTCTAGATTTACCCTCAAACTTAAGACAATCACTAGGCACCTTCGACGGAACTGGAGGCTAATATGGATTATGAAGAATTGGATCATTGGTCAATTTGGACACATTCGGTAACTCCAACGTGGCAAGAAAAGGTATTTGAGGGTTAAAATGCATGCTAGATCCCTAATAAGAACCCATACATATACTCCATCCTAGTTAAGCATAACTCTACCCTCATTGGTTCTGTCCTGGATGATTCTGACCATAGGAGGTATACGCCAGATAATTGGGTTGATATGGAAGCTAAAAACCAGGGTACGAGGGTTGATAACCAGGGTATTGATTCTGATTATACGTAGGTCCATATTGAGCAGTGTATGGATTTTTCTGCAGAGTATAAGCATAGCCTGGCTGTTGAAGGTAATAACCAGAACCTTGGGGCGGGTTGTAAACCGATCGAGATTAACCTTGAAGGTGATAGCCGCCTTGGGCTTGAACGGGCTGCTGGTAAGTGGGGCCCTACTGAGTTGGATAAGTTTGGTGCATAGGTGACATAGAATAGATCGGATACTGAGCAGGGTTAGTAGGCTATGCAGGTTGTCCTAGTTGAACAGGTTGACCTAGCTGTGCAGGTTGTCCCAGTTGAACCGGTTGACCTGGCTGATGAAGGACACCAGGTTTGCCTAGCTGAGCAGGTTGGCCTGATGGTGGGAGAGGGCTAGGTTGTGCCTGATAACTAGGTTGAACTATGACGGGACCATAAGATGGCCTTGGCTATGAAACATTTTTACCAATTGGAAAATGAGGTTGGTGAGGCTGCACCAAAGGTTGAGAAGGATGGGTTTTCCCCTAAGACCATATAGAGGTCCAAGTTGATACCCCGGTTTCCCTGTCGGGCCTTGAGGTTTCCCTGGTTGGACCACAGGGTGAGGCTGCACAGGTTGACCTTGAGGATTGTAAGACTGCCCTTGTGGGCCGTACAACAATCTTTGCTGGACCGAAGGTTGTCCCTGTAAGGGTTGTTCTTGCGGGTCATATGCATACCCTAGTTGGACTGAAGGTTGTCCCTGTAAGGGTTATCCTTGTGGGCCAAAATAATATCCTTGCTGAAACAAAGGTTGACCTTGAAAGGGTTTCCCTTGTTGATTAGAAGGTTGCTTAGGCTGAGTTGACAAAAAATCATTAATATACTAATCAGCCTCAGGAGCACGAAAACAAAGGGGGTTGCCTTGCTCATCATACCAATATGGAAATATGTAGATCAGGGCACCATTCACTTTGTAATGGGAAAAATAAGGGTGATTAAGATCCTGAGAGGACTGACCAACCTCGGAGATCGGCGACTGTAAATACATCTAGTACTTCTCGGGAGAAATGTTCTCTGGAATGGTAGAAGCGATATAAATGTCTTCAAGAGTTGAAGAGGTCCTACTTGACTGAGTAGTGACAACAGGTGTAGACACAGCCACGCAGATAATAGGTCTAACAGGCTCCAATGTAAAAAAAGGAGATGCCATGAGAGGCGTTGACGATGACATCCCTAACGAGGGAATTGCTGGCCTCATGGATGCAGTCGATACTCCTATAGAGGCAATAACAGCCATGACCTGACTTAAATATCTATATCCAGTTGGGAGCGATGGACCAGGTGAAGAAATAACAGAAGGCTTGGGGATGTCTTCGGGAAAAATCTGGTAATATTCACCAGAAGTAGGAATTCCCTCACTAGGAGTAGGACTGGATGATTCCATATCTGACCCTGCCGTAAGATCTTCTAAAAGACGACGGGGACTAGTAGGCATGACAGCAGCCAAAAAAGGTGATCCCGATGTAACAGGAGGGAAGTGTTCCCCTACTCCAAATCCAAACCAAGCGTTGGACAGGGACCAATTGAAGTCAACCAGTCCTCCAAAGGGAAGTTCAGATATGACTGGTCCCCCATCGGGAAACTCGAATACAACAGGTTGTTGATGCTTAGCAGAGGACTGAGATACCTATGATGAATCGTCTGTATAAGGACTACCAGTAGACAAAACTGATGGTTCTGCCACTATGATTATAGCAAAAAAGAGGAAGAGATCAAAAACAAAGATGCACGGGCAAAAACCAAGGCAAACAAAAATAGGCCGAAAAATAAATCTCTAAATGGGCGTGTGATCGTAGGTGATTAATTTTACCACATTGAAACTGGAATTCTTACTGTTTCATGTTTTAAGAGTCTAAAAACATGTAAAATATGATTCTATCACTTTCAATTTGGAAACAAGCATGAAAGGATGAGCGCTTGATGATCTTTTCAAGTTTAGGGAGTCAGAAAAGATCAAAATGATTTCTCCGGTAATCTAGGTAAATCGGTGTACCAGATATCCATGAACTGCCATATACACCTTGGTAAAAATGAAAGATAAATCAACCAAGGACTTAACGTACGTGCAAGTAATCTCCCCGAATGCTCTGTCCGGTGTATCATGGGTAAAAGGCGACAAACTCGACTTCCTATGGATAAAGGATTTGCAACCTAATGGGGTCTCCCTTTATATATGCGACGGTGCACAAGTCCATACTAGTGCTATCTGTACCTAGATGGCGAGTGACAGATGCTAGGCTTAAAGACACCGGAACACGTCTCTACCTTAGACTACTAGATGTTTTGTTAAGTTCCAATGCTGCCTTAGGTTAATTCAGTAAATTTTAAAGTTCATCTTCAATTTACGTTTCGATTTCAAGGCCCTATCGAATGTTGGATCTCATAAAACCTCTAGATGCAAACTACATGCCACAAAATATCATTTCATTCAATGAAGAGCTATCTACAAGAGAGTTGAGAGATTTCAAATGATAGCGAAATGAACACACAAAAACATCCACTACTATTTTCAATGCAAGCTAATGAAACTAGAAAACTTTTCTCTAGAGTTATATAACACTAGTAATGCAAAAGAGCTTTCAATTTTCACTACGCCAATCAATATGAAAAATATTTTGTTTTTTGTATTTTTTACTATATTAGAGAAAATGCACTAAATCAATGAAAAACTAATGAAAACATCAATTTGAGAAATGAAAAAGAGAGAGATGAAACAAAACAAGTTCACTCAATTCAAACGAGCACAATCAAGACTCAAATTAATGACAAAATCCCTCAAATGAAGAATAATATCGAAGGAGACTCAAAAAAACCATGTGATCTAGGCTTGAAACAACACAAAGCGAAATCAAATGAAAGGGAGAAAAATCACTCAATAAATGTAATTATTTAATGGGATTCAACAAGATGAATGCAAAGAAGCCAAAATAAAGCTGACCGGGAAAGAAAAGACCCAAAACTCCCATGGGAGGCTCAGTACACTGAAGCACCTAGAAGCCCTAGGGCTAGAATGAAAATCTGATAGAAAAAGGTGAACATCCAGAGGACAGGGGCTAAAGACAGTAAAAAATGACTTCAAAGCACTCAAGAAATATAAAAAAATGAACCAGGTCCAAAATTCAAGCTCAGAAATTCCAAGAACAGGAAAACCCTAATACCAAGTAGGGTTGGCACGCCTGTTTGGCTATAATCTGTGCTAAACAGGGGTTGGCGTGGGGGCCTAACTAGCAACAAGCGCCAGTTGGCATGACTGTCAGGGGAATAACTGTGCCAATCGAGTTTACACTAGAAAAATGATAAAAATGAACTCACAGAGACTGGATCTGGTCTTCTGGGGCCTGAACAGGGGTTTAACACCAAAGAAGGTGAACCATACAAGTAGACTAATCAAACAAAAAGCCAAAAAACAACCCAATGGAGGAAGGAATAACTCCCACTGATCCCCATTACAGTCGCCAAATTGTTGTGGAGGTAAATCCCCTCTGCGGATAGAGGTGATCCCACGAGCCGTAGATTGGGTCTAGCAACAATCAAATCATGCAATGACGTTGGTTCCTAGTTACAAGAAAGAAAAATATCATGATAAGTAGGCTACCTCAAATCCCACGCTCTTGCTGTCGAGGAAGAAGCAGTGCTCCTCGTCCCTAGCTTGACAGATCACAATCCTTCCATTTTCCACGTCCGGACACCTATACACATGTAGAGAAATGACAACATACAACATAATACTTAAAGCATGTAACTATGTATCAGTCGGAGAAGATATAATTCTTTGCATTACATAAAAGAGTAGACACGTGAATGGAACCAAAATCAGAGTTGCTTATATTTTAGATGACAAAAGGGAGATTACAACCAAATTCTCTGACGCTATGATCTTCCTTCGGTGGGGCTTGTAGCGGAGCACCTCTCAACAAAACCCGTCAAGAATCTGGACAAAGCTCTCTCTCTTATGGGGTTCTCCTCGGCTCTGCTCTCAATAGTCGCCCATCTATAGTTTTGTTCCCACAAGTATAGCTAGCTATTAAGTGGATAGGGTAGGATTTTATAGAGGGAGGAAGGGAGGTTGGGATCCCTATAATCATGGGATAGGATCCTATCCCTTAGGAAGGTTCCATGAGAGGTGGAAAACCACTTCCTAATCAGGGAGATCTGGAGGGCAACTACCCAATTTATTTCTGATGATTCATTTTGAAGTTAGAATCAAACTTTCGCCATTTATTTTTAAAAAGCATTCCTTAATAGGCTTGGCGCGGGTGAGACATAAGGACAGACCGACCGCTGGTGTGCCCACTATTGTGCATTTTCCCCATTGGCGCGAGGGATGAACTGGCTACTTGCACCAATGCCAAAAAATGAATTTTTAGGGTTTTCCAGAGGAAATGTTCTTCAGGAGAATCCTTGCCCTTATGCAGAAGCATGCCATCAAGGTGTTTTTAGGATATTTTACCGTTCACAGGTCACGGGAATAGTCCTCCAATGTACGGGACGAGGGATTGCAGGGACGGTGACAAAATGTTGTGTAACAGTAGCCTATTGTGGATTTAATTAATATAAGTATTTTTGTGCTTATATATGTTTTAATGTGGTTAACTATGTGAAAATTGTTTGTTATATATATGTTTTTCTATTAACATATATATATATATTACATATTACCTTTTATTTATTAGGCATAAATTTGATATGAAAATGTATGTGTTAGTGAGATCAATAGAAGATGACTAAGACAATAGAAAGCTTTCAACATGAGCCAATCTACAATCAACATGATGAAGGCATAAAATTTGATTTCGTAACATATGTTTAATGTCCTCTAACCCTAAAATATATATTATAATTCTTAACCATTTTAGCTTTAAAAATTAGGCACAAAAGTGTATCCATATTCTAATGCAAAGAAAGAGAGTATAAGAAATGCAGTCTCCTCTTACGAATTCTACCCGGGTTCGAAACCCTTTTCACATTTTCAATAGTCTCTTGTACCTTAGAATCAGAATAGTAGGAACATTCCCCAATTTATTTTGACTCAAATCAAAACAATTTATCTTCTCATTTCAAGAGGAACACCATCAAAAAATGTTTGAATTGTTTCATAGGGAAAAGGCCTAATTCCCTTGAAAGCAACATTTCCCACACTTCCCCTCTTGCTCATCTTTCTCTTTTGAGAAGGAATTATGACTGTAGAAAGAGAACATTCGAAAAAAGTACAATATCCATGACGTGTGACAATATGAAATTAGATGGACCATCAACCATGGAATCCCAGACTTTAGTAACAATAAATCATCCCCAGAGTGTCGCACCAGTGGACCAAATGGAAGAAAATTTTCCAATTTAGGTAGGTTACAACTCCGTAGAAGGGATGTCGAAAGAGGAGACGAAATACCTAACTACTCAAGACAAAGAGAGTTGAAGGAATGAATGTGAGTTCAAAAAGAAACCCGAATGCTATAACATGTGGAAGATAAGGTAATTGCAACAATGTCAAGCTAGAGAAGGTGAAGGAGGGTGAGGACGAAACCTCCTCACCTTATTCCCCACAGTGCATATACTCCTGCCACCCCAAAACATTAATCTCACATTTATAGCAAACATACCTCAAGTTCAATCTCCAATGTCTCATAGCAGATATTTTCCATGCCATAAAATAAAATGTAAACCTATAGAGCTGGCATACCATACAATGAGGCTCCAATACCTTGTGCATTAATGCCCCCATTGGGGAATAATAGTAATATTGTTAATTTAAAGGAAAAGTTGTAATGCATTAAAAAGGCATAAAAAAATCTTGAAAAACTGAAAAATACATTATAAAATATTCAATAAAGATGTATTATAATTATACTTTAATTTGATATATATATATATATGGAAAAGGAAAAAAATTGATTAATGAAATGTTTCATTGTTACATGAATTTTTATAAATGGTTAATGGATTTTCATTTCATAGATTTAGTAAGAAGTGAGAAGTCACATTTAATTTTTTTTTTAAACAAAATTTCAAAGAAATATAAATTATATATATATATATATATATATATAATCAAATTAACTTAAAATATAGTTTTAAAATAAATATAATTGTAAAAATAAAAAACAAATAAAGCAAATATGATTTTTAAATATTATTATGAAATTAATATAAATATCATAATTTAAAAGATAAAAAATTAATTTTTTTATAATCTATATATAAATAAACTCTCATCAAATTAATATAAATATCATAATTAAAAAATAAATAAATAAATAAAATCATAATCTATATATGAATGTTTAATTCATATGGAATTTTTATTTTTAATACAATTTTCCTTAAACTACATAGAATTTCGTTTTTTAACCTTGTTTTCCTTATACTACAAAATATATAATAAGAATGGTGAATCGACTTACAACATTCTATTTTACCTATATTATGCTTTATTAAACCTAAATTACCATACCTATATTATGTTTCCTTAAACCTAAATCATATATGTCATAAGAAAAGTTTAACCTAAATCATACATGTCATACTGGAAGGATATGGAACTCATACTGGATTGTAATTATCTCAGTGGGCATTCTTATTGTGAGGTTCTTCTCACAGACACAATACAAATTCAGATGATGTCAGGTGGTCGAATTCTTCTCTATTTGGTGTGTTACGTAAGATTGAGGTACTGCAAGATAGAGGTATTTCGTGTTAAGAAAGATCGAGATAACCATGATTTGTGTGCTATGCTCCACTGTATGATTCCAACGTTTCTTGGGAATTTGACGAATATATAATATTGAATTTTAAGATAAACCTTCGTTTCTTGGGAATTTGATGAATATATAATATTGAATTTTAAGACGCATCTCTTTGATGATCAAAGTGAGATAACAAAGCAAGGAAACGCCTTAAAACATAAATTCAAGATTCAAGAAGAATGGTGACATATACCATAAATTCAAGATTCAAGAAGAATGGTGACATATACAAGATAACTGAATTATATATATATATATATATATATAAAAGGAATACTCGGAATTAGAATTGTTCAGCAAATATATTAGAAGAATGATTATATCCAATATAATTAATGAATTAATTTTGATAGATTAAAAAATTTTAAACATCAATTGGATGTCAAATCTGCTTTTCTAAATGGTGATTTAAAGGAAGAAGTTTATTTGGTTCAACCTGAAGGGTTTGTCAAACAGGGACAGGAGCATCTAGTCTGCAGGTTAAGAAAGGCATTGTATGGTTTGAAACAGGCACCGAGGTCATGGTATGTAAAGATTGATACCTTCTTTCTTCAGAATGGATTTGTGAAAAGCAAAAATGATCCTAACTTGTATGTTAAGAAAGATGAAAAAGGAAATGTTGCTTTAATATCTTTGTATGTGGATGATCTCATTATAACAGGCAGTGCTCACAAGTTAATTGAAGAAATTAAAGTTCAGCTGTCACAGGAATTTGAAATGAAAGATTTGGGTGAATTGCATTACTGTTTAGGAATTGAGGTATGGAGAGAGCCTGGTAAAACTTTGATCACTCAAAGCAAATATACAAAGGAGATTCTTAAAAAGTTCAATATGACAGATTGCAAAGCTATGTCAACTCCCTTAGAACAAAATGCAAAGTTGTACAAAGAAGATGGAACGAAAGAGGCAGATGGAACATTATATCGTTAATTAGTGGGAAGTTTGAACTATCTCACCACTACCAGACCAGACATTGCATACTCAGTCAGTATTCTTAGTCAATTCATGGCTAAGCCTTAAGGAAATCACTGGAATGCTGCAAAGAAAGTTCTCCGATACTTAAAGGGAACAGTGAATTTAGGTATTATGTATACTGATGAATCTGATGTTGCACTGACAGGTTTTTCTGATTCAGATTGGGCAGGAAATCCAGATGACAGACGATCTACCTCTGGCTATGCATTTCATATTGGGTCAGGGGTCGTATCTTGGAGTAGTAAGAAACAGCCAACTGTTTCTTTATCATCAACAGAATCAGAGTACAAAGCTTTGACCAATGCCACCTGTGAAGCTATTTGGTTGCGAAGAATTCTTGCAGATCTTGAAGAGGCACAAAGTGGTTCAACATGTATCAATTGTGATAATCAGAGTGCTATCAAATTAGCACATAATCCAGTTTACCATGCTAGAACAAAACACGTTGAGTTACAGTACCACTTTGTACGTGAGAAAATTGAGTCGAATGAAATTGAATTAATATTTTGTAATACCAAGGATAATATGGCTGATATATTTACTAAGCCCCTTGGTAAAATCAAATTTGAAGTTTTTAGAAGCCAATTAGGTATTGTAGAAAATCCATTTCTCCATTAAGGGAGGATGTGAGAATAATGCAGAAATAGAATTAGTTTTGAGTGGTTGAACGAGAGTGTTTAATTAGGAATTGGTTGCACATATTCAGGTTTGTTTCCTCGTTTTCAGGAAGATTAGGTGAGTGCAGTTTCCTATATAAGTGTGATGTAATTGAGCAATTGAAGATATTGAGTTGAGTGAGCTTTGTCTCACGTTTATGAGTGATTCTGCTGTGCATTTTTTGTTAATTATATTTTGACCACACCATATTTAAATACAAAACTCTACTTATTATTTTAAAAATATAAATATAAATGGTTATGATATTTACAATATAATTACTTGAATTCAGATATTTAGAGTTTGTTTCTTCTCAATTAATTAATAAATTATCAAAAGTATATATTTTATGTTAAAGAGTGTATTTTTACCTTCCAAAATATAACATATTTTAAATATAATAGTTAAAAATATTTCTATAGGTTAAAAAAGTGTATCTATTTTTTTCATATATTATTATAGTTTCATATGCAAAGAGGTAGAGTAATACACTAAACTTCACATTAGCTTCTTATTATCTAAGTGAAATAATTAAATTAAAAAAAATATATTTATCTTAATATTTTTTAATACAATGAAATGTGACTTTTAATATTATGATAATAATATGTTTGTATTATTTTATGTCTCCCATAAACAATTTCAATAACATTTTAAAGTTTTATGTTAATAAATTAATTTTCTGGTTTTCTTAGCATTTTAAAGTTTTATATTAATAAATTAATTTTGTCATTTTCTTACCAAGCTTTTAGATGGATAAAATCTCTCCTTCTATCTCTCTTTGGATATGCAAACCTCTTTTATAGTGAAAAGAGATTTGATCCATATCAATGCTTAATAAATGTCGAGTTAAGCAAATAATTCAATTTTCTCATTTTATTATTATTTCAAAATTAAATTTTTTCTTTTGTGATTAGTTAGTTAAGTTAAGGTCTTATCTAAAAAATAAATATAAAATGTTATGTAACACTTGTCACATTGAGTTTTCATAGAGTTTTCATAATTGTAATTTAACTATCAATCATTGTTAAGTGGATGATAGTGTTAAAAAGTGGTTGGTAGGGTAAAATACTCCAGTGAATACTAAGTAGTTTTCACATAACCAAAGTTGAGTTAATCTCAAAAGTAGTTAGGCCCTTTCTATTTTATAATTAAATTTACCAATTTAAAAAATGTCATATGAACAAGTGTCATATGAAATGAGATATGGGTTTTTTAGTATGTAGTATTGATATTCCATGTTGTTGGCTCATGGCATGGTAAAAAACCATATTTATAAGATTATAATATCGAGGATAAAGTGGGGTAAGACTCATATTTAAATGCATATATGTTGAGCTCATATATTAATTTTTTTAATTAATAATATTAAAATAATTTAAAATAAAGTTATAATTTCATTAAATTAAATAATAATAATAATGTTGACAATGTCACATGTATCTAAGGTAATGAAGTAAATGTTTTGATGCTTATCATGGATTCATATTTAATTTAATAAATTTAATTATATTTTTTATTATATAATAATGAATATATATATATATATATATATATGTTTGATTTTTCATAGAAAAAAAATTATAATACTAATAAAAACTAAATAAATTTAATTCATTTATAATACGAGTTTTCATTATCATAAATTATGAATTCAATTCAATTTAATTCATTTATAAATGGAATTGAATTTATTATCATTTAGTATTTTTTAATATAATTTTAACTATTTTTTTAATATAATTGTAACTAAATTGTTATTATTTGTTAATTTTTTTTTATATAATATTAAAAATTATTATTTTATCTCTCTCCATATTTAGCTATTACTATCACCAATAATACACCTTGAACATATAAACATTAACCATACAAAAAAAACATATTTTATTTTAGAAAACTCCAATCAGAGAAAAATCACTTTATTATTATTTTATTGTTTCAAACAAGTTATGTGTAAATTTATATCCAAAACTACTACTTTAAATCTAACAACTTTCGCTTGTTTAACCAGACAAATTTGCCTATTTACTATTAATTTACCCACTTCCTATGCATGTTTGAAAAATTTACCTTTTTTTCCTAAAAGAAAAAAAAAACCTTATTATTAATACAAAATTGTTGCCACAATGTGATGCATGATTTCATCACATTCCCAATTACCCAAAATTCAATTTTCAAAATTTCACAACTATTTAGTTGTCCATTGACGATATATAATTTTGATTGCCCATAATCTATTTATATACCTAACAAATACTAGCCATGTACCTTTGACTCAATATAGAGATTTCCTTTATTCCCTAATGGCTCTGCAACATTCATTTTAGGAAAATATTTTGATTTCCCATAATCTATTTATATACCTAACAAATACTAGCCATGTACCTTTGACTCAATACAGAGATTTCCCTTATGCCCTAATGGCTCTGCAATATTCGTTTTAGCAAAATATTTTGATATATACATACCACCATAAATTTCGTGATACGAGTAACTAATACAAACAAATCATTTCAACTTACAAAAGACATTTTATACTCGGTGATAATGAACCCTATCTATTGATAAGTTGTAAGTAACTATTTTGTGTTAAGTTCCAAGAGAAAGAAAGAGAAATTTTCTAATCTCCTATTTAAAACACATATTATCATCAATTCAATTACTTTTTATTTTTTAAAAGTCAATTATAATGAACGTCTGAGCGCATGAATATGCACTCTCTATAAGAGCTTGCTCAGTCACCTGGTTTGGTTTATTGCATGTAATGTCTACAACACATTCTATAGCCCACCTATGTTGTTAAAGATTTGGTATTGTACGGGGATATTTTTGGAATTTTTTTGTTTGGAAGTGATACACATTGACTTCGGCCAAAAATATATCTTCTAACACGTCTTGTTTGGCCTGGAAGACTAAAATTCAAAGACATTAGTTTATCACACTGAGATCATGGAAACATTACCTTAAAATTCGTGAAAATTGCATATTGCTGTATTTTGATGTTCTTATGACGGAATCACGGCGTTCCGTGTACTCATTCAACCTCAAATATGAACTAAAGATTTTGTGCAGGTAATTATTAGAATATTTGGGACTTCTCACATATTCAATTCCCATAGAAATAAATTAGCCGAAATCAAAATCTAAAAATTAATACACTAACCAAATTTAAATGGAAAATTTAATTAAAATTGGAAAAGTAATATAATGATCAAACTTGAACAGTAAATTTATAGCAACAATTTGGTTTTGGAAGGGATGATTAACAGATAGACCAAAACATGCCATAGAAACCATTTTCTCCAAAATCAAGAGAGGAATAAGGTTCAGTTTTAATCTATCAATAAATTGTTTAACAAGAAGCAGTTGTTTGATTTTTTTTGAATGTGCCAGTTATATACACCAATTATTAGTTTAGTTTTATTTTAATTATTAAGTGTTAATTTGATGGTCCAAAAATCTTCAATTTTCTAACAATCAATCCAATGGTACAAACTTAGATCCAATAGTACAAATTGATACATAGTAACACCTAGGGGAGTTGTTTTCAAAGAGGAACGCATTACAGCTTAATAAAAAGAGACCAAAGTTTTACTTATTCCCCATTTAAGATTAATCATTGCTAAAGTTTATAGTAATATTTCAAAAAGAAATACATACAACCAATTTTCAGTTTTGAGTTCAGTGAGTTTTTAAATTTTATATTTGTCTTTATAAATTACACCAACCTAGATTCATCTTAATTTTGGATTTACCAATCCCCTAAATTCATCATAATTTTGGATCTACCAAGATCCTATATGGAACAAAACTATTGAGGTATAAATCTCTTTTACAATGAAAGGAGATTTGATCCCTATAGTAGCTTAGTAGATTTAGAGTAAAGATTGATCTAGACTTATATTAAATTTTTATTGACTTATAATGTGAAACATATTCTCATGTATACTTGTGCAGTAATTGAAGTTAAAGTGGTAATTTATCTTTTCTACATTTTAAAACAATTTTTGAGTGTAATCTTTAACTAATTTTATTTATTGATATCAAAATCATCATAATTAAATTAATGTACAAACACATAAAATTAAATAAACCTTTTCTAATTAATGACTTGTAGTTGAATTCAAATATCTTAAAGAATATTTTAAGAGAAGACTTAAAAATTTAATTAAAAAAATGTCAACATATTACCTACTATACAACATTATCACGAATGTGGGTATCATTCTAAGAGAATTTATATGCAATATATTAATTTTCCAAATCTAAGAATTAAGGCCTCTCTTCAAGAATGCTTAACTTTACAGTATCTCTCAAGGTTTAGGTCATTAATTGAAAAACAATGGTGGGAAGAGTCTATTAGTAGACTATAATCTTCAAACGATGCCAGTGGTAAATTCCAAAAAATTATCTTCCAAGTAAACTAAAAATTGGTACTGGGAAACCCTTAACACCATAGGCCTCCATCAATCACCTAGCTTATGTTTTTTTATTTTGTTCCTTGAGTATTTAGTAAATGAAGTTTTAAAAATACAACATAACCTAAAATAATTTATTTTATTTTTAAATGTTAAAATATAAAAAATTCATTGTAAATAATTATAATTAATAAATATTTGTAAAATTAAAGTTAAGGAAAAGAATATTAAAAAAATCCTTTAGAAATAAATTGTTTGTTACAATTGTGGCACCATTTCATAAAATATTTGAAGCCTTGTTTTTAGGCATGGGCTAAATATAGTAGTTTTGGATATTTTGTCATACCTATGCATACTTATATATTTTAATTCGAGTCAAAATTGTAGCATTTCTACTAGGTTGATATCGCAATCAAATTAATTGCTAAGAACATAAAATTAAATAAGACTTTTCTCAGTAATGACTTCTCCCTTAATTATAATTTATTAAACAATATTGTAAGAGAAAAATCAGAGTTTAATTAAAAAAAAATCAACATATTACCCATTGTCTAATATTATCACTAATGTAACCATCATTTTGAGAGAATTATGAGAAAATTCATAAGAGGTATTTTAATTTATAAACTCTAATAATTAGGGTTTCCCCTGTAAACTGCTTATTTGGAGAAGCTTTGCAACATATGAAGGCAGAGATAATTGACATTGGGAAACAATGGTGGAAAGAGTTTTTTTGGGTCCATAATATGTTCATTACTAAGAACTTCCAACATATAATATTCTGATGAATGTTATATATGTGATTATACCATTGTATTGATGTTTATGTATGTGAAGATATTTGGTTTACCATGGAACTTTAATGAGACTTAACATTTCATCTACCCAACTACCCAAACCTCGAAATTGGATTTGGTTTGCATGTTTAGAGCTGTCGTGTACTGGCTAATTTAATGCACTTTACTCCGCCATGTGCTATCTACACAACTGGCGATAATCCCATAGATCTTGCTTGGAGAAAAATGCCACTTGCCTTAATATGGTCCATCCATTCTCTTTGGGAATCCCCAGATCTCTATCCGGCGGGAAAGATTTGTTGTTCCAGCGAAAACCTAAGGTATTCCTCATTTGGTCTCAGCTCTCTGGCTTAACTCTCTGTCTCTGCACGAGATTTTTTGTTAAGTGGAGGGTCCACCATGGCTATGGCAGTTTAACCCTCTCGGCTACCTCACACAGGTAAGATTTCTTATTTTACAAATTTTCTTAATCCATGCCTTCTTTTTCTTAAGGCACTTTGCAGTTTTTTTTCTAAGTTATCTTATTTTAAGAGTTCGCGGCTTTCTTCAGCATTTGGAAAGTTATAGATGGATGAAAAGCTACCCTATTTCTGTGATAACGCAGTCAACAACACCGGCACGAGGGTCAGCACCGACGTATTCTTTTCTTCTTCATGGCGCCACTTCAGTCTAGTTTTTTTCGGACGTCCAAGGTAACATTCTCTGTTCGGATTAATTTAATAATTAGACCTTTCCTTTGAGTTTTAGTTTTACCTCATCCATTTATAAGGTTCTCACAATTTCCCCCATTGTTACTTTCTTAGGCTTGCGCTCAGAGTTGTATTTCGGATTATTATTGTGACAGGTAAATACCTATCTCAGGTTTTACTCTTCGTTCTTTCTTTGAGGGTCATTACGGTTGTCAATAGAAATATATACTAAGAGATAATACTTATTTCCTTGACTGGTTGTTACTCTATAGGTATTTAACCACACCATATGAACTTGTTCCATGATCGTTTCTCAGTTAAGGTTAACCTGGCTAATAGAGCTTAATGCTCGCACCGGTACTTGCTTACATTGCTCGATGAATTTGAGGTCTCGACCTCTGTATGTTGCGCGGAATTTGGAA
This sequence comes from Pinus albicaulis, assembly GCA_034641835.2. Taxonomy (NCBI): domain Eukaryota; kingdom Viridiplantae; phylum Streptophyta; class Pinopsida; order Pinales; family Pinaceae; genus Pinus; species Pinus albicaulis. Next base: position 1,688,106,393 of record CM076578.1, read on the forward strand.
AATAATTTCCACAAACCCTTCTGGCATGAGAGAGAGTCGAAATTCTTATTTACATACTTAATTGAGTTTTTTTTAGTGTGTGTAAAATTACCAAGCAATCTTTGCACAAAAATGATAATTCTCAGTGGAGAATGCAGTTTTTACCTCCGAACCTTTGATGTTTATACTTAGAGAATAATTTTGAGAATTTAGCTACTCTTGTATATTTCGATTTTCTTTATATTTTTGTTTTAAAATAAGCTCTGATACCCTTGGGTCTTATATCTTGGTACCCTTGGGTCTTATATCTTGGTAAGCCTTCCTGGACTTACTCTATTTCAATATATAGAGCATTTCTCTTTTTCTATTATGAGTAGTTATATTTGTAATAAGCACTTCCAGGCTTTCTAAATGCTATTTATTTATGGTATAATTCTCGTTTACAGTTGAAGTTCTCGGCCAACCTCTATTTTTCAATATTTTAATGATTTGTGCAATAAATACTCGGTTGTGAGTTTATTTTTATTCATTCTATAAAGTCATGCGTAAATATTCAGTAATGGTATTTGCAGTTAAATAACAATTACCCTTTTTCTATTGTTTTCTTGATAGTCTATATCTATATTGTTAGTTAGATCTTGCGACTGTAATTTTCATTTAGGTGACTGGACCACCTTAATTATAGTCCATGTGTAACTGTGATAGAGGGACGATGTGTCTAGGGTCAGGTTTCACCCAGTACCCTTGATCAACAGTCCTCTCTACTTTATTTAGTCATTAAAAATATTGGTTACAGGTTTATATAAATACACCTTCTTTCATTTCACATCATTACAGTTCATGGAAATAATTATTTATTGTCTACGAGATTCACTATAGAATATATATATCTTTCCTAATATAATTTAAAGAAGCATGAACTATAATACAAAGATTGTTTTGCTTCTATTTTACAGCACTCATACAGATCTAGTAAAAATTCATAATGAGATATTAATAAAGGAAACATATAACTCCATTCTTTCCCAACCCATGTCTATAGAATATTTATTGTTTTATGTCACTAGTATATAAATACCTGTGCAAACATTGAATAAAAGTATTGTAGTGCTTACTCACAGAGATAGCGCAGATTACTTATTTTATTATGATGTTTATAACTGTGGTCCTCCCAACCATCAAGAGAGGCAATTACGTCCTCCTCTTGCCCCAGTGATCTACTCTTGAAAGGTGTGGGTTGACAATGGAAATTTCTGATGTGACCTCAGGACTCCTAGTCCAGTCAGTACTAGAAATTAAAATCAAGTTTGTTGAGTGTTTTCCACTAGTCTCTACCAACTGAAGAAAACCTACACTCTCTCCTTAGTCCATGAACAGAGCCCCTACTCCTCAGTGGGATCAGTCTCTTATCCCCAGAGGAGTAGGTAGCTATTTCCAACTATCCCAACCACCTTCCAGTTCTTGGAAAACATTTACCATCAGATTTTACTTTTCTATGTAGTCATTTTCCATAACTGATTTTATTATTCATAATTAATCACTAATGAAAATAACCTTTTTCAGAAAAACATTAATAATTCTATTATTTTTCCTTAAAATAATAATAATATGTCTTTTAAGTAGTTAACAACTAGTTATCATTAAATGGAGCTGTCACAAATTCTTCCCATGGAAGTAACACCATCTTCGGTGTTTCACTCTAGCTAAGAAAAGATCTCTGGGTAAGCCCGACGCACAAATATTTCGTCCTCCCAAGTAGCCTCATCCGAGCCAAAGTGCTTCCACTGCACTTTAACCTGGGTGATGACTCGCTTCCGGAGAATAATTTCTCTCTATTCAAGTATGTGTTGTGGCTTGACCATAAACTCATCATCCGGCTATACCTGCAAATAGCAAAGTTCCTTGTCAAATTGTCATAAAGAAATCATATTTCAAGATAGTATTTTTAATTCTATCCTACCTATATATTCAACCAATGAATTACGTGCTTCAAATCATGCACATAACGCTTCAAAAAGGACACATGAAACACATTGTGTACTCGGATGTGACTGGGTAAAGCCATCCAATAGGCCACAGGTCCTACTCTTTCCAAAATTTTGAAGGGTCTACAGAACCTCGGAGCCAACTTGGCACAAGAGGTCTACCGCAAGGTACTCCTGTCGGGTTTGATCCTCACATACACATGGTCTCCCACTTCAAATTCCCGATAAGTCCTTTTCTTATCTGCATAGATCTTCTGTCGATCTTGTACAACCTTCAAATTTTCTCTTATCTTCTTTACTTCTGATTCCATCCTTGCCAGCATTTCTGGTCCCAACATTAGTTTTGTTTTGGGGCTGCTCCAATTTATGGTTGTGCAACACTGTCTCCTATATTGAGCTTCGAAAGGACTCATTTTAAGGGACTCCTAATAACCATTCTTTCAAGAAAATTCTACCAGATTAAAGTATTCTTCCCATTTGGTTGGATGTTGCATCACGTACATGTGTAACATGTCTTCCCACACTTGGTTTACTCACTCTATTTTCTCATCTGTCTGGGGATGATAAGCTGTACTAAAGTTTATTTGGGTCCGCAGACCTATAAAAAAATCCTTCCAAAATGCTGATGTAAACTTAACATCCCTGTCTGAGATAACCGTCTTTAGATTTCCGTGTAGCCAGAATATTTCTCATAAAAATATCCGCTATCTATACAGTCTTGTAAGTAGACTGCACAGGTATAAATTGTGTAGATTTACTCAATCTATCAACTACCACCATAATAAAGTCATTGTGCTTCTTCGATTGTGGTAAACTTGTAATGAAGTCCAGGGATATGACCTCCCACTTCCATTCAGGTACTCATATGGGCTACAAAAATCTCGCGGGATGTCGATGCTTCACCTTAACCTGTTGACACTCCAAATTTTTTTTTAGATATTGAGAAATAATTTTACACATACGAGGCCAAAAATATCCTTTCCTAATAGCGGTTAACATTTTTTGGTATCGTGGGTGACCCACATAGTTAATTCTATCCTATTCATCCATGATCAGCTCTTTTAGTTCCACACGGTTTGGTACATAAACATTTCCTCTAAAGGTTAACATATGATCATTATTTAATCCATATTCAGAAGCACTTCCTTTCTTTCTGGTCTCTTCCATTTGCTGCCATAGGAATTGATATTCTGGATTTTTTTTTTCTTCTTCTTTACTTGATCTAAGAATTTACTTTCAATTTGATTGTAGTAAAGTGCATGAATACAATGCATATTTCTACTTAAAGCATTAGCTACCCGATTTTCCTTACCTTTCATGTGCTAGATGTCCAGATAAAATTCACTTAGAAATAAATTACATCTTGCTTGTCTAGAGTTTAAAGCAACTTTTTTGAAATAACTAGTCAAGCTGCTATGATCTATCTTTAGCACAAACATTTTACCCAGTAAGTAGTGTCTCCATACTAGGAGTGCATGTACTAATATTGTAAATTCTAGGTCATAGGTTGAGTATGTTTGTTCATGTTCCTTCAACTTTCTTGACTCATATGCCACTACTTTTCCTTCTTGAGATAAAACTGCCGCAAAACCCTCTTCACTTACGTCTATACAAACTTCAAATTCTTTGTTGGGGTGAGCTACCCTCAACACTGGTGCAGTGGTCAAAATCTTCTTCAACTTTTCAAATCTATTCTGACACTCAAGAGTCCACTTAAATACTTTTCCTTTTCTTTGCAAGGAGGTAATGAGAAAAGAAATTCTGGAAAATCCCTCAATAAATCTTAGATAGTACCCAGCTAATCCCTTAAAGGATCGAATATCTGCCACATTCTGGGTTACACGCCATTCCATGATTATCTTGATTTTCTCTGGATCAACAAAAATCCCTTCTGCTGAAATGACATGGTCTAGGTACTGGAATTCCGTTTTAAAGAAATCACATTTTCTGAACTTAGTATACAACTGGTGTTTTCTTAGCATTTCCAACACAATCCTTAAATGCTCTCTATGTTCTTCCTAGTTTTTATAATAGATTAAAATGTCATCTATAAATATAAGTACAAAATTATCTAAGAAAGGGTGAAATATACCATGAATTAACCTCATAAAGGTTGCTAGTGCATTTGTTAACCTGAAAGGTAGCACCTCAAGATCATAATGCTCGTGCCTGATACAGAATGTAGTCTTGCAAATTTTTTCATCCTTAATTTGGATCTGGTGATATCTAGATCTTAAATCTATCTCTGAAAATATAGTGGGCCCCTTCACCTAATCTAACAAATTGTCAATCCTTGATAGAGGATATTTATTTTTAACCGTTAACTTATTAAACTGTCTATATTCCATGCACATTAGCATGGTTCTGTCCTTCTTCTTAATGAACAACACTGGTGTTCGCCACAGGGACACACTTGGATGAATATAACCTTTGTCCAATAGTTATTTTAACTGCAGTTTTAACTCACTTAGTTCTGGAACACTCATTCTCTAAGGATCCCTTGAAAAAGGAGATGCTCTTGGCATTAACTCTATGGTGAAATCAATATCTCACCTTGGTGGTAATCGAGGAATATTTTATGGAAAAACATCCATGAAATCTTGTACTAATGGTATGTTTTCCATCATAGACGAATTTTCCTTGGAATTAGCATATCCCACCTGAATAGCATATATTTGGCATCCCTTCCTCATACATTTATTTATTTGGGATGCTCTAATTGGACATAGTTGTAGTGGCTTCTTGATTCCCTGAATCTCCTTGCATGTTCCATCTTACATTTTATAATAAATTATATTTCCCTTGTAGTCCACTAAAAAAAACCTCTAAAAACAAAATTGGCCTTAAAAACCTCTAAAATAAAAATACCTTAAAAAAAATTGAAAATTAAGCCCAAAACCTCTAAAAACAAAATACCTTAAAAAAAATGAAGCCCAAAAAACATCCAAAAGATGTATCACATATCTCTAAGAAATCTCCTTTGAATGTTATGCCAAAAAGTCCTTAAACCCAAAAAAATCCTTCGCAAAATCAGACCTTTGAAAAATCAGACCAAATGAAGAAATGTGCGAAACAAGGGTCACCGACTTTTTATGATTCCATTACTCGAGACATTTTCTTTAATGATATCTAGAGCTAAGGTTTTCCTCAATAAGGACTAATGAAACTTTTCCATGAAGGGATTGATTTTGCAAAACCATGACACAAGTGGTTTGACGTATCATGATCACGACACAGGTGGATTTAATACACACATATTAAATTCACGGTAGGTATTTGAATGGATGCAAGATGCAAGATGCAACTCACCTTAAAATTCCAAGGAGAAGTCAAATGGGTGAACCATTGTTTTGTTATACTATTAACACCAAGTAACAAATAGGGGTACCGCTCTCCTACGGTTCAATTACTTGGATTTTTTTTTTTTTCATTTTATAGTATTTAGAGCTAGGTTTTTTCTTTGTAAGGTATAATAATAAAACTTTTTTAGAAAGGGATTGATTTTCCAAAACATTTCCTCAAGTGATTTGGGCAGTGTTATTACACCATCCTTGGTAAAAACATGTTTGCAATAGTTTTAAAAACACAATATGTTACTCAATTTGGAGTTAATGTTCTCAATCAAAATTCATGATGTTTTCGTGAATTCATGAATTACTTCATAAAAAATTAAAACTTGGATGGGTGCAACATAAATAGTGTGGAGATCTTGATATAATTATAGCCAAAGGGAAATAATATCTTATGATTTAATTTCTTGAAAATTATTTTATTTTATGATCTTTGGGCTGATGGTTTTTCTTAATAATGAATAATGAAATTTTTGCGCAAACGAGTTGATTTCACAAAACCTTTGGTCAAGTAATTATGGGTATCATTCTCGCACACATCTTGGATAACCATATTGAGTTGGAATTTATTATTCTTGAAAAAAATCATACTCTGTCCCTAAAAGCAATTAGGATGCAAGTTGCAACTCGCAATAAAACTATAGCTAAGGCATGGTTGAGAAAATCATCAATTGCATTAGACTCCTAACATAAAGTTACAACTAGGAGTAGTCTAACTAGAGAATTTATGGTTTCATTGTAATACCCATGATTTTGTAATTCATAATGGGTATTTTGGCTAGTGAGTTCAATGATATGGCCAAGGGCCCATATTTGTAGTGTAATTTATGTACACCATATTATATTAAAAGTATATGGTTGGATGCATGATAGATCGATGAAAAGAGTGCAGGGGGATGTGAATCTATAGGTCTAGAATGAGATGGGGATAATGTGACCCAAGGGGTTTCACAGAAAATATCACTAATTATGTTATTATAAGACAGAGGAAACGTACTTTAAATGATGCAAAGGAGACTAGCTATGGGAATTGTGAATTAGTTGGGAACATTCCAAGTGTCTAGTTTGGGGAATACATACTTAAACTTTGTGTTTGTAAGCCAAGGGGGGTTGTTAAATCCCATTTTACCAATTCTTGGTATATTCCAACAAAGGGGGAGATTACAAATATATTTTTTTTACAAGTAAAACTGAGGTATAACTATCATAAAAGCATCATTTCCATTCCAACATGAAATTTTCCCCAACATCTTGTGCTAAAACCCTAGAAAAGTGAGTTAACTTTAGGGAATATAGTTATAGAGAAATGGGGTACCTTCTTGGGTTATGTGGGCTAATGGGGAAAAAAGAGGTGTTGATTAGGATGGATGAGTGAAAGAGTAAATTGTGCGCCAAAGGGTATTGGGTTAGGTGAGAGAGTGATATTGTTAGACCTTATTGTGTCATAGTTCAAGCTCAAGTTCAACCTAATATTAAGAGACGAGGAAGAAAAATTTTGAGGGCTAAGATAAACATCCTTAGTTAGTAGCATATTGTGGATTTGATTAATATAAGTATTCTTGTGCTTATATATTTTTTAATGTGGTTAACTATGTGCAAATTGTTTGTTATATAATTTTTTTTATTAACATATATATATATATATATATATATATATATATATATATATATATATATATATATATATATTACTTTTTATTTATTAGGCATAGATTTGATATGAAAATGTATGAGTTAGTGAGATCAATAGAAGATGAATAAGATACTAGAAAGCTTTCAACATGAGCCAATCTAGAATCAACATGATGACGACATGAAATTTGATTTTGTAACATATGTTTAATGTCCTCTAACCCTAAAATATATATTATAATTCTTAACCATTTTATCTTTAAAAATTAGGCACAAAAGTGTATCCATATTCTAATGAAAAGAAAGAGAGTATATGAAATGCAGTCTCCTCTTATGAAGTCTACCTGGGTTTGAAACCCTTTTCACATTTGAAATAGTCTCTTGTAGATTTGAATCAGAATAGTAGGAACATTCCCCAATTTATTTTGACTCAAATCAAAATAATTTATTTTCTCATTTCAAGAGGAACACCATCAAAAAATGTTTGAACTGTTTTGTAGGAGAAAGGCCCAATTCGCTTGAAAACAACATTTCCCACACTTCCCCTCTTGCTCATATTTCTCTGTTGAGAGGGAATTATGACTGTATAAAGAGAAAATGCAAAAATAGTACAATATCCATGACGTGAGACAATATGAAATCAGCTGGACCATCGACCCTGGAATCCCATACTTTAGTAACAATAAATCATCCCCAGAGTGTCGCATCAGTGGACCAAATGGAAGCAAATTTTCCAGTTCAAGTAGGTTACAGCTCCGTAGAAGGTATGTTGAAAGAGGATACTAAATACTTAACTACACAAGACAAAGAGAGTTGAAGGAATGAATGCGAGTTCAAAAAAAAACCTGAATGCTATAACATGTGGAAGATAAGCTAGTTGCAAGAATGTCAAGCTAGAGAACATGAAGGAGGGTGAGGACGGAACCTCCTCACCTTGTTCCCTATAGTGCTTATACTCCTGCCACCCCAAAACATTAATCTCACATTTATAGCAAACATACCTCAAGTTCAATCTCCAATGTCTCATAGCAGATATTTTCCATGCCATAAAATAAAACGTACACCTGTAGAGTGGGCATACCTTACAATGAGGCTCCAATACCTTGTGCAATAATGGCTTTTAATTTAAAGGAAAAGTTGTAATATATTAAAAAGGCATAAATAATTTGTAAAAAATGAAAAATAAATTATAAAATATTCAATAAAGATGTATTAAAATTTCACTTTAAATTGATATATATATATATGAAAAAAAATTGATTAATAAAATGTTTCATTATTACATGAATTTTTTAAAATTGTTAATGGATTTTCATTTAATAAATTTAGTAAGAAGTGAGAAGTCATTTAATTTTTTTAGAAAGAGAATTTATAAGAAATAGACATATTATATATATATATATATATAAAATTGACTTAAAATATAATTCTAAAATAAATATAGTTGTAAAGATAAAATATAAATAAAACAAATATGTTTCTTAAATGTTATTATGAAATTAATATAAATATCATAATTTAAAAAATAAAATTTAATTTTGTTATAAACTATATAGATAAACTCATGAAATTAATATAAATATCATAATTAAAAAACAAAAATTAAAAGAAATAAATAAATAAATAAATTTATAATCTATATAGATAAACTTTTATATGGAATTTTTATTTTTAATACAATTTACCTTAAACTACATAGAATTTTATTTTTTAACCTTGTTTTTCTTATACTACAAAATATATAATAAGAATAGTGAATCAACTTACAACATTCTATTTTACCTATATTATGCTTTATTAAACCTAAATTATCATACCTATATTATGTTTCCTTAAACCTAAATCATATATGTCATAAGAAGATCATATATGTCATAAGAAAAGTTTGACCTAAATCATACATGTCATACTGAAAGGATATGAAACTCATACTGGATTGTAATTATCTCAATGGGCATTCTTATTATGAGGTTCTTCTCATAGACATTGTACAAATTCAGATGATGCCAGGAGGTCGAATTCCTCTCTATTTGGTGTGTTGGTGTGTTAAGTAAGATTGAGGTACTGCAAGATAGAGGTATTTCGTGTTAAGAAAGATCGAGATAACCACGATTAGTGTGCCATGCTACACTGTATGATTCCAACGTTTCTTGGGAATTTGACGAATAAATAATATTGAATTTTAAGACAAACCTGTGTTTCTTTGGAATTTGACGAATATATGATATTGAATTTTAAGACACACCTATTTGATCAAAGTCAGATACCAAAGCCATCGTTACAAAATTAATGTGAGTATCTAATTTCAGCCATTTACGTCGAGTGGAATTTTGCATGTCTGCTTTCAATATTTTCTAGAAAGGTAAGACATCATTAAGAAGATTTCTTCAGTTTTTCATATTTTCTTCCTTTTCTTAGCAGCATTTGTTCACATTTGGAATTATTTTTGTTTTCAGGTTTATTTTTAAGATTTTAAGGGTTGTATTCCATTATTATTTTTAAAATAAGATTTTTACAAAGTTTATGCAAATTTTATCTTTCTTCTGTTTTTTTATGGAGACATTGGTTTCTTATATTTAGAATACTCAATACCTTGAATTTGGAGATCCAAGTTAGTTTTGATAATATTTTTTTTTAAATTTAGCAGCTATGATATGAGAAATACCTTGTTTTGATTGAATTTCCTGAAATTGTTTTGGTTATGGTGCTTATTTCTCATTTAATTGTTCTAATGTCATTTTTTGAAGAAATGTTTATGTGGATGATTTTTATCTCATGCAGTTTAATGTTTTTTATTTTATCTACAGGGAATGGGATTTTCATATTTTTAATTTTTCTGAGATTCAGTAGTTTTATTTATGTTTTTATAAAGATTTGGAAGAAATTGATTAGACAAATGAGGAGGCCAAGGAAAAAGCAACTGAACTCCCTTATCATCGCTCATATGCAAACTTTGCCTAATATTTAGCTACATAACAAGAGAAATAGAAGTACATCTTAGGAGAGGGCTATGGAGGTACATAAATTTACAATGTATTCATTATGTAGTGATGTATTGTTGAAGTAGGGCTTCTCTCTTTGTCTTGTCGTTATGTGTGTGCACTGATGAACATACAATAATATCTTAGGTAAGAGTGTACTAGTGCTAAAAATATTACTGTATCGTACATATAGAAATATGTATTTTTGAATTTAATAAAAAAATATATATTATGCCTAAAGTTATAGACAAGTAATAAATCCAGATCATCTTAATTATATCTTAATTCCAAATGTATAAAGTACTTAGTGAAATCAAACACTTTTGACATCCTAACTTTTCTAATAGTGCAAAAGCTAAGTTCTTCAATATCTGTTATAAATTGTGAGTTTAGATACATAAACTCTGCTTTATATATATATATATATATATATAACATGATTCAATGCTACATGATTAATTTATTGATTATAAGAAATTAAGAAATGAAAAAAATTCTCTCACATTAATTCAAGCCTCTTAATTCTCAGTGTGATTTTTTGGTAAAAAAAATGATTAATTGAATAGTAATTTTGATATATTGTTTAATATGTTTTTATTTTATAAATTTAATAAGATTTAATTTTCTTTACTACAAAAATTTATAAGAAATAAATATTTTAGTTGATTTTAATATATATAGATTTTATAAAATATTATTAAAATAACTTAAAATGTAATTCTAAAATAAATATAGTTATAAAAATAAAATGTAGATAAAATAAATATGATTCTTAAATAAAATTATATTGAAATTATTATGATTATAAAAATAAAATGAAAAATAAAAGACATTTTCTTTATCATTTATATACGAATAAACTCCTTCATAAAAACACAAATAAACTCTTTCATAAAAACACAAATAAACTCTTTCATAAAAACATAAAATTATGTTTTTTAATACTATTTTCCTTAAACGAAATAGAATTTTGTTTTTTAATATTGTTTTCGTTGTAGTACAAAAATATATAACCTACAACATTTTCGTATACTTATACTAAATTTTCTTAAACCTAAATTCCTATACCTAATACTATGTTTCCATTTAAATCATATATGTGATAAACAAAGTTTAAAAAGGTTATGATATTTTAATTGATGGGTTGGATTGTAAGTGATGAAGAGGTCATGGAACTCATACTCGATTGTAATTTATTTATTTAGTGGGGAGGGTGATGAAGAGTTTCATCTCTATCGGTTTTCGAAGGCATGGATATGGAATATTGGGTTGCAGTGAACAAATTGACAACATGAAAACCCTTTTTGGATGACGTGATCAATGATATAAAAGAGGGATTGTGTTGCGCTGATGGAACAAAAGATCAAAGGTGATTTGGGTCACATGTTCCAAAAGTGAGCGTAGTTGTTAAAATATAATAATGTTTACCAACTGTAGCAATTGGGGAGTTGTGATTTTGTAGCGTGATAAGGAAGCTCTCCGCGGACCGCAGGATGTTCCGTATTGAACTGTCCGTTCGTTTTCCATCGCGGCAAGCATAAATCTTTTCTGGCGTTGAACTAATACGTGGCTTTGCAGTTGGAGGTTTCTCCTACAGACTTGTTGGAGAGGGTCCCTTTTCGTTGGACTGGTTGCAGCTGGAGATTTGGTAATAACAGTGTCGGCTGGGAAAATTTTGAGTTAGTCGTTGGAGATATAGTTGATTGAAATAAATACTTCAGAAGGGAACATTATGACTATTTACAATTCTAGAAATTTTCTAAATGTTGCGTGTGTGGGGTGTTTTTTTTCCGGTCAACGGGTGGAAAATTGTTGTGTAAAGATTGAATTGAATTACTACGAAAACGGAGAAACAGAACAAACCTATGGTGAATTATCAACGCTAAGGCAGAGAAATTAAATAGCAACCTGTAAATGAATTATCGTTCCTTATCGGGAGCAAACTATTTTTTTTTTTGTTGCAAAGGACATAATATAACTAAGTTTGAATTGAATTATCCACCGTAACGAAGAGAACTTACGAACAAATGTGTGGTGAATTATCAACGAGAAGGTTGAGAAAATGGAAGGATTGAAATGAGAATGGCAAGATTGGGTAAATGTCAAAGATATATATCCACACATGCACTAATAGTTACCGTTACCGCTTTGATTTAATTGACTGTGGGGACTGATTTCTATGTGCTTGGTTCGATTCATCTCTAGAATACGACGGCTTCGTGTGCTAATTATTTTATAGATATTATATGCATGGACAATCCAAAGGAAAGCGCTTATAAATAACCTCAAGCACACTCGGAAATCCAATCACATCTTAAAAACGAGTTGAATTCATTGTGAGAAATATGACGATGATAAGGGTTGTGAATATTGGTGCATGGCTTTTGCTTCTGCCCATGATGCTAATGATGTTGAGTAGCTTATACTCTTCTCAGGCAGCGACAACACCCTCGGGTATGAACATATTGGATATCGAATGTCTCTTTGTATAGTTGATGATGTGTTATGTAATGATTGAATTAATGGTTTTTTTTGGTTGGAATTTCTGAATATTCCAAACACAGAGTAAGAATAAAATTCTCCTCTTATAACACAGAGAAATGCTGGATAGAGATGGCATAAAATGTTTTCTATTTCATCAACAAATTAAAAACTATTACAAATTTCTTCCATAGAAGTGGGATTACAAAATACTTGACTGCTATAGACGTAGTGTTTTCAAAACAAACTTCTCTTTGTCTCTCAAAACGCACAAAACAATGCTCTCTGGTCTTATTGTGTTTTTCTTTGCCTGTAGGCCTTCTATTACACATCAATACACTCACTCAATAAGAATACGGGATTTTTTATTTTATATGGCGCGACACTATAAAAAAAAAACAAAAAAAAAGAATTAAGAAAACTTTAATACTATGCCGCATGAAACTTTAAACAAAATTTAATAAATCTTGTGGGCCTGGACTTGATATTGACGCATCGGCAGTCGACGAATCGGATGGTTTGCAGATGGACCTTTGGACTTGGCGATTGCAATGTGCGATGGACCCCACAGTGGAGATCGCATCATCACATTGGCAAAACATCTTTGCGAAGGGTGGTATGGTTAAGCAGAAAAGCTTGTGATGAGTGATGAGTGCTATTGGCATCGGCAATGATCTTTGGAATGGATGGTTGAATAGTATGGTGGACGGCGATGGGCGATGTTGCAATGTGGCGACCACATCACATCGCGACATCGGTGGTTTAATCTTCGGCAGAAACATTTTGGATGGATGGGGAACATTGGTGATGAGCGATTGCGATGAGCGATGGTGGTTTGGATCACATTGCATCACATTGCAACAAACCTTCGGAACATAACATCTGCGGTGGTATTAAAAAAATTGTCCATTGCGATATTCGATGTGTGACATTGCAACATCGCATCATATCGGGACATCATATCAACAAGACACTAACACAAAAATATTTGCAACTCACGATGAAGTTGTGGGGACCACAGATGACGTGGCCCATTCATAAGTTTAAAAATACTTGGCACGTGAATCAAAACTTGGTTTTTTGGTTGTTGAGGGCTTAAAAACTCGTAATGACTATTTTTAATGAACTCTACTATTGCGTGGTTGAACTACAACTTTTTTCAATTCATCTGCTACGGGGCTGCATTCCATAAACAAAAATTTAATTTCATCGTTGTAATGGAGGCTGCTACCCATAAACTTAAATTCCATCCTTACGGTTTCTCCATTCATGTGTTAAATGCACAGTGGTGTGCACACAACCTTCTTTGTTGCTCCTGTTGTACTCTGTTTCCACTTGCACAGGGTATGCAAGTGACTTTAATATTTTCAACACTCCCCCTTAAAGTCAGCTGCTGGGTTATTAGTCATACACAAGAATTTTCTTAAATATTCAAAACTCTTTTTCCCCAATGGCTTTGTCAGAATATCTGCAAATTGCTCCTCTGTTCTACAATGTTGTAAAACATTTTCTCCATTGTTCACTAATTCTCTGATGGAGTGAAACTTAACATTGATGTGTTTCATTCTCTTGTGAAACACATAATTTTTTGATAATGCAATAGCTGAGCTATTGTCACAATAAATCACTGTCCCTTTTACTTGTTCTTGGCACAAATTTCTCAACATTCTTCTCATCCACACTGCTTGACACGTTGTTGCTGTAGCTGCCACATACTCTGCCTCTGCTGTAGATAGTGCTACAATAGGTTGTTTCTTAGAAGTCCATGAAATAGCTCCTGAACTCATATGAAAAATATAACCAGAAGTAATTTTCTGGTCATCAATACTTCCAACTCAATCGTTGTCAGTATAACCAATTAATTCATAATTTTCTGAAGTAGTATATAAAATACCATACCTTTTAGTTCCTTTCACATACCTCAGAATTCTCTTTGCTACTTGTCAATGTGCTTCTTTTGGCCTATCCATAAATCTGAAAATCAAACTAACAGCATGCATAATATATTGCCTAGTTGCAGTCAAATAGATGATGCTGCCAACTATGCTCTTATACAAGCTTGGATCAAAATCCTTGCTGTTGTATTACCTAATTTAACTTATTATCACATTACACTCCATATTTTTTTTTTTTTTATATTTACATCAGGACCCCAAAATATTGTATCCTCTTTGATCTCTATTTGTGAGTATCTTCTTTGATCTCTATTAGTGATAATACCCCTTACAATCTCTACTTGGAAACCTTCCAATTCTATTTTAAATCCAATTATATATCTATATATATATATATACATATAGGTATTGTCCTACTCACTCCAACCATTTATGTATAAATATTATTCCACTTAATTAAAATCCACATATTCTAAGGTTATTTCATTTCCATTTATATCCACATAACATAAGGTGGATATATTACCCTTTTCACTTCCCATAATATAAAATCATCCAACTACTATTTAACTACACATAATGTAAGAATTGTTATACGGCCATTTATATTCACATCGAATATGATTATTGTATCACCATTTAACTCCTCATAGTATAAGAGGGACGTTATATAAAATGGTCATATAAAACATACAACGTATATTACGGGGTATATGGATACGCTCCCACCATATATAATCAACGTTAAATAAACCCCCCCTTGGTTTAAAATTTCATAATCTATATTTTATGAACCGCTACGATAATATGAACTCTATCTGCAATAGGCTCATCTCTGATTCCTTAAACGCCATTATTAACAATTCTCGTTGTTTTGTAAGGCACAAAATAACGTTTCATTTGGTTGAGAAATGGACAAGGAACCTATTACTTCATATGTTCCGTATCTGCCAGTGGAAAGACTCTACCACAATTTCATCAACCCGTCCCCAAGTTGTCCTTCTATACGTGTCTCACTCTAATGCGCTAAGATTTCTCCAGGTACAGGTTGGCGTTGGATTTCTCTTATTTCGAGAATATGGGGTTTCCAACCACGGTACTTTGGCTTGATGAAATCGGAAGGTGTCAACACAGGTTAGGAGGCCCATTGATATGGTTCACCTCGGCAGGGACAGATCGCAGAGCTTGAGCCGAATTATCATCTGTGCGGTACTTAGAATTTAGGGTTGAATAAAATCAACCACGCTGAACTGGTACCGCTCGTTCTACACGCTATGATTTGTCAAATCCCCCTCGGGATTTTGTGCAACACCCGCCCATTGCAGTTTAGGGTTAACGTCTTTTCCCTATACACTCAAACAACAACCGTTTCATCATGTAAAGCAGTGGGGTAGTGATATTTGGATGGCGGTTCCCCCTTTTAAACCCCTGTCTTCCCATTGTTACTCTATTTCCCAGACTTCGTTTCATTTTCATTTCTCGTTCATTTTTTTTTTAAGCTTCCAGATCTGAATCGCTTGGCGGGTGTTATCTTTAGCATTTTGGTAGCCGAGTTTTTTTTTTTTTTTTTCCACAGGGTCGTATTGTTTATATCCTGTTATCGGTCCAGGACTGAAAGTTTATTTAGGTTATTCGTGTTGTGTTTTTTTTTCATCCGTAATTCTTCACTACGCTAACCTTATCAGGTTTGTTTTTGTCCAGGGTATTGATGTTCCTGGAATTTGGTGAATAAGGGTTTTGTAACCAAGGGGGAAGGCGTTTTCAGTCCCGCGGAGCGAGGACTGGTTGTCTCGCATTGCGCCTTCACTTCTGGTGAGAAAGCCATTCTCGTTCCAACTTTTCTGTCCTGGTTGCACTAGCAACAGAACCTATTTACAATTTATGTGTGTAATTTGGTTATGTAATGGCTTTGCTTTTCATTGTATTACGCCACGCCTTTCCTGGCCTGAGGGTTTTTCCTCCTGGCTTAGCTCCTGTTTTTTAAGGAATTGATGAGGGAGTCTGCCATCCTGATTTATCTTTTAATGAGGCTGAGACGTAGCAACGATTGTCAGGACCTTCTGGTTTACTCTCTGTTCCCATTAGGCTCGTTCGGCGAATGCAACCTCGTCTGCATGAAAAAGTAAAGGTCGTGGGGGCAATTTAAATGCCTCGCCTTTCCCTACCCAGCTCAGTTCTGCTGATTAATGTCTTGGGAAATTTAAATTTTATTTCGTTCTCATTCATTATTAAACCCTCATTGATTTCATTTCCTTTGGGTTTAAATGGTGTTCCAGTTTATATTTCGTCGGTAAACACTAGTATTACCTTCACATAGTATTAGCATTGTTAGGCCATGCGTTTATATTTTTCTAAAATGATCATACTTCCCAACATGAAAGAACTAAGCAGGTTTTGTCTGGGATCCCTCTGCAGATTTCACCTGTAAGATGTGTCAAACTCAGCCCAATCCTGTATTAGAGGCCAATTCTGATTCAGGGCTTTTATTAAAATTAATGTGATTTCTTATTTGTTTATTGATATATCTGTTTACTTGGCTTAATTATTAAACCTAATAGAGATGACTGTTTAGTTGCTACTAAGCAACTACAAAGTGCCATGGTCTTAACTAATTTATTATTTACTCGTAATTGAAAACTGGACTACTTTCTGTCTAAATGCATCCACCCAATTATATTGCCGATTAAAATGAGAAATGGATTTTTCTCTCGCTAAATTCAATCTGTTTTATCCTAATACTTTTATCCCACTTTGAGAAATTTAATGTTGCGTACACATGGCTACGCTTCTTTTACCTGTGGGGATAAAATGGAGCCTATATGCATCTTATGCGCATGGAAATTTTCATATTATATTAAATTATACTAATCCTGTTAGCGGAGATTTAAGGGTTACGTATTGTTTGTTTTCCCACTTTGATCATGGCATTTTCCATTTCGTCTAATGTTACACCGAAACGTAAATGCAGAGATTATTAAGGTTGGTTTGACCGAGGCGATTTCTTGGAGTAGAATTTATACCTGACATATTTGATAACACCAGTAAATGAGTGTAGCTACGCTGTAAATTAAACGAAATACCTATATGGCGGGGGTATACATGTTCCAATCCCTCCTTTACCATCAATGTTATAATGGTCTATCTATTTGTGCTCTCGTACATTTCATGCTACATATACATGCTTACAAATACATGCTCTCGGTACATTCTAGGCTTACATATATATGCTCTCGGTACATTTCATGCTTACATATACATGCTTACATTTTATGGTATATGTTTACATTTGAGTCTATTTCTATGACATTTATTTTAAAGTTTTTAGAAGCAGATTTAAGTTATAAATCTGAACTATTAATGCCATAGGATTTGTATAGAGTAGAATTTCTTTTTAGTATGGAAAATACTCAAATTATGTGCTAAAGTCTTTTCTCCTCTTTTGTGATTTACATTATGCTATGCAGATTTCAGTTCTGCTACTAAAATTTTCTAGCATACTCATGAGCACAATCTCCAGCAATAGGACACGAAACGAGTTAAAAAGTAATCATCTATGGAGAACTAAGTGCTTTCAGAATGAAACCGACCTTGGTTTAAAGTCTCTATGGGTTTTCCCCTCCATAAATTATGGTCTACAACTATACAGAATCTTGGGGGTGAATGCCTCAAGAAAGATTTTGTGAAATGTAGTACTACACTCAATTAGACAATTCAAATTTGTTTTTATATGTAGTCAATTCATACCATAAGAAATAAAACAACAAGAATCTCAGAAACATACCACTATTGCAAATGACCAACCTCCCAACCTTAGAGTTCTCTTTGTCTCCCAGAACTCACCGCCGAGCTGAGATCATGTCCATCACAGATCAACCTCTGATCTGCTTAGGAGCAGCTTATTTAAGCTCATATTTCCTCAAAGCATGTTTCTAATTCTGTGTCCAGAATAGCAAGATGCTTTCTTTCCTGTTTAGCCTAGGCTTCCCATTTTGGGACTCTTTAACGTTGTTTTATGCTTTTCCTCAGCTTTTCCAGCTTTTATTACCTCTTCCCAACTACTTTCCTCTTCATTGGGGAAATTTATATTCCTCCTCAAATCTAAATTAATTTCTTTCAAGGATTTTTGAAAGATGATGGGGATTTATTGCCTTATCCATCCTCATGGATTTTGGCAAGTGATCTCTAATTCTCATCTTGGTCAATATGCATAATCATTTTATTTATTTCATCAATTTAAATATTAAATTACATTCACACCATACTTATCCTTTGGGGTCCACTCCCCTTAGGATTAAAGTTCAAATGTCTAACTTTTTCAAATTCAACACAGAAATTGGGGGTGTTACATATTCCCCCTCTGAAAATAAACACCGTCCTCGGTGTTGTTATTCAGCTACTAGAGTTCACTTAAACAAAAATGGATATTTTTCCATAATTTCAGCTTCCCTTTCCGAAGTAGCTTCTTCAGCAGTAAAGGGATTCCACTGCACTTTTACTCTGGCCACTATTCTATTTCTCAATTCAATTTCTTCCCGCTCCAATATTTGAAGCGGTTCTGGCAGAAACTCCACTTCTGGTTCCACCTGTACAACATTCCAATCAACTATGTGAGAAGCATCATGCACATATATTTTTAATAATGAAATATGAAACACATCATGCACTCTAACATGGGGTGGTAAAGCCAGCTTGTAAGCCACTGGTCCCACCCTTTCTAAAACTTCAAAAGGCCCACAATATCTAGGAGCAAGTTTTGCACAACTTCCAGCATAAAGTGTGCTCTTTTTGGGTTTTATGCGCAAATACACATGATCCCCTACTTTGAATTCTCGGTGCACTCTTTTCTTATCAGCATAGCTTTTCTGGCGATCTTGTGTTGTTTTGATATTTCCTTGTATCTGTTTAACAATCCTCTCCATCTCTTGTAAGGCATCAGGTCCCAACATTAGTTTATCTTCTGGTTGGCTCCAGCTCAAAGGAGTACGACACTTTCTTCCATAGAGTGCCTCAAACGGACTCATTTTAATAGAAGATTGGTAACTGTTATTATAGGAAAATTCAGCTAAATGAAGATACTCTTCCCACTTTGATGGTCTATCCATCACATACATTCTCAACATATCCTCCAAAATCTGATTCGTCCTTTCTGTTTGCCCGTCAGTTTGAGGATGATAGGCAGTACTGAAATTCAGCTTAGTACCCATCCCTCCAAACAACCCTTTCCAAAACGCTGCTGTAAACTTAGCATCTCGATCTGAAACAATTACTTTGGGAACTCCATGAAGCCTTACTATCTCCTTCAGGAAAACATTTGCTACTTGAGTTGTTCCGAAAGTAGATTTCACTGGTATAAAGTGGGCAGCTTTGGTTAAAGTGTCTACTACCACCATTACAGAATCATGTTGGTATTTGGTTTTGGGTAGTCCTGTTATAAAATCCATGGAAACTGTGTCCCATTTCCATTCTGCAATTGGCAAGGGATTTAGAAGACCCGCTGGATGCTGATGTTCAACTTTGACTAGTTGACATTCCATGCACCTACTTAAATATTCTGCCACATCTCTCTTCATTCCTGGCCAGAACAACTTCTTTTTCAAGGCTGTTAACATCTTCTGGTATCCTGGATGCCCTGCATAAGGCTGTTTGTGATATTCATCCAAAATTTCTCTTTTTAATGACTCTACATTAGGAATATACAACCTGTTTTTGTAATATAGTAGCCCTTTTTTATTTTGAGTGAAATCAGTTTTATCCCTTTTCTGTAGTTTCACCAAGAGTGTTTCATAGTTTGGGTCTTGGCTTGCTGCTTTTCTCACCAACTCTTCTATCTCAATCTGGCCACTACTCCCAATGTTATTTAAATTTTGACAAGCATTTCTGCTTAATGCATCAGCAACTTTATTTTCTTTTCCCTTGATATGTTTTATGTCCATATCAAATTCGCTTAAAAAGGACAACCATCTGGCTTGCCTTGCATTCAGGTCAGTTTGGGAAAAGAAATATTTAAGGCTAATATGATCAGTCATCAATGTGAACTTTTTCCCCAGAAGATAGTGCCGCCACATTTTCAGAGCATGGATAACAGCTGCAAATTCTAAATCATATGCACTATAATTCTGTTCATGTATTTTCAGTTTCCTAGATTCATAGGCAATGACTGAATTTTCCTGCAACAGGACTCCTCCCAGCCCTTCTCTGCAAGCATCCGTACATACAACAAACTCTTTATCAGGATCAACAATTTTTAATATAGGGGCTGAAATAAGTTTTTGTTTTAACTGCTCGAAACTGTGTTGACATTTTTCAGTCCACACAAACTTGACACCCTTTCTTTGTAATGAAGTGATGGGATGTGCTATGGCAGAAAATATTTCCACAAATCTACGATAGTAGCCTGCTATCCCCATGAATGACCTTATTGCTGAAACATCAGTTGGTAATGGCCATTCCTTAATTGTTTTTATCTTTTCAGGGTCAACTGCAAGCCCTTTTTCAGAAATAATATGACCCAAATATTGAATCTTATCCTTGTAAAATTCACATTTACTGAACTTGGCATATAGCTGATTTTCTTTCAGAGTTTGTAACACTATCCGCAAATGTTCTTCGTGTTCCTCTTTGTTTTTGGAGTAAACCAAAATATCATCTATGAACACCAGAACAAATTTATCCAAATACTTATTTAACACACTGTTCATCAGGCACATAAAGGTGGCAGGGGCATTTATCAGACCAAAAGGTAGAACTAAAAATTCGTAGTGTCCATACCTGGTTCGAAAGGCTATTTTGCTGATGTCTTCTTCCTTGATTCGGAGCTGATGATAACCAGTTCTTAAGTCAATCTTTGAAAAGACTGAAGCTCCTCTCACCTGATCGAAAAGATCATCAATTCTAGGCAAAGGGTATCTGTTCTTAATAGTCAACTTGTTCAGTTGGCGATAGTCAATACACATCCTAAAAGTTCCATCTTTCTTTTTCACAAATAAAACCGGTGCTCCCCAAGGAGACACACTTGGTCTGATATAACCTTTATCTAGCAATTCTTGTAATTGCATTTTCAGTTCCATAAGTTCAGGCGAACTCATCCGATAGGGGGCTCGGGAAACTGGTGTAGCTCCTGGCACCAGATCTATGGAAAAGTCAATTTCTCTTTTGGGAGGGAGATGAGGAATCTCATCTGGGAAAACTTCTTTAAATTCCCTTACCACCGGTAATTCATTCAGTAGTTTTTCTTCAGTTCTCGGTTCTACTTCTTCCACATGCACTGCATAAATGGGGTATCCTTTTCTAGCTATTCTCTTCAATTGTAAGGCTGATATTTGTCTTACTGAAATGGATCTTGGTTTCCCTTTTAGTGTAAAAGGTTTCCCTTCTTCATCCACACAATGCAGGGTTTTATCCCAGCAGTTCATCAGAGCTTTCTTCTTTTCCAGCCAATCCATTCCTATCAGCAAGTCATAGGATCCTAATGGCAATATGTTCAAATTTACTTCTGTTAAAAAGCCATTTAATTGTATTGCTGTTTTGGGCAATTTATGTGTGACTTTTCTCTTAGTTCCAGTGGCCAGCTGTACCAACCATGACCGCTGAAATTTTTCAGGTTTAATTTTGCATTTTTCTACAATTCCAGGACTAATGTAACTCAAGGAAGCACCTGGATCAATCAAAACAGTAACAGGGAGGTTAGAAATCTTACCCTCCATTTCCACCATGGTTGCTTGATGTTCTGCTTGCCGATTTTCCAATGCTGCACTGATAGTTGGTATATTTCTGGCTATGTCATTTACTGTTGTTGCCTCTCGCTCTCTGCTAATCATATGAATATTTTGATGGGGGTAGTCCCTCATCATATGGGGTTCTCCACAGCCCCAACATTTCAAAGGTTCCTTCATTCTGACTGTCCCTTCCTTTTTATTGTTCCCTTCTACTTGTTTTGAAGCCACTTGGGACTGAGCAGTTTGGATTTCTTTTGGTTTATTGAATTTTTTCCGCTGATGATCTCTGCCAAAATTCCTTAGATATGCTGGTTTTTGTCTTTTCCCCTTGAACTCACCCTTGTTCAACCAGCTCTTCCCTTGTTCAGCCTTTCCTTTAAACTGCTGATAGCTTAATCTTGCTTTTCTAACCGCTTCGTCCATTGTCTTTGGGTTGTCAAACTCAATTTTCTCCTTGTACACAGTAGGTAAGCAATTTAAAAACCTTTGGACCTTTCCCTTTTCTTCCCTAATTTAAGGGACATATCTCAGTAAATTGGTAAACTTAGTGACAAACTCATCAATAGTGAGCTGTCCCAGTCTAAGTTCATGGAATTCTTTAGCTTTATCATCATAATAACGTTCGTTCAAATAACGACTTTTGAACTTAGCCTGAAAATCTTCCCAAGTAACTGTCTTTTCATCAATGGCATGCACCATTTTTGTCTCTTCCCACCACAGTGTATCTTTTCCTTGTAGCTGGTACACATCTAATCTGGCCTTCAGATTGCTTTCATATTCATAAACTTGGTAATACTTAATCATGTTCAGCAACCATGCTTCAACATCTTCTTCCTTCTCCCCATCATAGGAGGGAGGTTTGATCTCTCGGAATTCCCCCTGCAATTCTCTTTTCTGTTTATATTTATGTCTACCAGCATCATCATCATCCGACTCCTCCATCCTTCTCTTTCCGAAACCTTCGCCTTCCTGGCTGTTACGGGAAGTTAGTTCTCTGATGAGCTTTTCCTGCTCCTTACTGGCTGATCACAACATGTCATTCTGGCTTCTTAGTTCAGCCAGTTCTCGTTGCAATCGGTGCAACATAGCCATTACCGGGGCATTGGGATCTGGTGTAGCAAACTCATCACGCAGATCCACATAAATTCCTCCATCTTTAGCCATTTTAGCACCACTGTACACACTCATAATTTTGATTAGTAAAACAAAAAAACAATCTCTACAATGTTCAATAACATTCAGAATTCAGTGAGCACAATAACAACATCCCAATTTTTGCACTTGAGCTCCGACACCATTTGTCACACCTCCAATATATATATATATATATATATATTTATCAGGATCCCAAAATATTGTATCCTCTTTGATCTCTATTTGTGAGTATCTTCTTTGATCTCTATTAGTGATAATACCCCTTACAATCTCTACTTGGAAACCTTCCAATTCTATTTTAAATCCAATTATATATCTATATATATATATATACATATAGGTATTGTCCTACTCACTCCAACCATTTATGTATAAATATTATTCCACTTAATTAAAATCCACATATTCTAAGGTTATTTCATTTCCATTTATATCCACATAACATAAGGTGGATATATTACCCTTTTCACTTCCCATAATATAAAATCATCCAACTACTATTTAACTACACATAATGTAAGAATTGTTATACGGCCATTTATATTCACATCGAATATGATTATTGTATCACCATTTAACTCCTCATAGTATAAGAGGGACGTTATATAAAATGGTCATATAAAACATACAACGTATATTACGGGGTATATGGATACGCTCCCACCGTATATAATCAACGTTAAATAAACCCCCCCTCGGTTTAAAATTTCGTAATCTATATTTTATGAACCGCTACGATAATATGAACTCTATCTGCAATAGGCTCATCTCTGATTCCTTAAACGCCATTATTAACAATTCTCACTTGTTCGTGCGTCAGGTACTAACGCGTTTTCGTTTTTTTGGAGTGTTCGGATGGGTGAACCCGCAACGGCAGTGTTACGCATTCAATTGTGCGAGTACTCACCACAACCCATCAACCAGTCTCGGGAGGTAGGAAGCTATACGTGTCTCACTCTAATGCGCTAAGATTTCTCCAGGTACAGGTTGGCGTTGGATTTCTCTTATTTCGAGAATATGGGGTTTCCAACCACGGTACTTTGGCTTGATGAAATCGGAAGGTGTCAACACAGGTTAGGAGGCCCATTGATATGGTTCACCTCGGCAGGGACAGATCGCAGAGCTTGAGCCGAATTATCATCTGTGCGGTACTTAGAATTTAGGGTTGAATAAAATCAACCACGCTGAACTGGTACCGCTCGTTCTACACGCTATGATTTGTCAAATCCCCCTCGGGATTTTGTGCAACACCCGCCCATTGCAGTTTAGGGTTAACGTCTTTTCCCTATACACTCAAACAACAACCGTTTCATCATGTAAAGCAGTGGGGTAGTGATATTTGGATGGCGGTTCCCCCTTTTAAACCCCTGTCTTCCCATTGTTACTCTATTTCCCAGACTTCGTTTCATTTTCATTTCTCGTTCATTTTTTTTTTAAGCTTCCAGATCTGAATCGCTTGGCGGGTGTTATCTTTAGCATTTTGGTAGCCGAGTTTTTTTTTTTTTTTTTCCACAGGGTCGTATTGTTTATATCCTGTTATCGGTCCAGGACTGAAAGTTTATTTAGGTTATTCGTGTTGTGTTTTTTTTTCATCCGTAATTCTTCACTACGCTAACCTTATCAGGTTTGTTTTTGTCCAGGGTATTGATGTTCCTGGAATTTGGTGAATAAGGGTTTTGTAACCAAGGGGGAAGGCGTTTTCAGTCCCGCGGAGCGAGGACTGGTTGTCTCGCATTGCGCCTTCACTTCTGGTGAGAAAGCCATTCTCGTTCCAACTTTTCTGTCTTGGTTGCACTAGCAACAGAACCTATTTACAATTTATGTGTGTAATGTATTTATGGCGCGTTTGGGTTTTGTTTACAGGTATTACGCCATGGCTTCCCCGTCCATGGTTTTTCCTCCGGCTATCTCCCGTTTTCGATGAAATCGATGCCCAAGGGTCTTACCCTCCGGACTTATCCTACCGAGTGCCGGAGACGTAGCAACGATTGTCAGGACCTTCTGGTTTACTCTCTGTTCCCATTAGGCTCGTTCGGCGAATGCAACCTCGTCTGCATGAAAAAGTAAAGGTCGTGGGGGCAATTTAAATGCCTCGCCTTTCCCTACCCAGCTCAGTTCTGCTGATTAATGTCTTGGGAAATTTAAATTTTATTTCGTTCTCATTCATTATTAAACCCTCATTGATTTCGTTTCCTTTGGGTTTAAATGGTGTTCCAGTTTATATTTCGTCGGTAAACACTAGTATTACCTTCACATAGTATTAGCATTGTTAGGCCACGCGTTTATAGTTTTCTGAAATGATCATACTTCCCAGTTCATGAAAAGAATGAGAAGTAGGTTTGTCTGTGGATAACCCTTTTTAGATTTCGACTGTAAGACAAAAAGCAGTCCATTCTCAATCCTACGTAGCTAATGGTTCAGGCTTTTATTAAAATTACCGGTACTCTCTATTTGTTTTTATCGACAAGGTCTCTCGGCTTCGCTTGCCGACACATGTACCTAACATAGTTTAGTTTTATCATGCCGCGTTACTGAGCAACTACAGGCGGCCATGGTCTTAACTGAATTTATTATTTATTCTAGAATTGAAAATTTCGTGACTACCTTCTCGTTTCTAAATGCATGCACCCGAATTATGTTTGCCGCACGAAATGAGAAATCGATTTCTTTTTCTCTGCCAAATCTAGCCGATCCCACGGCGTTTATCCGGTACGAGAAATTTTAATGTTGCGCAGACATGGCTACGCTCTTTTACTCATAGATGTTACCTATACGCATCTTATGCGCATGGAAATTTTCATGTTATATTAAATTATACTAATCCTGTTAGCGGAGACTTAAGGGTTACGTATTGTTTGTTTTCCCACTTTGATCATGGCATTTTCCCTTTCGTCTAATGTTACACCGAAACGTAAATGCAGAGATTATTAAGGTTGGTTTGACCGAGGCAATTTCTTGGAGTAGAATTTATACCTGACAGATTTGATAACACCAGGAAATAAGTGTAGATATGCTTTAAACTAAATGAAATACCTATATGGCACGGGTATACATGTTCCGATCAATCCTTTACCATCAATGTTATAATGATCTATCTATTTGTGCTCTCCTACATTTCATGCTACATATACATGCTTACATATACATACTCTCGGTACATTCTAGGCTTACATATATATGCTCTCGGTACATTTCATCATTACATTTTATGGTATATGTTTACATTTGAGTCTATTTCTATAATATTTATTTTAAAGCTTTTAGAAGCAGATTTAAGTTAGAAATATGAACTATTAATGCTATAAAGTTTGCATAGAGCAGAATTTCTTTTTAGATGGAAAATACTCAAAATATGTGCTAAGGGCTTTTCTCCTCTTTTGTAGTTTACATTATGCTATGCAGATTTCAGTTCTACTACTAAAATTTTCTAGCATACTCATGAGCACATAATCTCACTTATATATATATATATATATATCAGAAACGAGTTAGAAAGTAATCATCTATGGAGAACTAAGTGCTTTCAGCATGAAACCGACCTTGGTTTAAAGTCTCTGTGGGTTTTCCCCTCCATAAATTATATTCACAACTACGTAATCCGATGAATGCCTCAAGAAGATTTTCAGAAATGTAGTAACACACCAACCGACAATTCACATTTGTTTTTATATGTAGCTAATTCATACCATAACATATCAAATGAACGAAAATTTCAGGAACATGTCACTGTTGCCAATGACCAACCTCCCAACCTTAGAATCCTCTTTGTCTCCCAGGACTCACCCCCGAGCTGAGATCACCTCCTAGGACAGATCAACCTCTGATCTGCATAGGAGCAGCTTATTTAAGCTCATATTTCCCCAAAGCATGTTTCTAATTCTGCGTCCAGAATAACAGGATGCTTTCTTTCCTATTTAGCCTAGGCTTCCCATATTGGGATTCTATAAAGCTGCTTTATGCTTTTCTCACTTTTTCTACTTTATTACCTCTTTCCCCAATTACTTTCTCTCTTTCAATGTAAATTTTAGATTCTCCTCAAAATTAAATTAATTTCTTTCATGATTTTTTAAAGATGATGGGGATTTATTGCTTCATTCATCTTGATTTTGGCAAGTGATTCTAATTTTATCTGGCTAATATGCATAATCATTTTATTTATTTCATCAATTTAAATATTAAATTACATTCACACCATACTTATCCCTTGGGGTCCACTCCCCTTACGATTAAAGTTCAAATGTCTAACTTTTTCAAATTCAACACAGAAATTGGGGGTGTTACAGTAAACACCATAAAAACAAATTTACCTTGGGTATCACATTTCCCATTTAAAATGTAAAATGACAAAATTGCACGGTTAACTATGGATTTTTCCCCACAATGAAGCCCACTTAGCTTGCTACCCCATTTGCAAAACCTTAGCAAGTATTGTGCCTCATGACCCATTCAATTAGAGATCCCTTTACTCTTTGTATTTTAAGTATGAGGGGTTTCCGCAGTGCATTATATTATATATCATTTTTGGGATTCAACTATGTTAAGTAAGTCACTAATATATTGTTATAAAAATACTGAGAGGGGGGGAGGGGGGTGAATCAGTATTTAGAGCTTACTGAAAAGATTTTAACTTTTTTTGTTATAGAATTCCATACACGGTTTTGATGAACCCAACTCGCGTATACACGCGCATATGCTGAAAGAAACTAGTGTATACTGATATAATTTTACAGATTAGAAAACCTTTCAGGAAAAATATTTAAATCAGTTTACCAATCATGCATCTGTTAGATATTCAGTAAATATGTGAAATAACAACAGTATAAATCATCACACACGTGCAACACACATGAACACCAATATTTAAGGTGGAAACCCAATTTGGGAGAAAACCACTGCTTTTGTCATCATTGTCTTCAATATTTATTATATGGAAAACTATTTACAACATTGTACTGATGCAGACTCATATCAGTACACAAGCCTCTACCTACAGAAGGCTACAACCTTTTCTCGTTTTCTAGCTACTACTGGAAGGGAGCTCCAACCCCCTGATTTTGTTTACCAGCCACTACTAGAAGGGAGCTTCAACCCCCTGAATAGAACACCAAATTCTATTGGCAGGAAGCTTCTACTTCCATACTGAAGGCTTCAACCCTCAGAAACACTGTCGATCGCATTTCATCAATTTTCATACTGGATCTTATAACTTCCACACCACACCTTGTAGGTCTCTTTTCATCAGATTTTCAGACTGGACCCACTCCACACATTTAAGCTCAAAGAATGTACATCACACTGAAACTTATAACCCATTCAATTAATTCATTGAATCATCAACCAATCAACCAACAACTAATCTCTAATCATAATCAACTAGCAGCATAATCAGTATTCAAACAACCCAGATCTGTATGAAGATATCATTGACAAATAGTAGTAGAACAACAAAACAGATCAGATATTTCTTTTTGCACACTTCAGAAAAACCCTAGATTCCATACATGCTTTTTCTTCATTGAACCTACATATATACGCACTTTCACAGAGACAAAACTACGTATATATTTGTAACTATTTTAGGACTGACATTAGATTCCATACGCGCATTTGTTGAAACCAACTTGTGTATATACGCGCTTTCGCGGAGATGAACCTGCGTATAGATCTGAAAACATTGCAGGGCTGAACAACTCTTAAAAATAGATAAACAGCTCAGATCTTACCCTTCACTTCAACAAACATTCGCTAGATCACTGATCTAAACTTTCCATAAATAGATCTAGAAAATACATAGTCATTTAAGGTCTAGAGATCCCGATCCATCATTTTATTCATAGGTGCATTATTAATTCAGATCTATCAACAAATTGCAACCCATTCCATGTAGATATACTTTAGAGTGAAGTATTCATTCAATACCCAGACACGTGCATGCCTTTCCACTATGATCTTCTTCTCTTTATATCGTTTTAGCCTTTACCAATACCATGAGCCAAAACCACAGAACTTCTGATGGTATTCTTGGACGGAATGAAAATAGAAAATACAACACTCAATACTGTGGGGTAATACCATGGTAATGCCCTTTGGTATCATAATTTTAGAGCGCAAAAAGCATACGTGACTTGGAGCATTCGTATCCGCGTGTATATGAAACTTTTCTTCATAAAAACTGGGTATATAGTAATCCTGAATGTATACGCAGGTTGCCTTCACAAAAGTAGCATATAAATTGCATCCATACATAGGTTTGCTTCACAAAAGTAGTGTATACATTGAAAAATATTTCCTGTTTCATTTTTGTGGCACTTACTGGAATTCCTTTCTCTGTCACATCTAAACAGACCTGGAGAAACATTATTTTTACATCTTTAACACATAGGTTTCTTATCAAAAGAGAACTCATCAAGTAGGCTTCCATCAAGAACAAATTCACCAAGTAGGTTGCCATCAAGAACAACTCATATTGCCAAAAATATCCCCCTTTGGACTTGATGACAACCACAATACATAGATACATTAATCATAACCATTATTCAAACACCAAAATACTCTCCCCCTTTGCATCAAGGGCAAAGGGTGGATCAAAAGAAAAACACGGTTTCTCTTCCATGCACCCCTTGAGTTCATGTTGATTCTTCAGACATATTTTTCAATGAAGTACATGACTCTATAATTCAACTGAGTATGATCATTCCTACCACCAAGGACTCATACTTACATCAATGATCCAACCAAGTGGAATTACATATTTGACTCAAGTACCCAACCAAGCGGGTTTGCAAATTTTAGCAAGTCCTTTAATGACTGAAAATAACAATTTTACATCATAGGTCTCTACATGACCTTTTCATCAAATTATAGATATGACTTTTATGAGATCATAACATAGCAACCAATCAGAATGCCAACAATGCATCCTTTTCCACAAGACACATGCTCCCCCTTAGTTTGTGCATCTTGCAAATTATCAAAGCATCTTCATCAAGGAGAAAAATATCAGAAAATGATACAACAACAACAGATATTTCTCAACAACACTACACTATTCTGAAATGCTGAACCAGAGAATTTATGTTAGCAAAACTCATACATGGTTTTATGCACAGAAACTCACGTATATATGCGACTTACCTTTATGAATACCGTGTACTAAATTTAATCTTCTGAAATCAAGCAGATCTGATCTGAGAGGTAGAGACAACTCCTAGCTTCTATCTGAGATATTCAAATGCTTCCATGGGAAGAGGTTTAGTAAATATATCAGCAACTTGGATGGAACATACTCCAATTTAACCTTTTGTTCAAGCACTTGTTCACGTAAGAAGTGATACTTGATAGGAATGTGCTTGGTCTTGGAATGCATAATAGGATTATTTGAGATGCTAATGGAACTTGTATTATAACACATAATGGATATGGGAGGTGAACATTTGATTTGAATGTCTTGTAAATTCTGCATCATCCAAAGTAGTTGTGTGCAACATGATGCGACAGCCACATATTCTACTTTTGTTGTAGATAAGGCAATAGAACTTTATTTCTCGTTGAACCAAGATACTTATCGGGGCCCCATATAGAATGCACCACCATTAGTGCTCTTTCAATCATCAACATTTCCAGCCCAATCTGCATCTGTGTAAGCATGAAGAGTGAGATCAACATTCTTTGGATACCATAGAAAAAAGTCTTGAGTCCCTTATATATTTGATTAGCTTCGAATCACCCAACAATCCCAACTATATGCATAATGTCTGGTGTTGTCCCGGTGGGATAAAGTAGACTTCCAATCATGGATCTGTATTTTGGTTGATTCACCATGGGAGAATCATCATAAGAACTGAGGTTACACCCAGTTACCATTGGTGTACTTACAGGTTTGCAGTCTTCCATCCCATACTTCTTCAGAATTTGCTTAAGATATTTTTCTTGAGATAAAAATATGCCATCTGTTGATTATTGCACTTGTAAGCCAAGGAAAAATGTTAGTTCCCCAAGTAAAGACATTTCAAATTCTTGATGCATAACATAAGCAAGTTTATGACTCATGGACTCTTCATTACTTCCAAAAATGATGTCATCAACATATACTACTACAATCAATAGTTTATCATTTTCAGTTTTTGTTTATAAGTTGCTATTGGCAGATCCCTTTGAAAATCCTTGTTGATGAAGATATTTTTCAAGACGATAGTACCATGCCCTTGGAGCTTGTTTGAGACCATATAAAGCTTTTTTAAGTTTTCAAACAAGTTTTTCATCATTTCGCAAAATAAATCCTTCTGGTTGTTCTATATAAACTTCTTCTTCTAGATCACCATTGAGGAAATAATATTTAACATCCATTTGATATACTTTGAATTGTTGAAAGCTTGAAAAGGCAAGAAACATTCTTATGGCTTTAATTCTAGCTACTGGAGCAAATGTTTCTTCAAATTCTATACCTTCTTGTTGAGCATACCCTTTACAAACAAGTCTAGCTTTGTTTCTAATAACATCTCCATTTTCATTTAACTTGTTTTTAAGTATCCATTTTGTTCCAATAACATTTTTATAATGAGATCTTGGAACCAATTTCGAAGTATGATTCTTTTCAATCTTATCAAGTTCTTCATTCATGGCTTGAATCCAACATTCATCTTTGCTAGCTTGATTGACATTCTGTGGTTCAATAGTGGATAGAAATGATAGATAGCTAGGAGATACTACAAGAGTTCTCCTTGTTTGGACACTTGATCCTTTTTCTCCCAAAATTTGAGATTCTTGATGATTCTTTTGAACATAGCTGGATGGAGCCTTTTCAGATAGATCTTCTTTTGTTGCTTCATTGGGTTCACCTTCTATATTTGTTCTATTTGATGCAGGAAGATATTCATCACCATCATCTTCATTTGTTCTTGGTATTTCCCCTTTTAGAGCTAAGAGAGACTCATCAATTACAACATCAATGCATTCAACAAACTTCTGAAGTCTTTTGTTGTAACATTTATATGCTTTAATTCTAGAAGAGTAACCAAGAAATATTCCTTCATCTTCTCTATGTTCAAACTTATCAAGTTTTTCATCATTGTTCTTGATAAAACATTTTCTTCCAAAAACTCTAAAATGCTTTACAGTTGGAAGATTACCATACCAAAGCTCATAAGGAGTTTTATCACTGTTCACACGAACATGAGCCTTGTTAAGAATATTTACAGAAGTATGTTCTGCTTCTCCCCAAAATGTGTCAGGTGTTCCAGAATCATGAAGCATAGCTCGAGCCATTTGTTGAATTATTCTATTCATTCTTTCTGCTACGCCATTTTGTTGTGGGGTACCAGCTACAAAAAACTGTCTTTTATGCCATGTTGTTCAAAGAAATCAAATAATTAATCTGATATATATTCACCTCCTCGGTCAGATCTAAGACATTTGATTTTTAGATCTAATTCATTCTCAACTAGGGCTTTGAAGATCTGAAAATTTTCAAATGCTTCATCTTTGTGTTTTATCAACCCAATCCAACACATTCTAGAGAAATCATTAATAAACAGAATACAGTATTGTTCTCCACAGGGTGAATTTTTCCTCATATGTCCACATAGGTCGTTATGAAAGAGTTCAAGAGGCTTGCTTGCTGATCCTTCTTTGGCATTGAATTGCACTCTAGTTTGCTTACCGAATTGGTAAGATTTTCATATGGTACTTTCAGGCACAGTAATGTTGGGAAGATCACGAACATATTTAAGTTTGTTGGATTTGCTGATATGGGAGAATCTCAAATGCCCCAATCTTCTGTACCATAACCAATTTCCTGAATATTTACCCAAGTAACATTTTTCCTTACAACTTTTCAATACATACAAATTGTTTTGTGTTCTATTTCCTTTTATTATTGTTTTTCCTGTGTCAAGATCACGTACCACACATTCTTTTGAGCTAAAGACAACTTCAGTTTCTTGATCAAACATTTGACTTACACTTAACAGGTTATGTTTTATTCCATCCACATACATAAAATTGTTAGCTTTCACCTTTTCTCTTAGAAAATGAGAACCTTTTCCCTTAATAACAGCAAGAGTATCATCTCCAAAAGTCACATTCTTTTCTCTTTCTAGAGCATTGTATGCAAGAAGTTTATTTATGTCACCTGTCATGTGTTTTGAGCATCTGCTATGAATGTACCATTGATTTTATTCTCTTTCTGCAAATAAAGCTATGCCACAGTTCTTAACCTGTAAGTCCTTCTTTCTCCATACCTTGGAACTTGAAGGTATATGCTCTTTTGGCTGAAGTTTTCTCTTGCATTCAAATTCTTTATGACCAAAGTTATTGCAGTAAGCACATTCAATTTAATTTTGAAGAGGAGAAAAGTTGCTATACATATTCTTTTCTATTCCAGACTCGTTTCTTTTCTTTCTTGCTTTGTTGATCATGATGGTTTTTTATGCAACACATTGAACAGCTTTATGACCAAAATTATGACATGAGAAACATTTTCCATTAAATAAGAAATTTCTTCGATCATGGAACCTTATATTTGTGTTTACCTGTTGATTGACATTTCTATGAAGGATATTTCTGTTATTGTTCTTTGTATTGAGGTGGTCATGCTTTACCTGTAAATTTTCTTTGTTCCCTTGCTGAGTGACAGAATGTTGTAGGCTAGTTGTAGCTGCTTTTAGATAGTTTGGTGTTGAAGAATGAGAGGATTCTCTGCTACATCCAAGACCTGTTTTTAAAAGAGGAGAATGTTGTACCTTGATAATTTCATCTAAGGTTTCATATCCTTTAGCAAATCTAAGATTCAAAGTTTTCACTTTCTCAATTTCTTTTCTTATACTTACTATTTCACATTCTAATTTCTCATTGTGTTTCTCCTTTTCTACAAGCTGATTCTTTAGAGTTTCTATGGATATTTTGTTTTCTTCCAACCATAATTTGAGCTGATTGATTTCTTCAAGAAAATCATTATCTTCTAGAGCATCCATAAAAGTATCCTTAGAATCCTTTTCAAATGCCATGAGAAGTCTAACATCTTGATCAGATTCTTCTTCACTATTTGATAACCCATCACTATCTTCAGGAGTATAATAACTTTTTCTATTGCTAAACCGATTCTTATTTTCCCTTGCTATTTCCTTTCCTTTTTCATGAATTTCCTTATGAGGATACTTTGTAGCATAATGACCAACTCTTCCACAAGCAAAACATTTAAAAGGAAGCTTACCTGTGAACCTTCCAGTGCCAAGTTGTAGCTTCCTTAAAAAATTTATCTCATCTTCATTTGAAACATACCCTCATCCTTTTGTTTCTTGTACTTCTTTACCTTTTGTAGCAGCTTTAAAGACAACTTCTTTGACTTTAGATGAACCTCTTCTCATTTCACAAGAATTTAGAATACCATGAAGTTGAACAATAGTAGGAATTTGTAGATCCTGCTTCTCTTCAATAGAAGATACTTTTGACTCAAATTTGGAAGTTAGAGATCTTAATAATTTTTCTACCAGAGTAGTGTTAGTTATGGTTTCTCCTAAATTTCTCATACGATTTACAATATCATCCAGACGTAGAAAGAAACTAGCAATGCTCTCCTCGTTATGCATTCTTACATTTTCATATTGAATTATGAGAGTTTGGAGTTTAGCACTTTTTATCTTTGTATCACTTTCATAGCTTAGAATTATTTTCTCCCATATCTCCTTTTTTGTATTCAATTGCATGACTTTGACAAATTCGGATTCAGTCAGACTCCCCAACAATGCATTGACCACCTTTGCATTCATTTCATAGTTCTTTCTTGTCGTAGCATTTGTTGGAACTGATGCTAGATATTGATACCCTCCTTCAACTATAGCCCATACATCTGCTCCAAGAAACTGAAGATAGGATCTTGTCCTTGTCTTTCAGAAGATTAAAATGTTTCCGTTGAAGAGAGGAGGCATGATAGATGCTGTCCCATCTTGATTACTCATTTTGGTTGATCTTCCTTCTAGCAGCTAATATTCTTAACGACCTACTCTGAAACCAATTGTTGGAAAAATACTAAGAGGGGAGGCGGGGGGGGAGTGGGGCGGCAGTGAATCAATATTTAGAGCTTATTGAAAATATTTTAACTTTTTCTATTGCAGAATTCCATGCGCGACTTTGATGAACCCAACTCGCGTATACATGTGCATATGCTGAAAGAAACTAACGTATACTGATATAATTTTACAGATTAGAATTTTTTTTAGGAATAGTCTTTAAATCAGTTTACCAGTCATTCATCTGTTAGATAATCATTAAATATGTGTAGTAACAATAGTATAAATCATCACACAAGTGCAACACACATGAACACCAATATTTAAGGTGGAAACCCAATTCACGAGAAAACCACCGCTGCTTTCATCTCTGTCTTCAATATTTACTATATGGAAAACTGTTTACAACATTGTATTGATACAGACTCATATCAGTACGCAGGCCTCTACCTGTAGAAGGCTACAACCTTCTCTCGTTCTCCAGCTACTATTGGAAGGGAGCTCCAACCCCCTGATCTTGTTTGCCAGCCACTGCTAGAAGGGAGCTTCAACCCCTTGAGCAGAACACTAGTTTCTACTGCCAGGAAGCTTCTACTTCCATACTGAAGGCTTCAACCCTCAGAACCACTGTAGATCACATTTCATCAATTTTCATACTAGATCCTACAGCTTCCACACCACACCTTGTAGGCCTCTTTTTATCAATTTTTTAGATTGAACCCACTCCATATATTTAATCTAAAATAACACACATCACACTGAAACTTATAACCCATTCAATTAATTCATTGAATAATAAACCAATCAACCAACAAATGATCTTTTGTCATAATCAACTAGCAGCATAAATAGTATTCAAACAACCCAGATCTGTATAAAGATATCATTGACAGAAAACAATTGAACAACAAAATAGATCAGATATTTCTTTTTTCACACTTCAGCAAAACCCTAGATTCCATACGCACTTTTTCTTCACTGAACATGCGTATACACGCGCTTTCACAGAGACAAATCTGCGTATATATCTGTAACTATTTCAGGACTGACCTTAGATTCCATATGCGCTTTTGCTGAAACTAACCTGTGTATATAAGCGCTTTCGCTAAGACGAACCTGCGTATAGATCTACAAAAATTGGAGCGATGTGCAACCCTTCAAAACAGATAAACAACTCAGATCTTACCCTTCACTTCAGCAAACATTCGCTAGATCATAGATCTAAACTCTCCATAAAAAGATCTAGAAAATACATAGTCATTTCAAGTCTAGAGATCCTGATCCATCATTTTATTCATAGGTGCATTATTATTTTAGATCTATCAATAAATTGCAACACATTCCACGTAGATATACTTCAGAGTGAAGTATTCATTCAATACCTAGACACGTGCACTCCTTTGCACTATGATCTTTTTCTCCTTATATAGTTTTAGCCTTTACCAATACCATGAGCCAAAAACACACAACTTCCGATGGTATTCTTGGACGGAATCAAAATAGACAATACAACACTCAATACTGTGGGCTAATGCCATGGTAATGCCCCTTAGTATCAAAGTTTTAGAGCGCAAAAGGCATACGCGACTTGGAGTGTTTGTATCCGCATGTATACACAACTTCTCTTCATAAAAATTGCATATATAGTAATCTTGAATGTATACGTAGGTTTCCTTCACAAAATTAGCGTATACATTGCATCCATAGATGTGTTTCCTTCACAAAATTAGGGTATATATTGAAAAATATTTCCTGTTTCATTTTTGTGGCACTTACTGGAATTCCTTTCTCTGTCACATCTGAACAAACATGTAGAAACATCGTTTTTACATCTTTAACACAGGTTTCTTATCAAAAGAGAACTCATCATGTAGGTTCCATCAAGAACAACTTCATCAAGTAGGTTGCTATCAAGAACAACTCATATTTCCAACATATATGACCATTTCCATGAGAGGTAGTCATAACTGATTAATTTCTCATGATTTTTGAATAGTCCACTTAGCACTCATCTCATCGGGTGATGCTCACAAGGGTGAAGAAGTGGGATTGAACCTTGTGAAATGAATCACATAGCATCAATCATCACTTTTGGGGCTTGCACCCGGTAAACAGGACTTCCCAGGAGGTCACCCATCCCAAAACTCCTCTGGCTCAAGTGTGCTTAACTTTGTTGTTTTCCCCACAATCAAAATCACCTAGCTTGCTACCCCATTTACAAAACCTTAGCAAGTACTGCGCCTCATTAACCATTCAAGTAGAGATCCCTTTACTCTTTGTATTTTAAGTATGAGGGGTTTCTGAAGTCAATTATATTAGATATAATTTTTGGGGTTCAACTACGTCAAGTAAGTCATTAATCTATGACCATTTCCATGAGAGGTAGTCATAACTCACTAATTTCTCATGATTTTTGAATAGTCCACTTAGCACTAATTGTGTCGCATGATGCTCATAGGGGTGAAGAAGTGGGATTGAAACTAGTGAAATGAATCACATAGCATCAATCATCACTTTCGGGGCTTGCACTTGGTAACCAGGACTTCCCGAGAGGTCACCCATACCAGAATTCCTCTGGATCAAGCACGCTTAACTGTAGAGTTTTCCCCACAATCAAGCCCACTTATCTTTCTACCTCATTTGCAAAAACCTTAGCAAGTATTGTGCCTCATGAACCATTCAAGTACATATCTGCACTAAGCAAGTTATTGCATCACCCGATGCAATGAGTGCTAAGTGGACTATTAGAAAATCATTTGAAATTAGTCAGTTACGACTACCTCTCATGGAAATGGATATAGATTAATGAATTACTTAACACAGTTGAATCCCAAAAATGATATCTAATATAATGCACTGCGGAAACCCCTCACACTTAAAATACAAAGAGTAAAGGGATCTCTATTTGAATGGTTCATGAGGCACAATACTTGCTAAGGTTTTGCAAATGGAATAGCAAGCTAACTGGGCTTGATTGTGGGGAAAAATCCACAGTTAAGTGTGCTTGAGACAGAGGAGTTATGGAATCGGTGACCTCCCGGGAAGTCCTGGTTACCGGGTGCAAGCCCCGAAAGTCATGATTGATGCTATGTGATTCATTTCACTAGTTTCAATCCCACTTCTTCGCCCCTGTGAGCATCACCCAATGTAATGAGTGGTAAGTGGACTATTTAAAAATCATGAGAAATGAGTCAGTTACGACTATCTCTCATGAAAATGGTCATAGATTAATGACTTACTTAATGCAATTGAATCCCAAAAATGATATCTGGTATTATTAATGTTTTATAATGATTTTAATGAAAATAAACCAAATATGTATATTCATTTATGTTTTTATTTATAGAAAATATTTTTTATTTAAAATATATTCCTTAATTTTTTTTTTTAATTATAGAAAATAATTTTTATTTCCATAAAAATAAAAATAATTCACAAATAATAATAATTATTCTCTTATTATTTTTATTTCCTTAAAAATAAATTTCCTCTTAAATATATAGATATAAAAATTATTTTCTTGAGAAAAATATTTTTATTTCCATTTATTTTACATATTCATTCCTTATTGTACCTGCCTCCAGCAGGATACTACGCATTGGTTTTTTTTTTATGTTGACATTAATTTGGCTATTTGTAAATTTTTTGATAATTTTCCATAGTTAAACATTGAAATTTTTTATTGTTTATTTATTTAAATTATTTAAATTTATTTTTCTGAGTTCTTATTGGTCCATACTTTCAACATGTTATTGCAAAATACTTTGTAAAATGTGCAAAAAAAAAAAAAAAAAAAAAAAAAAAAAAAAAAAAAAAAAAGTACCATGCATAAAGTAAACAGGACTGTCAGGCCATAACTTTCGTTTTAAACATTTCTCTGTGCTGGACTGTCCAAAATTAACTATTACGCATTACACATTGACTGTCGAGCCATGACATTTGATTCAACCTCCGCATCCCACCCTTCACGCTAGCATTCACGATTCATGATGGCCGCTTTATAGATTCCAATGCCAAGGATGCCTCTATTGGACAATGACAACTAGTAGACACGTGGGAGTGTCACCGACCTCCACAAGTTACGATGAACCGTATCATTCAATATATTTTATTTTAATTTGAAGTAGATTATGAAATTATTAAAAAATTACTGGATTATCGCATAACAAATAACGTAGGCATAGCATTAATGAATATGTCTACACTCTTTCAACCACTTATTATTATGCTTCAGGATCAAGATATAAATAAATAACTTTAACCAAAAAATATTAAATATTAAATTATTTTAAAATTTTATCAATTTATTATTTAAATTTGAATTTTAATATTTTGGACGGATTGTGACGCCGTAAATCATTATGAAAAACAAACTGCGAAACTGAGAATTTGAAAATATTGCAATTTTAACGGAAAAATTTAGACAAAATGTAAAAAGACGAGGGATTGAAATGCAATAATCCGATTGTCCATTAGTCAATGCCCTACCGCCCATGCTTTCAGTATTACCAGCTAAGTATTGTATTAAATATATATCTTTTCAAGGCAGGTGGTTCATGTGATAAAACATTTTATGATCTAGATTATATATTTCATAAAATATCTTGGATCGAAAAATTTTGCTCGGAATATATTTATTAATTAGGTTTTGGGTTTTGTACTTTGGGTTTCAAAATATATAATTTTATAGAATACCTTGGATCGAAAATTTTTGATAGGAATATATTTATTTACCTGCCTCAGCAATATTACACATTGGGTTTTTTTTTATATTGATATTAATTTGGCTATTTGTAATTTTTTTTTATAATTTTCCATAGATGAACATTGAAATTTTTTATTGTTTATTTATTTAAATTATTTAAATTGTTTAAATTTATTTTTCCATAATAATTTAAACTTAAATTTCCATGGTTAATAATATTATTTAATGCATATATTAATTGTTTTTATAATTAATATTTTTTTAAATGTGAATGGTATTAAAATGACTTTACATTATATTTTAGTTCATTCTTAAAATAAAATAAAATTTATATACTATATAATTTACTTACTTTTATTTAATTGTACATTTTTTTTAAATTCATAAATACATGTATTATTTTTCTAAATAATTTTCTGGAACATGGCCGAGTTGAAATAAATAAATAAGTTAAATATTAATTACATTTAACCAATACTAATTACATAATAACAATACAAAATAAATTAGTAATTGAATTAAACTAAGTAGCAAGAACTAAAAATAAAATAAAATATTTATTTAAAAAAAAATTATAGTATAGAAGATGTATAAATATTATGCAAATTAAATTTATAAGAACTTCATCATACATAAATATTATAAAAAAATTATTGATAATAATAATTTAAGTGGAAACTTATTTTAAAAAATAATTTATTATATTTATTTATCATAATTTACTAAATTTACATTAATAAAAATTATATAAATTAAGAGTATTTTGCAATTGCAGTTCAATATTTAATAGTATAAAACAATAAATAAACAAACTATTAGCAGAAATAATTTAAAAAGAAGTGGAGATTGAACAAAATAAATATCTACTATATATATTTATTAAGTATTAAATTATAATTAACATAAATAAAAATTTATTTTTTAAACTATAATATATTTATAATTAATTAATCTCTGATTGAGCATTTTAAATGTGATAGATTCCAATCTTAAAGTGTTATCCATATGTTCTTACTAAGTGAATTAACAAGGCATTGAAAACAATTACTCATAAACATACTGAAACTCAAATTGTAACATTTCTATATTTCCATTAAGGGGCAGGTAGTCGCTACTTGTAGCCTTGTTTATATTGATTCTTCTTTATTGTTTAAAATATTACATGTATTTATATTGATTCTTCTTTATTGTTTAAAATATTACATGTATTGATTCTTCTTTATTGTTTTTAAAATATTACATGTAAACTCCATATTAATTGGTCAAACAATTACCAAATCTTCTTCACACACTAAATTAGAAAATACTCATAATTTGAAGAATTATATTCACTATATTTATTATAAAAAAAATCATATAAAAAAAATCATTTATTCAGTAATAAATTTTGTTACTTCATATGAAGTATATATATATAAAATACACTTGTAATGTCATAATATTATATTTAGATATCACAATATATAAAATACACTTGTAATGTCATAATATTATATTTAGATATCACAAATCAATTCAATATTAAGTAAAGAAATAATTACACACCTTCCTCACACCAAAAAAAACATTATATATTATAAATTAAAATATTTATTTTTTAATTTTAATTTTCAATTATTATTATTATTTAATCATTATTTAAATTTAATTTTCCAACCCACTAAGGTTAATGTTAAGTTTAACGTGTTTTTTCTAACGAAATTGTGAAACTCCTTTCCACACAATAATAATTTTTATAAATCTCTTTCATACTGAATCGTGAAACTCCTTTGCACACCATAGTAATTTGGCAAAATAATATTTAATATTTCATTTGAATATACTTAATATCATAGCTTTTAAAGCCAAAAGAAAAATTTGGCAAAATAATATTTCATTTGAATATACTTAATATCATAGCTTTTAAAGCCAAAAGAAAAATTAAATAAGCAAGGCAGCTAGCCCTTGCCTTGGGCCAGGATGGGCCAGGAATGATGTGAATGAGATGTGGCCAAACATGATGTACATAGCTTACTTGAATAGTATAGAGCTCATTTGAATAGTACAGAACCTACTTGCTTTACTATTGATACTACTTACATTTCAAATACAAGATACATTATGACTATAGGTGAGATTCACATGGTTATTTTGTCTTATAAGCATGTGCAATTGTTTTACCCCTATAACATTATGAATATAGGTGAGATTCACATGGTTACTCTAACTTCCTATAACATTATTACTATGACATTATGACTATAGGCGAGATGCACATGATTATTCTGTCTTATAAGGATGTTTACCATAAATATTAGATTTAGTACATTTATTAGGCAATGATTTAGTAGCAGAAGTGAATAAAAAGGGTTTTAACTTTATTACCGAGTTCTCGGTAGTTTCCGGAAGTAACATAGATTTATTTACCTAAAGCCTTAGTGTTTACCTGTTCCGCAGAGATAAAGATAAGTTTTAGTACAGTGGATTGGTGGTGGTAGTGAACTATGAGTTTTTTACTGTGGATTTCAATGAATATGCAACTTTTATTAGCCTCAAGCCACAGTGGATTAGTGGCGGTAGTGAACTATGAGTTTTTGACTGTCGATTTCATCGAATATGCAGCTTTTATTAGCCTCAACCCACCGTATTTTGGTTGCTAGGTGGAAACTACTCGAAATAAGTTTCTGTTCAGCAATTTAGTAGCATAAGCGAAGTGCAATATTTATATATTGCTCTCGGTAGTTTGTAGAATTTGCAGTTTCATATATTGCTCTCGGTAGTTTGCAGAATTTTCAGTTTCATTATTTATCTATTTATGTCTAGTAAATGCGTGCTTAAACTATGCGTTTTTAGTTTTAGGTCTGCAGGGGCAACCCATCACCAGCATTAGCTTTGATGGCATTAAAATTACAACATATAACTTAAACTGGTCTAACATATAAATTAAAACTGGTCTAACAATAAAATCTTAGACATAATTACGATAGTGCCAATAAAATCTTCACAATAAAATCCTAGACACAATTATGATAGTGCTAATAAAATCTTTAGACATAATTATGATAGTGGCATTTGGCACACGCAGAAATACCCAAGTTCTAAAAATCCAGAATTGTTTTATGGCAAGTAAAGACACACAAAAATTAACAACATGATCATACAAGCAGAAGACTCTAGTGATTTGGGCTATGGTGCATCAACCTCCCATCTGTAATTAAATTCTTCTTCTTTGGTGGCTTCTAGCTTCCCGCGTATCTGAGGCCAACAAAGGACCCTTGTTGTTCTCAGGTCCCTATGAGGGGGTGCGAGGCCAACTGTTATGACGCTTGCAACACTTCCTTATGGTCCATCAAGTTGTTTGCCTAGCCTTAAAAATTGGGAATTTCTAATTAGCATAGAGACCTTCTTGTTACTAGAAACAAATAGAAGAGATAACCACATAATAATCTAGGTTTTTGATATCCTGTCTCTATCTTGTTTCTATCTTCTTTTTATCCAAGTATGCCATATCAAAAATTGCAGAGTTACATAATTGAGTATTCACATAAAGAGGATATTTATAAGCAGTGTTTTTTGTAGTCATCCCAAATTTTGAATTGCCACCAGGTGCTTCATATATATTGCGGCTATTGTTGATGAAAGTGTTAAACATTAATGTTGGGGAATTTATTATGTGAAACTATTTTGGTGTTCTATAACTCCAACATTCTAACACCCAATGAGCGACAGTTCAAACTTAAGTCACAAGAGAAGGTGCTTAGCAAAAGAAAATACCTCAAACAATCTTGAGCAGTTCGAACTCGACAGACAAGAGAAGGTGCTTAGATAAAAAATACCTAAAATCAATCTTGAGCACTTAAATGCTCTCAGTACATGGGAACATGCAAAATTTTGTTGGACTCTGACGGCCTTTATCTGAAATAAGGAAAAAGTTGAGACAAGCAGCCAAGCATGTCCCACAGATAGGCATCAGAATTCCGTACCACCTTAAGCACCCAAACTAGTTCAAGTATTAAGTCATATTATAAAACAGCAAATTTTACATAAAGTCCACAATACAAACATTCAAGTAACAGATTAGTATTGATTCAATATC
Organism: Pinus albicaulis; assembly: GCA_034641835.2. Lineage (NCBI taxonomy): Eukaryota > Viridiplantae > Streptophyta > Pinopsida > Pinales > Pinaceae > Pinus > Pinus albicaulis. Next base: position 1,688,150,351 of record CM076578.1, read on the forward strand.
TATTCCAACATGACAGATAGGCCACAGACACTACAGGAAAATGATAAGATCTGTCTGTGGATTAACATCACAAAGTACATCGACTCTGATGTAGGCATATACATGCACCACTTTTGTAAGCACTGGAATTTTCAAGCATAACAAAATTATGAATAATTTCTTGAGCCAGCAATGGCATAAAAAGGGTGAAAAGCCGAGCGATATAATAAACAAAATTCAAACCGCTGAATAAAGATTGTTTTTTTACTATGAAACTAGGCACTTAGATTTCAAAATAAACTAATATTCAAAGACAACACCGATACAAAAGACTCTATTCCCTCATCAATCGATATGTTTTTAGAAAATGCTATTGTATTAGAGTCTCAAACCTTGTTTTCAATTCAAACAGATTGCTCCACCATTAACAGATCTACAATCTGTGTGAAAAGCTGCAAAGTTAATACTTTCAAGAACCCTGATAACTTTATTACAATAGAAAGTTACAACTAGGCTAAAGATAGAGAACTAAGACTAAGGCTTTACCTAGGCTAATTGAAAGGTAATAATCCAATGGACTAGGCCTTAACTAGAGGGCTTTCACTCTACTACTGTCCAGAGGGAGAGTTTCTTCTAAGATAGCTTAGGGACTTCTTCGCTCTAGCTCTGATAAGTAAGGAAGGTTTATTTTTATCTATGCTTCGCTACCACTCAAAATGGGGCAATCTCATTTTCTAAATAGAGTTGAGAGATTGGAACTACTAGAAAATACTGGATGCTCTAAAGTGTTAGTTTTATATAGCAGTTATAGAGAGAGAAAGTGTTAGTTTTATATAGCAGTTATAGAGAGAGAATCACAGAGACAGAAGAGTGCTACTGCTACTGATACAGTGCTCTAAAGATCTAGTTTTATATAGGAGTTATAGAGAGAGAATCACAGAAACAGAAAGAGTGCTACTGCTACTGACACAATTATTGATGAAATGACTCTCCCTTAGACCTACTATCTTACTATCTTACATACCTGATTGATAGGTGTGTCAGGTTTCAGTGATCAACAAGGGTCAAAGAGAGCCCTCATAGGCTACTCTATGCGTCTTGTTGCTTATCGACAATATAAAAACGAAACCTATAATAAGGCACCTACTAAGCTTATATCCATAAGCCAACAAAGAACATATTTCCCAACTAAGGGAAATAAGGAAAGGTACCTATTTCCCAACTAAAAGCACTCTTTTAGTTGTGCTTTTACAACTAAAGCACACTAAGCGTATGTCATTCTGGCCACTATGGTACATATTTAGACAGTCCTTAGAATCCCCAACTCGATGCTTATTGGGTTTTGTGGAAAGGTTCATAGTGAGACAGAAGCTCTAATTTTGTAATAGAGACTATGCTACGTTTTCATTTTTTTAACCCTTTCTTTCATAGAAAATTTCAAAGCCTTCTCAGAATTATTCTCCTGCCATAATCCAACAATGGCATTAACAATTAGAATCAAGAGAATGACCAGGGGCTCTACATAGGCTGTTATACCCTAACTTGATCTACTCTGCACTTTTTCGCTCATGTAACTTTGAATTTTCTCGTGTATCAATTCCCAGAATTATCGAAAACGATTTGCTGAGTATTTTTTACCATAAAATATTTTTTAACAATATGTGCATTGACTGTATATGGATAGCTCGCATGAAAACCCGAAACAACAAAACTGTGTTTTGGTTGAGGTACCTCAAAAATGATCAAGACAAGCGTGATCTTGTGACATGTGGTGCTGCTGCTGGTGTGGTTGCTGCATTTGGTGCACCGATTGGTGGTGTGCTCTTTGCACTAGAAGAAATAGCAACATCGCATGTGAATAACTCCTTTGTCATTCAATTTCACATAGTTTTTGAATGTGATGTTAATCACCCTTATTACACCCAATTACAAAATGAGGAGTTCAATTTATGAACATGTTTCAGGTAAGGATGTGACCTTGTATTCACGGTTCAGTTAGTGTCAAACAAATGTGGAATATATCTATGATGATAAGAACTATGGCTCATAAGTTATAAGACAAAAGTTGCTGGACATGTAGCTTTTTCTTTGACACCATTAAACAAAAGGGAAGAGTAAAATATAGTGGTTTGTTGATCTGCTTCCTATGCTGATACTTGGAATTACTGGAGGAATAGTGGGGGCGGTCTACAACTACCTTCTTGGCAAGAGTCTGAGGCTCTATTCCCTCATCAATCGGTGTGTTTTTAGAAAAATCTATTGTATTAGAGTCTAAAACCTTGTTTTCTATTCAAACATATTGCTCCAACATTAACAGATCTACTACTGGCCTTAGTCCATAGTGTAGGTTCCATGGAAACTAGCCGACAAGAGACACTTGCTGGAATTCTTAGACTTGCCGTAGTCTGTAGAGTAGGTTACTAAGGGAGAACCGATAAGGTTTATAGAGTTGTATGAAGGTAAGACAGAGAGATCCTTATCTTCATACTAATAATTGTCTCCAGAAATGGGAAAATCTAGTTTTCCTATTCCTCCTTGGCTACAAGTAGAGAAATGGCAGAAAGAAAATGCAAAGTGAGGAACCCGTGAATTAACAGCTTGATCATAGTGAGGAGCCTGTGAATTATTCCCAGCAACAGAAAAGCACAGTTCAATAGAGATGTCGCTCCGAGCAGCTGAGTATCCAAGCTGAATTTCATTATTCCTTTAACCACCTATATTTGATGATTATGTTGTCGATGTAAAGTCTATTGATTTTGGTGTTTTAGTTGATCAACCAATGTTACATCTAGTTCTTCGAACATATCTATAAGTCCCTGTCTTTGAGTAAAAAGAAAACAAAGTACAAGAGCCAGAGACTCTGAAGCTAGCATACCCCAACACTCGGAGACTGTGAAGCCAACATACCCGAACGTCAGTCTTTACACTTTTGTGCTTCTTCGCAAGGAATTATGAAAAAAATACTGAAATGGACTGTACAAAAATTCAGTTAAAAATTCAGTTTTGTTACTCAGTGAATTTTACCAAGTGGATTTTGATTGCATGAATGTTCTCTCTGTCTACTTCGGTGAAATGGTGAAATGCTCTGTGAAATTATCTGCGGCTTGCACATTTCAGAAAACTAGGAACCTTCTTGAATGCTCACAACAACATTCTTGAATGTTCGTTTTATGAGACACCCACCTTCGGATTTCAGAATATTCACAGTTTCAATGTTCGCTTCTGTGAACTGCAAAATCAGAGCGATGCCTGCTGATGACTGACCTGCGACCATTAAATCTAGAAATTATGTGCAGCTTGCACATTTCAGAGAACCAACAACGTTCTTGAATGTTCACAGCAACATTCTTGAATGTTCGTTTTATGAGACATCCACCTTCAGATTTCAGAATGTTCACAGTTTGAATGTTCACTTCTGTGGACTGCAAAATCAGAGCGATGGCTGCTGATGACTGACCTGCGACCATTAAATCTAGAAATTACAGTATTGAAACGCGTTCAATTATGGGAAACATAAATTCAAAGTGTAGTGTGTAGAGCTATAAATATATACCTAGAGCTGCCGGCACGCCCTACTGTCTTCTCGCCGTCTCTGCAAGAGATGTAGCTCTATGATCACTTGCAACACCTGCAAGCATGTTCGGACCATTGGACGTCCATTAGATTTTCATTCTTTGGAACCCACCTTCAGATTTCTGAAATTAAGCCTTCAGATTTCAAAAGACCAACATAGATCGCTCTCGGTGACTGATCGAAAGAATCTAGGGAATTGCCATGGAGACATGTGCTATGTGTCATTGTACATGCAAATACGGGAGGGGACGTGGCTGCACGAAGGCACATGGCTGTTTTACTGCAGCATGGTGGTAAGCATTCTATATATCTTCAAACCAACCAAAACAGCATTCCCCGTATTTCAAATTTTGCTAACATTTTATATTTTCGGAGTAACGCTAGCATTACTCTGCAGCGACCAAAAAATGGCGAAACAATAATGACAAAAACAAATATAACCCATAGTCTGCCTCGGGTAGAAGCCATAACCAAACATATGAATTAAGCCTATGCTCGGAATGCTCAGTTAAGGGCATAAACTAAAACCAAGACCATTAACTTAAAAAAAATAATGCTAATGACACTCAACCGATTGCTATAGTCCCATGCCATGACGGCAGGGACTAATAAATAAGATACATGCATGAAGATAACATATAGGCAAAGGCTTTTGCACATTCTAGGCCACATGCAAACTGTATTGGTCAGAGAGAGAGAGAGTTTTTTTGTTAAGATAAATAGAATGTTTTTTTTGACAAGAATTGAAAAACCAAAAATGAACTCGAGCAGAGAGTTGCTCTTCACCATATTACGAATAGATTAAATAGATTACATTGGAAACATGAGCAATAAATAATTGGAGATAAACTCGATTAAACTAGACTGACTGAAACTAAAGTGGGACACTTGGACTGATGGATTTGACACCTAGCAGGTGGTTGAGATTACGTTCTTTAACACTCCCCTTCAATTTCAACCACAAAAAAAATTAATTAAGATACCTGCTGGTCTATGTCTCAGCGAGGCTTACAAATTAAAAAAAAAATTGACTTTAACTAGATTTGATTTTCTTCTCTTTTTCCAGATTCTGTAGCCTCTAAATTGTTTCATATTTTTCGCTTTGTTGTATCCTTGAGAATTTTGTTTCTTCATTTTCTGGTGCAGGTCTTCTATTGTTCCAGACTGTCTAAGCATGTTCTGGACATCTTCAAGAAATGTGGGCTACTACCACATATTGTCTTTTGTAGTGCTCTTTTCATCATCAATCTTCTGCAACATAGGATTAGAATAATATCTTATCTCTTCAAAACTCCAACGCATGAAAATTTCAATGACATGTTCGTCATGCATGTCGTCTTCAACATTCATATCTACAGCTTCTGTGTAGATCTCAACTAGACATGGTGTTTCAAGGCCTCTTTCCAGAAAATTCAACTTTTTTTCATAATCATTCTGTGTACCTGCACACTGAAAATCAATGTTAGAATAAAAAAAATTTTCAAAACGACATAGGTTTTGGTCTTTCTGCTCTGTAATGAGAGGTTTCTGTTGTTGCGCTTCCTTATCTACTTCTTCATCTATCTCTGTTTCTATTTTCCCTTTGCAGACTTCATTCTTTGTTTCTGTCTCTGTTGCTTTCTCTGTTTCTTCCTTCTACTCTTTTGCACTAACTTGTAATGTTGCAAACAGGTTGTCTTCCACTGAATGGAGTGGGATTTTATCACCAAATAACATCATGTCGATATAATGTTTTTGTTGCATCATCTGCAACCAATCCTCATTAACCAAAATTTCATTATCAAAGTTTACATTAGCCATATCAATCATTGGATTTACCACTTCATCAGCAAGCTTTTTTGTTGGTATCATTAATGCTTCGTCAGCAATCTCTGTTGCTGGAATCATTAGATTTTCGTCGGCAAGCTCTGTTGCTGGATTCTTTAGATCTTCGTCAACAAACTCTGTTGCTGGATTCTCTTCATCCACTTGTGGGCGTGCACAGTGGGGTTCACAAGCATCTTCATGCCACTTCTCTGCTTCATCTGCACTTTCATTGTAGCCATTAGCCACCTGTGACTATTCATATTGGGACTCAACAAACTCTTCATTTCACTGTATATTTGCTGCTACAGATCCACCTTCATCATCATCTTTAAAGCTCCCCTTTGCTTCAATGCTCCCCCTTGTACCAAAAAATCTCTCAAGGGTATCCCATGCCTCCTTGGTTGTCTTGGCTTCTGAAATCAAGAGAAGTATACTTTCATTGACTCATTCTTTTATGCATCTTAATGCATAGGCATCTTTTTGCATGATGAAAACCTAAATGATATTTTCATGCCTTAGAGTTATGAAGAGTTTGTTGAGTCCCACCGTGCGCAGTCACAAGTGGCTGATGTCTACGAAGAAATTGCAGATGAAGCAGAGAAGCAGCATAAAGATGCTCGTGAACCCCACTGGGCACGCCCACAAGTGGATGAAGAGAATCCAGCAACAAAGCTTGCTAACGAAGATCTAAAGAATCCAACAACAGAGCTTGCTGACGAAAATCTAAAGATTCCAGCAACAGAGATTGTTGACGAAGCTTTAATGATACCAGCAACAGAGCTTGCTGATGAAATGGTAAATCCAATGATTGATATGGCCAATATTAACTTTGATAATGAATTTTTGCCTCTTAATTTCTAGATCTAGAAAGATCTTGAACATAATATGCTTTTGCTTTAGCCTCTTGGCTTTTCCCATTACTTCGTTGCTTGGCTTCCACAAACATATGAGTCTACTTGTGCATCAAAAAAAAAATTTTGCTGCTCTTCAATGAGTCTTATGCAACCTTTCACTTAAAAAAAAATTTCCTAATCTCAAAAAAACTTCTTTTTCCAGAATAGTTCCTTTAAAAAAAAAACTTCACCACATACTCTTTAAAATTTTTTGAAAATTTTCAAGTTTTTTTTTACGAAAAAAAAACTTTTAATAAAAAAAATTCCTTAAAGGGCTTTGTCCTTTTTAAATCAAGTGGAGCACAAAAACATTACATGGGCATAAAAGCCCCTTCCTTTCATAAAACACTTTACGAGCCCCTTTTTACTTTCCAAATTTAAAGTTTTTAAACTCTAATCTCTTTATGAAAAAGGAAAGGTCTTTCACTTTTTTTAAATCGATACTCTTTCACCCTTTAAAATCGATTTATATAAAAAACTTTATGTAAAGTTTTAAAAAACACCCACCTTCTTAACTTCGCTCATTACACATTCATTCAACTTGATCACGCGGAGCTTATTTCTTTAACAGTGCTTTCACGAAAAAAATTACCTTGCATCTTAATGTCGTTGCTCATCAGATCTCAAACCTTCATATATCAACCGTTCGCTCCATGCCGGATTACGTAACAACCAAATATGAAGAAATACAGCTTAACGCCACAACGCACCCCAATTTTTAAATTGCAGATCCAATTTTTCCGCACGCAGATTGGCAGACTGGCGCGGTCACGAGGGGAATAGTCACGCCTGTTATGCCACAATGCACACCAATTTTTAAATTGCAGATCCGACTTTTCCGCACGCAGATTGGCACACTGGCACGGTCCCGAGGGGAATAGTCACGCCTGTTTCAAAACATTGCAAGGCATAAAATTGGTGCGGGTATGGCGTGTATTCCAGTGCCAATCCCTTTTTTTGGCGCGTTGGCGCAAGTATGGGCTTTACAGTCGCGCCAACCAACTGCTCCTCTCTTCTGCTCCTTCGTGGCTCTGTTGCTGCTCTCTAGTTAATTTTTAGTTTTTCAATTCTTGTCATGGTATCAGAAATAATTGACTGAAGTAAACTGAAGTAAAACTAAACTGCCTATGACACCTAACATACAATGCATTAAATGTAATGAATCCTAACTGAACCTAACAGACAGTGAGATTAATATCTCAACATCCCCTCCTAATCTCAACTCTTACAAGTGGAGGCACTAAAAATGCCTAATTTCTCTCTTTGAAATTCAAATACATTCTTTCCCAATGGCTTTGTGAAAATATCTGCAAGCTGATCTTTGGAACCACAAAAAGAAAGTGTGATGTCCCCATCATTGACAAGTTCACAAATGAAATGAAAACGTGTATCAATGTGCTTGCTTTTTTTGTGAAAAAAATGATTTTTTGATAAAGAAACTGTTGAACTGTTATCACAGTAAATTGGAGTTGGCTCCTTCTAAATATCTGAAATGTCTTTCAATAATCTTCTCAACCACACTCTTTGACAAGCTGCTAAATTTGCTGCTACATATTCTGCCTCTACAGAAGATATTGAAATGATTGACTGTTTTTTGGATGCCCATGAAATCAGATTTGTTCCAAGATGAAAAACATACCCTAAGGTACTTTTGCAACCATCTAAACTCCCTGCATAATTGCTGTCTGTATAACCTGAAAGTGAAAAATTTTCAGAATGTGTATAAAAAAAACCATAGTCTATGGTCCCTGCAATATACCTTAAGATCCTTTTTGCAACCTGCCAATGAGTAAGCTTTGGTGACTGCATAAAACTGGAGACAAAACTTTCTACAAACATAATATCCGGTCTAGTTGCAGTTAGATACAAAAAACTACCAACTACGATTTTATATAATGTGGGATCAACATATGGTGTTACATATTCTTTGTTGAGTTTGGTACCTTGAGAAATTGGTGTATCAACTGATTTGCAATTGGTCATTCTGAACTTTTGAATGATATCAGTGGCATATTTTTGTTGACCAACAAAAATTCCATTATCAGATTGGTGAATTTCAATTCCTAGGAAATATTTCATGACTCCTAGATCTGTCATATCAAACTCTTCTTGCATTGCTTCTTTGAAATCTTATAACATCATATTTCATGTATAAACAAGATCATATACATAAAGGCATACAATAAGAACTTTACCTTCATGAGATTTGGTATACAAAGTGGGTTCATGGCTGCTTCTGGAAAAACTACTTTTGATGAGATAGGTGTCGATGCGACTGTACCAAGCTCTTGGAGCTTGTTTCAAACCAGATAAAGCTTTCTTCAATCTATATACTTTATGCTCTTGTCCTTTTACTTCAAAACCTGGAGGCTGCTCAACATAAACTTCTTCCTGTAATACACCATTTAGGAAGGCAGATTTTACATCAAGCTGATAGACTTTCCATTTGTGTTGAGCTGTTGTGGACAAAATGGTTCTGACAGTGTCTAACCTTGCTACTGGAGCAAATTTTTCACCATAGTCGACACCAAACTGTTGTGAGAATCCTTTGGAAACCAACCTTTCCTTATGTTTCTCAACTTTTCCTTTTTCATTTAGCTTGGTCTTCTATACCCATTTTACACCAATTTTTGTTTTGTCTCTTGGGAGATCAGCTAATTCCCAAGTCTAATTTTTCTCTATGGCAACAATTTCTTGGTTCATTGCTTCGACCCAATGCTTTTATTTGATTGCTTCTTGAAAATAAGTCAGCTGAGTTGAAATGAATGCAAACATATTATGTTGTTCAGATTCATGCTCCTATTCATATATCTCTCTAATACTTCTTGTTTTTTGTCCATCTTCTGAAGATGTTTGATCACTGGCTGAATCAGTGCTTGATGATATTCCACTTTTAGAATGTTCTGGCTGTTGTTGAACCTGAAATCCTGGAGTTTGTGGTAGATAAAAAGGATAATTTGAAGTTTCATCTACATGGTCAAACCAAGATTTATTTTCTAAAAATTTCACATCTCACCTTATAATGAACTTTTTGGTAATGGGGTTATAAAGTCGGTAGGCTTTCGACTGCTCACTGTAACCTAAAAATATGCATTTCGCACTTCTATCATCAAGATTTTTTCTGAGTTTTTCAGGAACATGAGAAAAAGCTACTGATCCAAATATTCTAAAGTGTGACACATTTACCTTTTTTCCATCCCATGCTTCTTGAGGTATTTTATCTTGCAGGCTGGATGTTGGAGATCTGTTAAGAACATACACTGTTGTTGACACTGCTTCAGTCCAATAGTTATTTGTCAACTTCTTCTCTTGTAGCATGCATCTCGTCATGTTCATGATTGACTGATTCTTTCTTTCTACTACTCCATTTTGTTGTGGAGTGTATCTGGTTATGTAACTTCGCTCATTACACATTTATTCAACTTGATCACGTGGAGCTTATTTCTTTAACAGTGATTTCACAAAAAAAATACCTTGCATCTTAACACAGTTGCTCAGTGGATCTCAAACCTTCACATATCAACCATTCACTCTGATACCATAAGAAGAATTGACAAACTGAAAGTGAAAAACGGGAGCAGAGAGTTGCTCTTCACCATATTATGAATAGATTAAATAGATTATATTGGAAACGCGACTGTAAAGCCCATACTCTCACCAACGCACCAAACCACTGCTCCTCTCTTCTGCTCCTTAATGGCTCTGTTTATACTCTCAAGGGAGGCTTATGCAAGCTCCCTCTGATACCATGACAAGAATTGAAAAACCGAAAATTGAACTGGAGCATAGAGTTGCTCTTCACCATATTACGAATAGATTAAATAGATTACATTGGAAACATCAGAAATAAATAATTGGAGATAAACTTGACTAAACTATACTGACTGAAACTAAACTGGGACACTTGGACTGACGGATTCGGCACCTAGCAAGTGGTTGAGATTACGTTTTTTAATAGTTCCAAAATTACACAAAGGTCTGTATTTCTGACTAGAAAATATATATATATTTTTTTTGCGGCACTACATAATGCAGAGAAAGTACTACGACTCTAGGTATACCATCATTTATAATCAGTTGGTTTTCATTATTCAATTCCATGGTCCAAAGGTAAATAAGTCAGCAATCAGAAACTAAACAAAAATCAAACTATTCCTTGTCCAAACTGAATAATTTTGATATGTTACAACAACACGATATTTCCACAATGCCCGCTGATAGTTAAGTCAATTTTAAGGGACACAGTGCGGTCAGAGAAAAATAAAGCGGACCAAATCGATTTCGTGAAGAAAACGAAAAAGAAATAGGAACACGTTTTAAATGGCTTTTTATCACTATAAAATCCCCGCTCTTCTGCCTACCATGAAACAAGTTTTGATCATCTGTAGGCTGCAACAAAGGTTCCACATCAAAATTTTGGCAATGGATTTTAAATCATGCGTAATAATATTATGGTCTTGTAGGTTGAAAACAATGTGATTTCTATCTCTCTGTGTGTTAAAAAATTATAAGATGCTTTTAACAAAGAAATTATCTACAGACTACATTCACTTCAACTGTTGCTATTATGGTCCCGTTAATGGTGGATTCAAGTTTGTCTACTCATAGAAAGGTGGTGAGCACAAGTGATTCCAGCGCTTTAGCTATCTTCAATGTCACGGACTACGGTGCACATGTCAGGGTTCTAAATAATGATCAGACGGTGATTACCTTTTAATCAATTATTATATATATTCAATAATCTTTTTATACTCGTGCAAAGTTTGATGCACTGATCATACCTTCCCCTTCAACCCACTCACTACAGTAATTTTTTTTTTAGTGGAAATAGGCTTTTCCTTCTTCTAACTGTCATGTTTCTTTATCTATATTTCACTATAAATGAAATTTAGAAATATAGATTAGGTATACTTTGTTCTTTATATATCTTTCACTATAAATGAAATTTGGAAAAATAGATTAGGTATACTTTGTAATCTAAATACATTTTTGACAACTAACTAAATTTTATTGATGAGAATGTCCTTTCTTTCACAAACAAGAAAATATGACAAACTAAATTATTAGTATTTTTCTACTCATTCTCATTCAATATTATGATTATTTTTTCTTTTGTGGTTATTTAATCGATGTTTTCTGGTTATTTTAGGCATTCCAAGAAGCATGGGACCTTCTGACGCAGTGCTACAAGTACCATTGGGAAGGAAATTTCTTATTACGCCAATGAGATTTCATGGTCCTTGCAAGTCTCATATTACAATCGAGGTAAGGAAGTATGATGTCGAGTTGTCTGCGTGTGATGATGATAGACACATGGTATGCTGATATAGATAACTTGCAGATTACAAGAACAATATTTACACCCAATCAACAATCTGCATGGAATAGTGATGAACGTGGTACTTGGCTCCAATTTTTTGTTATATCTGAGTTGACCTTAGAAGGTGGTGGTGTCATTCGTGGTCAAGGCTAGGATTGGTGATTGACTTCCTGCAAAGTGCATGAACAAAATGTAAGTGTTTCATTTTAAATGTTCAATTTCACCTAGTATTTTTGTAACCATTGTGTCACATTCTCTAATATTCCTTCATCTCTTTGTCATTGAATATCCATGTACGAGTCCCCCAGACTCCACCTCGAGCTTCTTGACTAGCACCATCCACAGTCGCCTCTATGATTCTCTCCAACTCTTAAAAGTTAACATTAAACAATAATACAATAAGTATAAACCAACTAGTTCAATTTATATTAATCATCAGAAATGTTCATGTGTGCAGGGTTGCTTGGATGCGGCTCCGACGGTTTGCTTCCAATCTAATCACCTTGTTTATTTGCTTGTAGAGAAACACAATGTTATCAACACTTTTTTATTTTTCTTTAAATTTTCCTTGGAGGTGGTTGTGCTAATGCAATGGGTTTGGATTAATTGTTGGTCTTATAGGCAATGCTTATTATCGGATGTTCAAATGTTTTGATATGAAATTTGAAACTTGTAAATAGCCAACAAATGCATCTTGCAGTCTTGGACTCTTCCAAGATCCAAATAAGAGGTGTATAGATACAAGCTCTAGAAGATAGCCCAAACACTGATGGTATTCATATAGAAATATTTCAGAATTCCAAAATCGGCAATTGTATCATCGAGACAAGTTGGAAGCTATTAATTTCAATTTTTTTCAATCACATAAACCATTTTATCATAGATCCAATAGCTTAATAATATGTTACTTTATATCCACCTCGCTTAGACCTATGTTGACGCTGATATCTATGCAAAACTTTATTTTACTTATCTAAAGACTAGATTCACAAACACATCATAGACATAAGAGGTTATGCTACTTATTATTATAAATATTGTATACCAGGGGATGATTACATTTCCATTTCATCGGGCTCATCTACTATTAATGTCAAAAACATAAATTATGGCCGAGGCCATGGCATTAGGTGAGATGGGTATTTTTGATCTTATCCTGCAAAAAATACAATACAATTATTGGAGACAATAAGAATGAAATTTTAATTGTACTTCTTCTATTTTGCAACATTGGAAGCCTCGGAGAAAATGGAGCAACAACCAAAATTGATGACATTCTTGTCCAAAACATCACTTTCAGCGAAACATCCAACGAAGCTAGAATCAAGACTTGGGAGGTTGGTTTAGCATGTGTATGAATCTTTTAACTATTTCTATTCATTTTATAATTAACTCTTGAAATTTTCACTATGTGACAATAATTAATTACAATTCGTAATTGATATTAATCTTCATTATCTACCCTGATTATAACGAAATTCATGGTTTTTATAAATATACAGGGTGGTTCTGGCTATGCATGGAATATCACATTTGAGGACATATTTGTTGATAATGTTAGGAATCTGATTATCATTGATCAATATTATTTTGATTCGTCTTCGGCATGCAAAATTCGGGTAATCGGCTAACTTTTGTGGGCAATTACATTTTTCACAACATACCTGATTGAAATTCACATGCAGCACAAATCTTAATTATTTGGGCATCATAGTCCTTTTTCCACTTTTCAAATTTATTTTTTCTCCAATCATTCTTGAAATGTCAGTTTGAAGTCTGTGGGTATATGTTTTCCATACATGTCACCAATTCTGAAATACTAGTGGTGTATGTGCATATAACAAGTGTGAAAGTACATTTTTTCCCTTTAGTATCTATTGGTTTGAAATAGGTAATTAATTCTTTTTAGCATCATTAATTACAAGTGCTCCAATTATAAACAAATTTTGGACATTGGTTTTGAAGTTTGGAATCAGTAATCATGTTCATGATATAGTTTTTTGGAATGTTAAATACATAGAAGTGACAAATATGATATATCACAATAATTTTTGGACATATTGGTTATCACAATAACTTCTTGACATTTTGGTTTTGAATTTTGGAACCAGAAATAATGTGTGTGCCGATGTTCTGTGCAGCCATCTATGATAAAAATACACAATGTCACTTATAAAAACATCCATGGAACATCATCGACCAATGTGGTTGTGAAATTCTCCTGTAGCGAAACAATAGCGTGCACATGAATTACTTTGGAAAATGTTCAGATAAGTTGAACGACTGCAAATAATGCAAAGGAAATATGTACCAATGCATTGGGAATGGCTTTGGGGACTCCTTCACCATAGAGATGCATTAAAAACTAGTGCATTTCTTTTATTTGTTCACCCAAATTCATTTATATTGTTAAGGCCAAATTTAACAAGATTTGTTTATATCATTATTGCTAAATTTAACAAGATTGATTCATATTGTTTTCTTGATTAATGGGATTTCAATTTTCTCCTTTGTGCTTACTTACTTTCTCTTATATTTCACTAATATATTATATTATGTGTTTATATATTTTTAGGTTTGATTCATAAGACTGCTACTATAAATTTCACTTGGATCTTTTCCATTCTAACTGAGCACAATGCCATGAATTAATATCTCAAAGATTTAGATGTGAAATCTTGTATTAACATTTACTTTACATTTTCACAAACTTGTTAAATGAAGCTCCAAAAAAAAAATATTTAAAAATATTGAAAGCATTTACAAAAAATTATTATCATATCCAACAAATTTTTCATATTTGATCTACTTTCATATAAAATTTTAAAAAACATATATTTAAAACACTAATAATTTAAACTATTTATATTTATAAAGAAAGAGTGTAATTTTCACCCACAAAAATATTTTCCTCAATTTGAAATATTTTTTTTGCCTTGAATAAAATATTACATATATACATATTTGAAACTAGCTATTGGTACTTATCTTGGAGGTAAACACTTAAGCATAAATTGAATACCACTTGGTGTAGAGTAAATGCTTATATTAGTTCTATTTATTTTTCATAGTCCATTACCATAAATTTTATGCCTCTTACTTCCATATTAAATGTCTTTATATTTCAAATTAAGAGTTGTATATATAAATATCAAATTTACAATTAATTTACATCTTATACTAATATTTTACAATGGTTTATATTCAAAATTACTACTTGTAATTAGAATTTACTCCTCAATATATAATAGATTGGGTATTTATATATTGAGCATTAAAATCAATTTAGATTCATATATTTTTAAAATTAAATGATATATAATTTAAATTAGGTAAAATGGATTATAATGATAAAACTATTAAAATATACATAATGTATTTATTAAAATTAAATATATAATGTTAAAAAATAATAATCTCATTAATCATCATCAATTATTATATTGATGATGATGCTGGTAGTTAAACTTCATTGACTAAAATTTGGTCTATTCAACTTAAAAAAAAGAATTATTTAGTTTTTTTTTAAATTGTACTCATGTGTTCAAAAAGCTTAGAGAGAAGATTCGTGAGTTCACTATAAATTTAACATGTTAAAAGGCTAGGAGATCTGTATTGTAACAATATGAAAATGATATATATATATATATATATATATATATATATATATATATATATATATATATATATATATATATATATATATATATATATATATATATATATATATATATATATATATATATATAATTGAGAATTTGGATTAAAAAAAAAGGTGGATTATTATATTTAAATAAAAATAAAAATATTAAAAAATATATTATAGTTTTTCTTTGAAAAAAGAATAATTAGTAATAATTTACATCATAAAATTAATTTTAAAATTAAAATTTATTGATTCGGTATTTATGAATACTTCAATGAATAAATGAATAGATATCAAAATAAATTATAATTACTTTAATAAATAAAAGAACAAATTTCAAACCCAAAATTATAGTCGGTAAGAAATTATTAAAAAATGATTATAATAAATAAAAAAATTGGTTTATCCAAAGAGTTAGCTCAAGTGGTCTAGAGCTAGATATGAATTTATTGTTATTGTTGGCCATGGGTTTGACTCTTTGATTACCGTTTCCCCAATTTAACACCCACAAAGAAGTACTCCAGGTTTCCCCTACTTTTATTCCTTCTAAAAAAATAAAAAATTTAATAATTTTTAATTTTTAATTTATTTAAAGAGTGAAAATGCATAAATAATAGAGGAAACAACCTAATACTTCAATATTGAAAATAGCTCAATTTTGATAATATTTTTGTAGTTTGTAAGTTAATAATCAAATTAGATAAAGAGATGGGCCAGGGAAGTAGTTGTGGTGAAGTCGCTCGAACACTAGCCTCATAAACTGCCCTTAGCACTCCCCACACAATGCTTGTTACCCTCAACCATGCCTCCTGCCTACCTTCAGATTTTCTATCTCTTTCCTCACAAAAAATTGATAAATAATATATCGATTGTGCAATTGGCCTCATTCCTCGTCATATGTCACCACCTATTCTCATTAATATTCCCAAGCTTCCCTCGCATGAGTTTACATGTGTTGGGGTGG
The DNA here is from genome assembly GCA_034641835.2 of Pinus albicaulis. Taxonomy (NCBI): domain Eukaryota; kingdom Viridiplantae; phylum Streptophyta; class Pinopsida; order Pinales; family Pinaceae; genus Pinus; species Pinus albicaulis. The sequence goes on from CM076578.1 coordinate 1,688,166,532, forward strand.
CCACACCACCCCCATCCTTTATTACCATCATTAACATGAATATTGCAACCCAAGTCCCATAAAGATTCCTTTCTCGACTCACACCCTGATCGAGGATTCCTAAATTCAAATATTTGTTTTTCTATTGAATAAAATATTATGTATCTTCATATTTTAAACTATCCACTAATACTTGAACGCATCCATGTCTAGATGGTCTCAACTTTCCCATTAGGAAACTAGACTTGTTGACCATCTAGTCGAGCTATAACCAATCTAAAAAATAGAAATGTTTAAGTTTTTCGAGCTAGTAAATATAAATAATTGTGTTTATATCCTTTAATATCAACTGGCCTGCACAATAATAAAAAATAAATTATTGTGCACCTAAGAGGCATTAATAGTATGAAGATTCTACTATAGCTAGATATTTTATAGTAGATCTAAGTTGTTCTGTGAGAGGCATGCACGAGATATGTACTTTAATGCATACTATACATGCATTATGTTTTTGGATTTTACAGTAAATCAATTGGACTTCCCTCTAAATTACTTGCATATTTTCTAAGGGCCCTGGGATATGTGTAAGTGGAAACATTAATGCCTTAGCCAATAAAGTCTTCATCATCTAGTAGATATGCATATTTTGTATTAAAAATGTTCATATACTATGCATGTGGCCTAGTTCTTTTAAAAGATAACCAAAGTCAGCCATAATCTCTTTCTCGTTGGGATCAATCTTAGCTAGAATTTCCTCCTACCATTCAATAATTACATTTCTAACCTTTGAATAAGTGCCCATTATGTATGTGTTAGTTTCTACATTAGCTAAGCGATCAATACTACCATGCCTGTGAGCCTTAGTGGGAATATCCAGAGTGTGACCTTGACCATGCCACCTACATGAGCTTGATCCATAACTTTGAAGGGATGACGGATGTATCATCATTGCACAAGGGTTCATTATAAAAAAATTCCTAAGTTTTCGTGAAATACAATTACTAGAGTCGTTTGCCCATGGTTATTGATCACACAGGGAGACTCCAATGGAGAGATAATGATATGAGGCTTGGTGTCCCTATGGTGGAGCTTTCTAGCGAGAACTAATAGAATACAACAAATAGATAATATTTCAATAACTTTGACCCATCATTTCCCATTAAGATATTGTGTAAGGATGGTCTCAGTCAATTTGCTACATCTTCGATGGGGTTTATCCTAATACCACATGTGAGGCTTATCCTGTAGAGTGTAACCCTAGGCCTTGACCTCTTCATTGCATCAAGGGCCAAGAGACCCCATGCTTAAATGAAGATTCAACCACCTTATTCTCATATTGTAACCTATCACCCGATTGGAACAACTTCCCATCGACCTTAAATTATTTAGACTCATATCTACCTTTTCAAGATATATATGACTAATGTCAGAATCATGAAATGACTCCACATGCACCAGAAACTACCCATGCGTAATCCCTATGCTACTAACAAAGGAGTGTAAATGAAGTAGACTCTAACATCCCTACCCAAGTTTGGGATTCGACATTATGTATGGACATGAGGGCTTCCATGAATCAACAAATTCATGGACTGGACAGTTACGAGAAAAAGTAATTCCCAAAAAATATCCATGTAGCTGGAAAATTCCCAGAACAAAATAAAGAGAACAATACAAACATGCCAATGCATTTTTACAGTGATAAATAGCACTCAATACATAATAGAAATAGATGGTTTCACTAGCACATACCCATAAGGGCGAAGGAGGTGTGGAGAGGTCGTTTGAACACTAGCTAGGTAAACTACCCATGGCACTCCCCATTTAATTCCTATTTTCCTCAACCTTGGCTCTTCCTTACCAGATAAGGGTTTCGAGCTCGTTCCTCCTAAAATTGCGATAAATATTATACCAAATGCACAGTTGGCCTCGTTCGTCATGTTATGCAACCACCTCCTCATCAATATGACCATGCTTTCCCTGCATGATTTTATATCCCATGTCTTTTATTACCATCATTAACATGATTAATATAGACCAAATCCCAGTCTTCTTTCTTGCTAAAATCACACCCTCATCAGGAATTCCTCAATTTGAAATAACTTGTTTTATATTGAATAAAATATTATGTATTGTGGCCCCAAAGGATTCTTCAACATAATGTTTACCTGCCTTGAGGATAAAAAAAGGGTTATGGATAGGGGACCTTACTTCTTTAATGTAGCTGACCTGTTCCTTTTGGACTGGATCGAACGTTTCAACCCTGACAAAGAAGATTTCAACTGGGCTCCAGTGTGGATCAAACTTTATTCCCTACTATAGGAATATTGGGAAGAGCTCACCCTCAAAGAAATTTGCAACAACCTTGGATATTTCATCAAAATCGCCAAAGAAACTCAGCACAATTGTTATACAGCCTATGCTAGGATCTGTGTCTACATGCATCTAGCCAAAGCTCTCTCGGACTTAGTAAGTCTCTGTCATGGTGACTTTGAATGGATTCAAGCTATATATTATGAGAGTGTTCCCTTCCGATCTTGCAAATTCCACAAGCATGGCCATCTTTTCAGGGATTACCCTCTAAATATCCCCCCTAAGCCCTCCTATGTGCCTGATTCCTCTGACCTTGATGGATTTACGAAAGTCTCCTCTTGTAAACGGCATGAAAAAAAACCCATCCGTACTCTTGAACCCTCTCAACCTTCAACCAGTAATAGATTTCACCTTCTGGCTAGCCAAACCCATGAGAAGGACCCCCCTGCCTCTTCTCCCAGCATCCCTCCCCCCCCAGCGACCCCCCCTTGCGATCCTCTTCTTTGGGCTTGATCCCTAAAATATCTAAGCCCTATGAAAAAAACCTACAAGAAAAGCATAAAATATCCAAGAAGAAAGATAAGAAAAAGGATATCTCACCCTCTGCCTCCATCCAAATCTAGAATCTACTCGTGAAGCCCAATTCTAACATGGATGTCAACCCTCATACTATCCCCCTACAGAAGGGAGCTCAGGAGGAAGAACTGAATTAGAATCCTGTCACTTACATGGATGAAGAACCATAATCCATAGAATTTGGCGATCTAGACCTTCATGGCCTTCAAATCACATGCAAAACCAAGAAATACCACACCATTCCAGCCAAACAAATCGACAGCTTGGAAGAAGCACTACTCAAATCTTAGATTCTAAAAGGAAGCTCGTAGCTGGGCATCCAGGGAGAGCACATACCATGAGAAACAATCAACATTATCAGAGAATCTAGAAAATGAGGCAGACCTATAGATATTCAAAGACTGATTATTTTGGGGGATCAACTAGTTGAATCTGGCTGATACCCTGAGCTGACAAAGTTATATACGGTCCTCACCCACCAGTCTAAATGATGAAGCTAACATCATGGAATATTTGAGGGACCAATATCCCCTCCAAGATCCATATGATAAAAAATAGAATCCAAGATGATAACCCTTCCATCTTTTTCATGTAGGAAACCAAATGCTCCAACACCACCATTCATTCAATCCTATCTAGGCTTTGGCCTAGCTATAATATTGTATTTCTCGATGCCCTGGGGGCTTTTAGAGTGCTTGCTATAGCTTCGAACCCCTCTATCATTTCCCTCTCTAACCTTCATGCCTCCCTCAACTTCATTCAAGCCTCCTTCCATCTATTAGGCACTAGCATCCATAGTCATCTCATGAATGTTTACTTCCCCCAAGCCTCTGCTTGCAAAATCTAGCTCTTGGATGACATTGATTCCCTTAATTCCCTTCAAGACCATCCCCTCTAGATGCTGGGAGGCGATTTTAACATGATCACCAACCACAATGAAAAATGTGGAGGCGTCTGCACCTGGACAATGACAGCCACCATTTTAAGGACTTCATCCTTAAGAATAAGCTAATCAATCTGCCTACCTCAAATGGGCTTCATACCTAGAATAACATAAGAATGGGTTCCCAACAGACTTCTTTGTGCCTAGACTGATTTCTTATCTTAGATGCCTTAATTCATTAGAGGAGTGACATATTTTCCACCATCTTGTTAGCAGCTTGATCTGATCATTGGCCCATCTAGCTGCAATGGACACGTCCTGGTAGAGCTCTTAACAAATCCTTCTGGTTTGAGCAGTTCTAGCTCCCCCATCTAGGATTCAAAGAAATGGATATTGAATGGTGGCACAGTACCATTGCCCTGGAGGTATCCAAGATGTACCAACTCCAATAAAAGTTAAAGATCCTCAAAACCCACATAAAGCACTAGAATCAGACCTCCTTTGGCATCATCTTCAAAAGTTAGAGGGACTTGGACACTCAGATAGAAACCCTCCAAAAATATATCATCACTGAAGGGCGTACGAAGGACTTGGCTCGTTAGGAACAGATTCCTAAGAACCAAATAAAAGAAAGAGTGTTGCAGGAAGAGATTCTCTGGAGGAAAAAATCCAGAATTCATTCGCTCAAAGAGGGCGAGAAAATACCAATTTTTTTCACCACTCTACCATCCAACGAAGAATGAAAAATTGAGTCTCCATCCTAAAAAATGATTAAGGCGTTAACCTAGAAACTCATGAGGACATTGAACAGGAACTCCTGAATTATTTCAAACATACCCTCGTAGAACCACCTGTGGATAGACAGACCGCAATCAATACCATCACCCACCACATCCCAGTTATCATAACGAAAGATCATTATCAAATTCTTTTGAGACCAGTCCATATATAGGATGTGGATCAAGTTATGGCTCAACTAAAGGATGGGAAGGCACTGGGACCAGATGGCTTAACTACCAACTTCTTCCATTATTTTTGGGAATATATAGAGATGGAATTCTGGGAAATGGTGGAGGAATCTCAAAGTATGCACTCAATGCTCCTAGCTCTCAATGCCACCTTCCTCACTCTTATCCCCAAGGAGGAGAACGCTACCACCCCCAAAAAATATAGAGTAATCGCCTTATGAAACTTCCTTTACAATCTCATCTCCAAAGTGATTTCCAATTGGCTCAAATATTTTCTACCTCTCTTAATCTCCCTGGAGAAAACTCGTTATGTAGAGGGAAGGCAAACCCTAGATGACATAATTATCACTCATGAGGTTACTCACTCTCCGAAGACCGATAAAATCCTAGGTATGCTCCTGAAGATCGACCTTTCTAAAGCTTTTGCTAAACTTAGATGGAACTATATTCACCAAATGCTTCTTTCCTTTGGCTTTAGTCCTACCTGGATTCGTTGGATCATGATCCTGATTTCCTCCCCCATCTCCTCCATTATGCTCAATGGCTGCCCCTCCACTCCTTTTTCACCCTCCAGAGGTATGCATCAAGGTGACCCCCTTTTCCCCTTCCTCTCTGTCTTCATGGCTAAAGGGCTTGGAAAACTCATCAAACACTATGTTAGCTCCAGCTCTCTCAAAGGGCTCAACATTCACCATTGTCCACCTATTTCCCACCAGAAATTTGTAGATGATAACATGCTCTTTGGCCACCCTTGCTGTTTAGGAAGCTAGATCCTTCAAAACCATCCTAGAATACTTCTCCCTAGCTGTCGGCCCTATTATTAATAATGAAAAATCCCAAATCTTCTTCTTCAATACTCCCATCCTCACCCAGCGCAACATTTCTAGAATTATGGGGTTCTCCATCTCCTCCCTCCCTTCAAAATATCTGGGGGGGGCCTCATAGACTCAACCATCAAACATGCCCCTTGGAAAGAGCTTTTGGATAACATGGAGAAAAAACTCTCCCTCTGGACCCATCTTGCCCTCAACTTAGCTGGTCGTATGGTCATTATTAAGTCTATTCTTCAGTCCATGCCTTTATATTCGTAGCTACTCCCAAGTGGGTCCTCAAATCTATCAAAAATCTCTAAAGAAATTTACTTTGGGGGGAAAAGAAAGATAACATGAAATGGGCGCTAGTCAACTGGAAAGAAATTTTTGTCCCCAAAATTGCAGGTGGGTTCGGGCTCAGAGATCCTCAACACATCAATGAAATAATGGGAGCAAAGATTTGGTGGCATTGGATCTCTAATCCTGAAGTTCCATGTGCCCAGCTTTGGCTCTCCAAATATGAAAATAATTGGCCAGCCAGGGATCTAATTCACCTTGACACTGAGATAGATGGCTCCCTCATCTGGAAAGCAGCCAAACTACATAGGGCTCTTGTTCGGGACCATATCTTTTGGGAGGTTCACTCAAGATCTCAAGCTAAGTTCTGGGAGGATTCTTGGCAACAAATGCCCAAAATCGCCTCTCTCTTCCCCGACTCAGATTGGCAGGAAATCCTCATCAATCAAGGGACTCGTAAATCATGCACTTTTGGAGTCCCCTCATCAATTCAAGCTATCGTTAGTGGTTTTCATTTGACTGGTTGCATGCAGAACGGGGGCTACAACTCACTGAAGACATCAAAAATGAACTACTCAAGAGGAAAATTTGCTACGCTGAAGGGGATGACATTGTTAGATGGGGATACTCTACTCGGGGCACCGTCACCAACAAATAAGCTTATCACCTACTCCTCTCCAATCCTCAAACTCCCTAAGATGCTATATGGTCCCAAATCTGGCATCCTAGAATCTGGCCCAAAATCTCTACCTTCCTTTGGATTCTCAGTAAAAGGTGCATCCTTAATTGGGATAACCTGATAAAAAAGGATTCATTGGACCCGGATGCTCTTCGAAATGTGGCAATGTGGAAGAAATCATTGAGCACCTCTTCAACTTCTGCACTCTTGCACACACTCTATGGGATAAAGTTGTGCTGCTTAGAATAAGGTCGAATAGACAGCAAGGGGGTATTCTCAATACTATCCCAACCTGGCCATCCACCCCCTTCCATAGCGCACTGCTTAACTCCCTTTGGATCATCCTTCCTGGGCATATTCTATGGTCGATTTCGAAGGAACACAACTGTCGCATCATTTGGGATCAAATTACCCCTCCAGACATCCTCTGGACCATCATTTGCAAAAAAATTTAGGAATCCCTTGCAATTCTTCGATGGAAGGACTCTTATCTCCCTTCCCACCCCTCGGAAAAAATCATCTAGACCAACTAGAAACTTTGGTTTCACTCGCATCCAATATTTGAGCCCCCTTCAAACTAACATCCCAGCTCTTCCTGCACTTGGTCTCCTCCTCCTTCTGGCCTCTTCAAAATCAACTTTGATGGTGCCTCAAAAGGAAATTAGGGGATGTAGGTTTTAGTGGGATTTTCAAAAATTCGGAAGGAGAGGCCCTATTTATCAACTTCAGCTACATTGTATGGGATACCAAAAATTCTGTTGAGTTAGGAAGGCTCTTTCAAAGTATCCTCTTTGTGTAGGAGAACAATTTATTTCCCTTGGAAATTGAAGGGGACTATCAAATCATCATTGACATTGCCAATTGGATTTAGGCAAGATCCTCAACTTCCAAATTCTCTATGAGTTGGAGATTAGCGACTCACTTCAATTTCCTTGGGCAATGGCTCCTCAACCACCCAACAATCACCTTCAAACACATTAGAATAAATACTAATGTCATCGCGGATCTCTTAGCCAACAAAGGAGTTACTCACACTACACCCCTTACCACAAGCCAACTCCATACTTCTGATGATGAAGCCCTCAAAGATTACTGCACTCTCTTGGTGCTCAAAAACCTTCGACCCCGAGATGCGAGTGATCAACAATGAGAAGATGTTCCACTTGGGTACCATGTGGCAGAGCACATGTCTGCCCCACATGCCTGCACATGGTCTCCCACCCGACAATAAATGCTGGAGAATGGCTCCCTTAATTGCCACCCTCACCAAATTCTTGCAAAGTCCTTTGGTTGGTTCTCAGTAACTCGACCTCAACCTACTCCCATGGCTTTTAAATCTGCAATCCAAGCTCCTCCTACCTCAATTCGTCTCTCCCTCTAGCTCTGTGAGTTTTCTTCTAGAATTTCTATCACGCCCCCGGCCCTCGGCTCTGCTCAGTCTCATTGTGGTTGCTTAACTATGAGGTCCTTCTCCACTACTACACCTGAGTACATCCCCTCCCTCTCTCGATTCTCCTCGTACTCACCCAACATGCCAAGATGAAATAGAATGAGGTGGAGACGCGCTGGTGGGCATGGCCACCCCTTGAGGCCCCCTTCCTCGATTGTCGCTGGCACGGAGGTGAAACTTTCCATGGATTGAAATAAGTAGAGCCTACTCGACACTATTAACCTAACCGCTCATCTGTCCCTCTATCTCCCTAGTCCTCCACCTGAATCCTTCGATCTTCGTTCCAAAAAATTCTGCGTAAATCCACCATTTTGTCTGCACATGTCTCCACTCCCCGCAAAATGAAGGCCATTCGTGTTCATAGTGCTTCTAGCAACATCATTGTTCAAGAAATAACATAGGTTCTTACAGTGGTCGTGGCTCAATCAGTGACAAAGACGACAAGGATGTTGGCACCAGCAGTCATGCAACCTCCTCCAAATCACCAATTGCCCAGGTGTTGCTTCTCCCTCCTTCATTTGTCCATGAGCCCAACAAGGAGTATGACGAGTCTCTTTATTCTTGCAGGATTGTGGACGAACCACCCAATCCTCTAGAGAAGAATGGAAACTCACCATAAGTCCAATTGCTAGGTGCTCAACTCTTCCTCCAGCTTTCTTCTGGTGTTTTCTAGTTTTCAAGTGTTTTGGAACTATTTTATTTTATGGTTTACTATTAGTCTTATAACTAGTCAGGCTGGTTTCCCACTTTGGGCAGCTCCTAATACTCTATACTCTTGGGCTGGTTTCTCCACCTGGGGAAACCCCTATTTTGTTGTTAATTTTTTGAGACTTCCCTCCGGAATTGGCATTTCAAACTTGGAGGATGAGAATTGTAATGTTTTGATGTGTATGATATAATAGAAGTAGTCTAAATTAGAAAAAAAATATTATGTATCTTCATATTTGAAAATGGCTACTAGTACTCAAACATCTATTGGTATAGAGTGAGTGGTTATGTTAGTTATATTTATTTTTTCTATGTCAATTAGTAATACATCTAATTATTTTGATATATTGTATATTTGTTACTCTCATATTAAATATTTTTATTCAAAATTAAAAGTTGTAGCTATGAATTCCAAATTTATTGTTATTTTATATCATATACTAATATTTTACAATTGTTTTTATTCAAAATTACTACTTGTAAGTGGAATTACCTCCTCATTAGGCATCAAAATAAATTTGTAATCATATAAATTTAAAATAAATAATATGAGTTTTGAATTAAATGATGTGTATTATAAATATATATTATGGGAATTGATTTCGTTATCATTAATGTTACATAAAAAGTTATTTAAAAAAAAAAATCATAAAAGAGAGGAATAAGTGAAAAAAAATTCAAAACATGGTTCTAAATAAAAAGGGTGTTTCACAATTATACCTGTATTATAATGATAAAAAAAACATTGTATATTTAATAAAATTATGTATAATTATTAAAATACAATTATGTACAATTATTAAAAATAATAATTTTGTAAGTATAAATTTATAACCATAATAATATAATGATTAGAGATAATTGATGTATAATAAATAAATTATGTATACAGTTTAAAAAAATAATAATTTCATGAATATAAATGTATAACCATTATAATATATAAGGATGAAAGATAATTTATTAATGAAAATTTGTAAAAAAGTTCCTTATTATATTTAAATAATAGAAATATTTTATACATTTTTATTTCATGGATCTAGGGAAAGAGTTATTATTCGGTCATGCAAGGTTCACATGTAACCTTTTATCAAAGAAAATGGTTTATATAGTTTAATTTGTTTCCAAAAAAACCATAAATAATTTCCAAGAATTTCACATTAGATCGTTTTAAGAGAATAAATATGTTTAACCAAGGTTTATCCACAAAAGAACCCTAAAAGTTTTGTAAGTATTTTTAATAGACTTAAAACTTGTAAACACATGATATTAAAAAAAAATGTGACTTCTTCACCTTTTCTATGCAATGTTTAGATGCATTTTTTTGATGCGTCGATTACTTACATTCATTTAGCGTAGAATCTTATATATTCATATCTCTCATGAATTAAATATTTTCATTTAACAGAAAATCCTATCTATGCATATATTTTATGCATTGAATAATTGAATTAAATATTAAATATTATCTATGCATATTTTATATATATATATATAATTATATTATTATTTTATTGTGTACTAATATATATATATATATATATATATTCCAAGAAGTCCAACTTAATAGCTATCTCTTTCCATGCATGCAAATTTCAAGTATGTCACACCTCCCATTTACTCAAATTTTTTTTTTTTCTCTCCAAACCTTTCATAATTTCAAGAATAGGTTTACCATATAACTAGTGAAATCATATTTTATTTTCCCCATATGATTCACTTTAGTATAATACCATAACCCCAAGTAAATCTCTATTAGTTCCTTTTTAACTTGTTTCATGTTATTCTAACTCCAAGTGTGGAGTGATTTGATATCATTTCATTTTCTATGAAGGTCGCATCGAGCACCTATGGTTAACCTTCACTTTGGTGGTTATTGGTTCTTGGCCATTTGACCCATTTTCATGCATTATATACCATGGATTTGAGTTGGTTATACCCACGAGGTATTCCGTACCCCTTTACAATTTATATGTCCTCGATTTTTCCCATCACATATATTCCTATACCTTTGGTTGTGAGCATAATTGAATTTAATTTTCATACTATTATATGAATGGCTATTTCGTGCTTCTGGCAGTCAGATGAGGTGGCATTCATATTTGTTTTCAAATCTGCGTTGATATCTTCACATCTCATGGTACATGAGGTTTCAGATCAACATTAAATGTGAAACTTGAATACATTTATTAATTTCCACGTAGGGCGTAAGGTTCGAATCGGCTTGAGGTGATGTGTATATTGCGACGAGATAAGTCTTCTCCACGTCAGATTTTATACTACTTCCGGTTGCATTGTATGGTTTATGCTAGGTTTCATCCCATTCTCCAATTCATGTGGTAGATCCATGTCGATCTGTCAAACACCATTTGAGCTTACTCGGTTTACAAGGCAATCTTCCTCATACGAACAGGATGTATAAATTTCATTTCATATCTTGGCACCATTAATGTTACACGACTGGTGAAATTGCACCCGCCAACCCTTCGATCCGTGGCTTTCCTCTTGTGATTTTTCCAAGTGGACGGCTGCGATCCTTTCGTATTAGGTTTTCTGGGGTTCTTGAATGATTATATAAGTCTTTGTTTTTGTGTAGAGACAGTTTCCGCGTGCATCGTTTATTTGTTCATCTCTTCACCTCGCAGCTCTGCAACTTGGGTTGAAGGCAAGGTCTTTGCCCTTCATATGGTCTACTCACCCCAGTTCATGAAGGAGATTCGTGGCTTGTCTACACCACTGCAACGCTACCAGGTAATCATTTTATACATTCATTTCGTATTTTGTGATTTGAGACCAGGTTCATCGCTCAAAACTTGTCATACTTATTTTCTGAGGAAGTCTTTGAACGTTAATGAGGTGAATGCATTTCGTTCTGGAGATTACGTTTAGGGTTCAGTTGCATTTGAAACCATTCACGTTATATCTTCTGTGCATATTTTTCGTTGTATTCTCTCTCTGGTTTATTGTCGACATTGCTCCTTTGTCGATTTCATTAACTGATAATTAACTTATTTTGTTCATATCGTGTAGAGTTAAAATTTACTTGATCCACCTCGTCGCAGGAGAGCGATAGTCGTTCATTCTGACTTTGTGAGGTTTGTTTTTTCCTCATTATGTACATATATCTTGGTTTCCATCTACTATTATCCTTCCGGTTTTCAATTTAGTTGATATTCTGCTTCCAACGTTGATGCAGAGAGCTCATAAGAAACGAGAGTCTTGGTTTACAGGTAACCCATTGATTTTATGAGTAATTTATCTATTCGAACGATTTTTTTTTTTTCAACTGCTCTATTAACTTATTTCCTATCCTGACTGTGTTTTTCCACAGGTAACGCAGACTCATTCATATTCCTTTGTAGGTAGCTATGAGCCCTTTCATTTCACTGGATATTAATTTCGTATCCCTTGGCGTTTCAGGTCGGTATATGCCTGTGGGGATAATATCACCCTCTCGTTGCGTTGTCCCATCTTATTTATACAGAATCATTACTCCCTTAGGTTTTTACACAACGTCCTTTGATGGACTAGACTCTGTCAGAGTCAGAATGTTAATATTTTTCATTCGTATGTTGGTACTCTTTAATGTTTTAAAATTTTAACTGTGACTATGGATTCGGTTATCAGACCCTAGCCCTACAGGCTCAGATTTTGGTGGCGTGTATCGGGACCTTTGTATATATTGTCACTTATATTCTTGTTTGCCATAATTTCAACGAAGCTACAGTTCTTAATTTTATGGATTGCCTCATGCTTCCTCGCATGGAATGATTCGTTGAGTATGAGTTGATACGATTTAACATAAATGAGTTATTCCTTTTTGCTTTTCTTATCATAGCAGTGGCTGTAGCTGATATAATTCTCTTTATAGCTAATGTTGTTCAATTGTACAAGGCCTCCTAGCTATTTATGTTTTTCATGACTCTTACAAGAGACTCTTATGGTTTCTGGAGAGTTATATTTCATTTTAAATTTTGTATGCACATGTATATTTGGTTCTGTAGCTAGATATTTCTAAATACTTGTACTATATATTTGTCATGAGCTAATAGTCTCCCCACACTCAGGTTTAAGCTGAATTACTTTACTTATATCTGTCTATACATACAATTTCATGCATAGGTTTGTGTGTCCATTCTCATATATATCCATTTAAAATGTATGAGATACAAATACTATATTCTCGTAGGTTCCCATGCTCTTCTTGTTTTCCTGTATATATTTCTAGTTGGGTCTCCTTTTCATTTCCTTATAGCTAATCACATCTCTTTCATACCTAGATCTCTTGTTCTAGTTATTTCTGCAGAACTGATCGTGTTTTGGGATTCATTCCCTTGCTACTTAAATAATTTTTACAACATTAAAATTTCCTATTCTTCCATTCAATCCTTGTTAAAGTAAATAGTAATTATATTACTATTAACATGTACAGCTGTTGAAAATATTATACCTCTCTTCTCTTCACTTAGTAATTACTAAATAATTAATTCTGCACTATATGCACTTAATTTCTCACTGCTCCATTTCTCACAGAAGCAGATTAAAGTTACAAATTTGTGAATTATGAGATATTAGAAATCTCCAGATTTTACCTTAAGGATTGGTTTAGGGAATTTGGGGAATTTCTCTTCAAATTTCCTAACCATGATCATAATTGTATACTGATAGATCATAAGTAATTTACAGTAAATTATCTGTAGAGAATATGTATCCTCAGATTTAAACCAACCTTGGTTTAGAGTTTCTGTTGGATTCTACTCTACAGAATTTTTCTCTACACCCATACAGAATTTTAACAGTGAATGCCCTATGACTAATTCTGTTAAATGTAGCATTAATAAATATAATAACGTATAAATCAATTGTTATATGTAGCCAATTCATACCACAGCAAGTAAAAACACCAATCAAGTTAGATACATACCACTCATGCAGTCGACCAACCTCCCAAACTTAGAGTCCTTCTGTCTCCTAGAACTCACCCCCGAGCTGAGATCACCTCCTAGAACAGACCAACCCCTAATCTGCTTAGGAGAAGCTTATTTAAGCTATGGTTCCCCAAAGCCCGTTTCTAATTTTGCGTCTAGAATATCAGGATGCTTTTCTTCCTGTTTGCCTAGGCTTCCCATTTTAGGGATTCTTTAAAGCTGTTTTATGCTTTTTCCCATATTTTCCAGCTTTTTCCTCTTCCCAACTAGTTTCCTCATCATTGGGGAATTTAGATTCTTCCTCAAAAATCTAAATTAGGAATAATTTATTTCAAGGATTTTTGAAAGATTTTGCGGAAAGTATTTTCTTTATCCATCCTCATGGATTTAGCAAGTGATCTCATAAATCTCATTTTGGTCATTCTGCACACAATCATTTTATTTATTTCTCCAAATTAAATTACGTAATTACATTCTCAAAATACTTGTCATTTGGGGTCCACTCCCCTTAGGATTTAAAATTCAAATTTCTAACTTTGAAATTCAAACACATAAATTGGGGGTGTTACATATTCCCCCTCTGAAAATAAACACCATCCTCGATGTTATTATTCAACTACTAGAGTTCATTTTTTTTTCAAAAAAAAATGGATATCTTTCCATCATTTCAGATTCTCTTTCCCAGGTAGCTTCTTCTGCAGTAAAATGCTTCCACTGCACCTTTACTCTTGCTATGGTTCGGTTTCTCAATTCAATTTCTTCCCGCTCCAATATTTGAAGCGGTTCTGGTAGAAACTCCCCTTCTAGTTCCACCTGTACAACATTCCAATCAACTATGTGAGAAGCATCATGTACATATATTTTTAATAACGAAACATGAAACACATCATGAACTCTAACATGGGGTGGTAAGGCCAGCTTGTAAGCCACTGGTCCCACAACTTCCAGCATAAAGTGTGCTCTTTTTGGGTTTAATACGCAAGTACACATGCTCCCCCACTTTAAATTCTCGATGCACTCTTTTCTTATTAGCATAGTTTTTCTGACGATCTTGTGCTGTCTTGATGTTTCTTTGTATCTGTTTAACAATTCTTTCCATTTCTTGTAAAGCATCTGGTCCCAACATGAGTTTATCTTCTGGCTGGTTCCAGCTCAAAGGAGTATGACATTTTCTTCCATACAGTGCCGCAAACAGACTCATTTTTATGGAGGCTTGGTAGCTGTTATTATAGGAAAATTCAGCTAAGTGCAAGAAATCTTCCCACTTTGATGGCCTATCCATCACATACATTCTCAACATGTCCTCCAAAATTTGATTAGTTCTTTCTGTTTGACCATCTGTCTGAGGGTGGTAAGTAGTACTAAAATTCAACTTAGTACCCATCCCTCCAAACATCCTTTCCAAAAAGCTGCTGTAAACTTAGCATCTCGGTCAGAAACAATCACCTTCGGAACCCCATGGAGTCTTACTACTTCCTTCAAAAACACATTCGCTACTTGGGCTGTCCCAAGGGTAGATTTCACTGGTATAAAATGTGCAGCTTTTGTTAAAATGTCTACTACCACCATCACTGAATCATGTTGATATTTTGTTTTGGGTAATCCTGTTATGAAATCCATGGAAACTGTATCCCATTTCCATTCTGAAATCGACAACGGGTTTAAAAGACCAGCAGGATGCTGATGCTCAACTTTGACTAGTTGACATTCCATGCATCTAGTTAAATATTCTGCTACATCTCTCTTCATTCCTGGCCAAAACAACTTCTTTTTCAAAGCTGTTAACATTTTCTGATATCCTGGATGTCCTGCATATGGCTGTTTGTGATATTCATCTAGAATCTCCTTTTTCAAGGATTCTACATTAGGAATATACAATCGGTTTTTATAATAGATCAGTCCTTTCTGGTTTTGAGTGAAATTAGCCATCCCCTTCTTCAGGATTTTCACTTGTATGTTCTCATAATCGGGATCCTGGTCTGCCGACTGTTTCACTAACTTTTCTAAATCAAATTGGGCACTACTTCCACTACTGCCGAGAATTTGAAAAGCATTTCTACTCAAGGCATCAGCAATTTTATTTTCTTTCCCTCTGATATGCTTTATATCCATGTCAAATTCACTTAGAAAAGACAGCCATCTGGCTTGTCTAGAATTCAAATCAGTTTGGGAAAAGAAATATTTGAGACTAACATGATCAGTCATCAATGTAAACTTTTTCCCAAGGAGATAGTGTCGCCACATTTTCAAAGCATGGATAACAGCAGCTAATTCTAAATCATAGGCACTATAGTTTTGTTCATGTATCTTCAGTTTCCTAGATTCATATGCAATAACTGAATTCTCCTACAAGAGAACTCCTCCCAACCCCTCTCTACAAGCATCTGTAAATACGACAAATTCTTTATCAGGATCTACAATCTTCAGTATGGGGGCGGTAGTAAGTTTTAGTTTTAATTGGTCAAAATTGTTTTGGCATTTTTCAGTCCACTCAAACTTGACACCCTTCCTTTGCAATGATGTTATGGGATATGCTATGGCAGAAAATCTCTCCACAAATCTGCGATAATAACCTGCAATCCCCATAAATGATCTCCCTGCTGAAACATCAGTTGGTACAAGCCATTCTTTTATAGCCTTTATCTTTTCAGGGTCAACAGCAAGGCCTTGTTCAGAAATAATATGCCCCAAATATTGAATCTTGTCTTTATAAAATTCACATTTACTGAACTTGGCATATAACTAGTTTTCTTTTAAAGTTTGCAATACTATCCTCAAGTGTTCTTTATGCTCCTCCTCACTTTTTGAGTAGAATAAAATATCATCTATGAACACCAGAAAAAATTTATCCAAGTACTTATTTAACACGCTGTTCATTAGGCACATAAAGGTGGCAGGGGCATTTGTCAAACCAAAAGGTAGAACTACAAATTTGTAGTGACCATACCTGGTTCGAAAAGCTGTTTTGCTGATGTCTTCTTCTTTAATTCCGAGTTGGTGATAACCAGTCCTTAAATAAATTTTTGAAAATACTGAAGCTCTTCTCACTTGATAAAAATGATCATCAATTCTAGGCAAAGGGTATCTATTTTTAATGGTCAAATTATTCAATTGACGATAATCAATACACATCCGAAAAGTGCCATCTTTCTTTTTCACGAACAGCACCGGTGCTCCCCAAGGAGACACACTCGGTCTGATATACCCTTTATCTAATAGTTCTTGCAATTGTATTTTCAGTTCCATAAGCTCAGGGGGACTCATTCGATAAGGAGCTCGGGAAACAGGTACTGCTCCCGGCACCAGATCGATGGAAAAGTCAATTTCTCTTTTGGGGGGAAGATGAGGGATCTCATCTGGAAAAACGTCTTTAAATTCCCTTATCACTGGTAATACATCCAACAGGTTTTCTTCAGTTTTCTGTTCTATTTATTCCACATGTACTGCATAATCCTGATATCCTTTTCTAGCTGTTCTTTTTAATTGCAGTGCTGATATTTGTCTTACAGAGATAGATTTTGGTTTTCCTTTGAGAATAAAAGGTTTCCCTTCCTCATGTACACAATGCAGAGTCTTATCCCAGCAATTCATCAAGGCTTTCTTCTTTTCCAGCCAGTCCATTCCTATCAGTAGGTCATATGAACCTAAGGGCAGAATGTTCAAATTTATTTCTGTTTGAAAATCATTTAATTTGATTGCTATTTGGGGAAATTTATGTGTTACCTTTCTTTTAGTTCCAGTAGCCAGCTGTACCAACCAGAACTGCTGAAATTTTTCGGTTTTAAGATTACATTTTTCTACAATTTTTGGACAAATGTAACTCAAGGAAGCACCCGGATCAATCAAAACTGAAACAGATTGGTCAGAAATCTTACCCTCCATTTCAACCATAGTAGCTTGATGTTCTTCTTGTTGATTTTCCAAGGCTGCACTGATAGTTGGTATATTTATGGCTATGTCATTTACTGTAGTGGCTTCTCGATCTCTCATAATCATCTGAATGTTTCGATGGGGGAAATCTCTCAACAGATGGGGTTCTCCACACCCCCAACATTTCAGGGGTTCTCTCATTTTTACTGTGCCCTCTTTCTTATTGTCTCCCTCTATTTGTTTTGAGGCCACTTGGGACTGAGAAGTTTGACTTTATTTGGGTTTATTAAACTTTTTCCGCTGATGATCTCTGCCAAAATTCTTCAAATAGGCTGGTTTTTGTTTCTTCCCTTTGAATTCACTCTTATTGACCCAGCCTTTTCCATGTTCAGTTTTTCCCTCTTTAAACCAATAGTAGCACAATCTAGCTTTTCTAATAGCTTCGTCCATTGTTTTTGGGTTATCAAACTCAATCTTATCCTTGTATACAGTAGGCAAAAAATTCAGAAACCTTTGTACCTTGGCCTTTTATTCCCTTATCTAGGGTACATATCTCAACAAATTTGTAAACCTGGTAACAAAATCATCAATAGGGAGTTGTCCCAGTCTAAGTTCATGAAATTCCTTGGCTTTATCATCATAGTAACGCTCATTCAAATATCGGTTTTTGAACTTAACCTGGAAATCTTCCCAGGTGACTGTCTTTTCATCAATGGCATGCACCATTTTTTTCTCCTCCCACCACAAGGTAGCCTTACCTTGTAGCTGGTAAACAACTAATCTGGCCTTTAGATTGATTTCATATTCATAGACCTGGAAGTACTTAATCATGTTCAACTACCAAGCTTCAGCATATTCCTCCTTCTCCCCATCATAGAAGGGAGGTTTGATCTTTCGGAATTCCCCTTGTAATTCCTTTTTCTGCTTAAACTGATACTTAACAGCATCATCATCCTCAGACTCATCAGTCTTCCTCTTTCTGGAACCTTCGCCCTCCTAGCTGTTCCGCGAAGTTAATTCTCTGATGAGCTTTTCCTCCTCCTCACTGGCTAATGACAATCTGTCATTCTGGCTTGTTATCTCAGCCAATTCTTGTTGCAACCTCTGCAACATAGCCATCATGGGTGCATTGGGATCTGGTGCATTATCCTCATCATGCAGATCAACATAAATTTCATCACCTTTTTCCATTTTAGCACCAGTGTACACTACACAACACAAATCAGTGAAAAAAAAATTAAAAATATTTCCATAGAAATCAATTTATACAGTGAACACACAGCAACAGTGAGCATAATGTCTCCAGCCCCATTTTATAACTTGGGCTCCGATACCATTTGTCACACCTCCCATTTACTCAAATTTTTTTTTTTTTCTCCAAACCTTTCATAATTTTAAGAATAGGTTTACCATAAAAATATAAATTCTCTAACTAGTGAAATCATATTTTATTTTCCCCATATGATTCACTTTAGTATAATACCATAACCCCAAGTAAATCTCTATTACTTCCTCTTTAACTTGTTTTATGTTATTCTAACTCCAAGTGTGGAGTGATTTGATATCATTTCATTTTCTATGAAGGTCACATCGAGCACCTATGGTTAACCTTCACTTTGGTGGTTATTGGCTCTTGGCCATTCGACCCATTTTCATGCATTATATACCATGGATTTGAGTTGGTTATACCCACGAGACATTCCGTACCCCTTTACAATTTATATGTCCTCGATTTTTCCCATCACATATATTCCTATACCTTTGGTTGTGAGCATAATTGAATTTAATTTTCATACTGTTATATGAATGGCTATTTCGTGCTTCTGGCAGTCAGATGAGGTGGAATTCATATTTGTTTTCAAATCTGCATTGATATCTTCGCATCTCATAGTACATGAGGTTTCAAATCAACATTAAATGTGAAACTTGAATACGTTTATTGATTTCCACGTAGGGTGTAAGGTTCGAATCGGCTTGAGGTGATGTGTATATTGCGATGGGATAAGTCTTCTCCACGTCAAATTTTATACTACTTCCGGTTTCATTGTATGGGTTATGCTAGGTTTCATCCCATTCTCCAATTCACGTGGTAGATCCACATTGATCTGTCAAACACCATTCGAGCTTACTCGGTTTACAAGGCAATCTTCCTCATACGAACAGGATGTCTAAATTTCATTTCGTATCTTGGCACCATTAATGTTACACGACTGGTGAAATTGCACCCACCAACCCTTCGATTCGTGGCTTTCATCTTGTGATTTTGCCAAGTGGACGGCTACGATCATTTTGTATTAGGTTTTCTGGGGTTCTTGAATGATTATATAAGTCTTTGTTTTTGTGTAGAGATAGTTTCAGCGTGCATCGTTTGTTTGTTCATCTCTTCACCTCGCAGCTCTGCAACTTGGGTTGAAGGCAAGGTCTTTGCCCTTCATATGGTCTACTCACCCCAGTTCACGAAGGAGATTCGTGGCTTGTCTACACCACTGCAACGCTACCATGTAATCATTTTATACATTCATTTCGCATTTTATGATTTGAGACCAGGTTCGTCGCTCAAAACTTGTCATACTTCTTTTATGAGGAAGTCTTCGAACGTTAATGAGGTGAATGCATTTCGTTCTGGAGATTACGTTTAGGGTTCAGTTGCATTTGAAACCATTCACGTTATATATTTTGTGCATATTTTTTGTTGTATTCTCTCTCTGGTTTATTGTCGACATTGCTCCTTTGTCGATTTCGTTAACTGATAATTAACTTATTTTGTTCATACCATGTAGAGTTAAAATTTACTTGATCCACCTTGTCACATGAGAGCGATAGTCGTTCATTTTGACTTTGTGAGGTTTGTTTTTTTCCTCATTATGTACATATATCTTGGTTTCCATCTACTATTATCCTTCCGGTTTTCAATTTAGTTGATATTCTGCTTCCAACATTGATGCAGAGAGCTCGTAAGAAACGAGAGTCTTGGTTTACAGGTAACCCATTGATTTTATGAGTAATTTCTCTATTCGAACGATTTTTTTTTTTTTTTCAACTGCTCTATTAACTTATTTCCTATCCTGACTGTGTTTTTCCACAGGTAATGCAGACTCATTCGTATTCCTTTGTAGGCAGCTATAAGCCCTTTCATTTCACTCGATACTAATTTCGTATCCCTTGGTGTTTCAGGTCGGTATATGCCTGTGGGGATAATATCACCCTCTCGTTGCGTTGTTCCGTCTTATTTATGTAGAATCATTACTCCCTTAGGTTTTTACACAACGTCCTTTGACGAACTAGACTCTGTCAGAGTCAGAATGTTAATATTTTTCATTCGTATGTTGGTACTCTTTAATGTTTTAAAATTTCAATTGTGACTATGGATTCGGTTATCAGACCCTAGCCCTACAGGCTCAGATTTTGGTGGCATGTATCGGGACCTTTGTATATATTGTCACTTATATTCTTGTTTGCCATAATTTCAATGAAGCTGCAGTTCTTAATTTTATGGACTGCCTCATGCTTCCTCGCATGGAATGATTCGTTGAGTGTGAGTTGATACGATTTAACATAAATGAGTTATTCCTCTTTTGCTTTGCTTATCATAGCAGTGGCTGTAATTGATATAATTATCTTTATAGCTAATTTTGTTCAATTGTACAAGGCCTCCTAGCTATTTATGTTTTTCATGACTCTTACAAGAGACTCTCAGGGTTTATGGAGAGTTATATTTCATTTAAAATTTTGTATGCACATGTAAATTTGGTTCTGTAGCTAGATATTTCTAAATACTTGTACTATATATTTTTCATGAGCTAACAGTCTCCCCATACTTAGGTTTAAACTGAATTACTTTACTTATATCTGTCTATACGTACAATTGCATGCATAGGTTTGTGTGTCCATTCTCATATATATCCATTTAAAATGTATGAGATACAAATACTATATTCTCGTAGGTTCCCATGCTTTTCTTGTTTTCCTGTATATATTTCTAGTTGGGTCTCCTTTTCATTTCCTTATAGCTACTCACATCTCTTTCATACCTATATCTCTTGTTCTAATTATTTCTGCAGAACTGATCATGTTTTGGGATTCATTCCCTTGCTACTTAAATCATTTTTACAACATTAAAATTTCCTACTCTTCCATTCAATCCTTGTTAAAGGAAATAGTAATTATATTACTGTTAACATGTACAGCTGTTGAAAATACTATACCTCTCTGCCCTTCACTTAGTAATTACTAAATAATTAATTCTACACTCTATGCACTTAATTTCTCACTGCTCCATTTCTCACAGAAG
Source organism: Pinus albicaulis (assembly GCA_034641835.2). Classification (NCBI taxonomy): domain Eukaryota; kingdom Viridiplantae; phylum Streptophyta; class Pinopsida; order Pinales; family Pinaceae; genus Pinus; species Pinus albicaulis. The sequence goes on from CM076578.1 coordinate 1,688,188,286, forward strand.
CATATTAAAGTTACAAATTTGTGAATTATGAGATATTAGAAATCTCCAGCTTTTACCTTAAGGATTGGTTTAGGGAATTTGGGGAATTTCTCTTCAAATTTCCTAACCATGATCATAATTGTATACTGATAGATCAGAAGTAATTTACAGTAAATTTTCTGTAGAGAATATGTATCCTCAGATTTAAACCAACCTTGGTTTAGAGTTTCTGTTGGATTCTACTCTACAGAATTTTTCTCTACACCCATACAGAATTTTAAGGTTGAATGCCCTATGATTAATTCTGTTAAATGTAGCATTAATAAATCTAATAACATATAAATCAACTGTTATATGTAGCCAATTCATACCACAACAAGTAAAAAAACCAATCAAGTTAGAGACATACCACTCATGCAGTTGACCAACCTCCCAACCTTAGAGCCCTTCTGTCTCCCAGAACTCACCCCCGAGCTGAGATCACCTCCTAGAACAGACCAACCCCTAATCTGCTTAGGAGCAGCTTATTTAAGCTATGGTTCCCCAAAGCCTGTTTCTAATTCTGCGTCCAGAATATCAGGATGTTTTTCTTCCTGTTTTCCTAGGCTTCCCATTTTAGGGGTTCTTTAAAGCTATTTTATGCTTTTCCCCAGCTTTTCCAGCTTTTTACCTCTTCCCAACTACTTTCCTCATCATTGGGGAACTTAGATTCTTCCTCAAAAATCTAAATTAGGAATAATTTCTTTCAAGGATTTTTGAAAGATTTTGGGGAAAGTATTTTCTTTATCCATCCTCATGGATTTAGCAAGTGATCTCATAAATTTCATTTTGGTCATTCTGCACACAATCATTTTATTTATTTCTCCAAATTCAATTACTTAATTACATTCTCAAAATACTTGTTCTTTGGGGTCCACTCCCCTTAGGATTTAAAATTCAAATGTCTAACTTTGAAATTCAAACACATAAATTGGGGGTGTTACAAAGTAGCCAGACTTCTACCTTTTTCCCTTAATTTTAGCTTTCCCTTTATCCTTGTTCAGCCATGTTCTTGTATTCACACCTCGATTCCTAAATTTTTGGTAGCAGAGTTTGGCATTTTTGACAGCTTCATCCCTTCTCTTGGGGTTGTCAAATTCAATTATTTCCTTTTATATTTCTCTAAGACAATTTAAAAACCTCTACACCTTAGTTTTCTCCTCTTGTAAGAATGGTACCTACTTGAGAAATTTTGTGAATTTCGTCACAAAATAATCTATGGTAAGCTATCTCGAACATAATTCATGAAAATTCTTTTCTCGGTTATCATAATATGTCTCGCTGATGTATTGGGACTTGAATTTTGGCTGTAATTCCTCCTACGTGACTGTCTTCTCATCTAGTAGGTGTATGATTTTGGTTTCTTCCCACCACATTGTCGCTTTACCTTGTAATTGGTAAACAGATATTCTGGCATTCAGGTTACTTTCATAATTGTAAACGAACTCTAGTAGAGGATAAAATAATAATATATGCATATGTTAGGGTGAGAATAACATGCACAAGATACCTATTGGAACATAGTGCAAAGACAAAAGGCAATGGGGAGGGAACTTACTTTCTAGATGATGGAAAAAGGGCTAAAAAATGAACCAAAATATTCTAAATACCAAAGGGAGATCAAAGGAAACTAAGTCACAATATCTATTATTTTAAAACAAATAATTTAATCATTAAAATAAATATAAAAATGTTTTCATTTCAAATATCAAATTATTTTAGGATAGGAAGTGCGACTGCATTGACATGAATTTAGTGAAATAGGTATTTGTTTCACGTTATTCTTGCTCTTATTCATATAGATGTAACAATTTTTCTTGTCGCTCAGGCCACCTACATTACCCTAACGTTCTATTTAATAATTCGAATGGACTATTAAAACTTGTTACTATGTTTCCATTAATTCTTAACTAAACTTTTCTACACTAGTTCAAATATAGTGGTTCAAGGTGTATCTAGTTTATTTTGTAAGAATTTAGCATATTTAAAATGGTAAAATATTTAGAAGACAGATTATGTGTACCTAGAAAGAGTTCCCTATGTGAAAATACACCAAATTTAGCAGTTATAAGTTCTCCAAAGCACAGAGTAAATTGTTACTTCAATTCACTACAACCTTTCAATTTTATCTGATATGCGACAACCTTATAATTTGATGTTGATGCAGTGGTGTTTTTTCTTATAGATTTGAAATTCTATATTTCTAACTATAGATACAGGAGTTCAATAAGAATTTTGAAAGAAGTAAAATATATGTGATTTTTCATTTATTCACAATGCAATATACTTAGTGTGGCTTTGATTCCTTTTCTCTCCCTTTGGTATTTAGAAAGGATTGGTTCATTTCTAGCCTATTTTCCATCACGTACTGAGTCGGTTCCCTCCCCATTTCCTTTCGTCTTTGCACTTTGTTTTGAGCATGGTTAGCAATTGTAAAAACACAATTTGGATGGCATGTAAGATGGGTGAGCACTATAACATATCTAGTACCTTTACTAACGCTTGTAACCTACCCTAGCTTCTCTGAAACTATATATATTTCCAATTCCTTGGCTTTCCAAAATAGGGTATTGATGACGTTTTCAGAAAAAGCTAAATCATCAAAAATACCTTTTTCATAGTTTCAAATAATTCAAGAGAAATAGACATTAAAAAATTCTAAACCTCAAATACTAGAAAAAATTTCTATCATATTCTATCCCTCAAAGAGAGGGAAGGAAAAATCAATTTAGTCATGTTAATGTATGAAGTACAATATATGTCATGCATTTTCTAGTCACACCCACTTGTGAAAGGCTCATATAAAGAAGGTGATTCAAAATTCATATAGTTTCATTTTACAAGTGGATACAAACTTATGTATCATAATATCAAACTGGAAATATTAATAACTTACCAAATAATTTGTGCATGAAAAAATGTATATAGTAGTCAAACTATCTTTCTTGCTAAACCATATCTAATGCTATAAAGATACACTACAACGAAAAGGCCCTCTAGTAGATGTTTTTGAGGAGCCCCTTATAAAAATACCCTAGACATCCATTTCTAGTGGAGGTTATGAGAGGAGGTTGGAAAGTGGAGGTTTTTGCGGATGTTTTTCGTCTGGTGCGCTTATCATCCTAAACCGCTCCAGTGTGTTCAACAAGATAAAGCACTGGTCCGCATAAAAAATCGGCACATCAGACACTGTGCGCTTCATACACACCCACCCAATGCATCTTATTACTATCATGCACCGGTGATTTACAACTCTTCTGCACCGGTGCGTCCTAAAACCTCACGAAAAAACTCAAACCGCTCGGCGCAGTCTTAACAAACTACGCCGATGCACCTATAAAACCTCATGCACCGGTATAGGGTTAAATAAAAAAAAAATTATGGCCAAAAAACTGCATTTTTCACTTTTCGCGATGCTCCAGAGCTCTCAAGCACCGGTGCAAATTATCCTTTCCTAAGATGCCCTGACATTGGTGCTCCCATTGAACCCATTGCATCCATTGTTGTTGTGCATTTCGCACCAATCTCCAGCTTGGATTTTCCAAAATGGTGGGAAAATTTTCTTTTGCAAATTCTATAGCCAATATGCCTCCTTGACAGCCAAATGTACAAGTATTTTCCTTGTTTTTCCATAATTCAGACTTTTAGCAGATTAGAATTTCAAATTACTTTAAAATTAACAATTTAAAAGAAAAAAGAAAAAAACATTGTCGTGCTATGCACTCGAGCTGTTCTACTCGCACCAGTTCGCAACATTTCCTATAAATTTACAGGCTACACCACCACTGGTGCGAATGGCATCTGCACCAATTTCAAGGTGGTACCAAAGGCGCATCGTGTTATTTTAAAATTTTAAAAAAGTGCAGTGCGGTTGGTTACCTAGTCGCACCGTTGACCATGTGGAATAGTGGAAATGCCTTGAGTTGACTTAAATATCTGCCCCAGGGCGGGTATTTTTGTCAGCGCACCGCATTCTGCATTTTTACAAGGTCAATAGTGCGGCCTGGTAAAAGACTACACCATTGACTATGTAATGATTTCAGGAGGTCAGTGCATTGACCGAACTATACGCCCCGAGGTGTAGAGTTTAGTCAGCGCACTGCACTCCTGACACCATCCATAGTCAATGGTGTGGTGAAAATTTTCAGGTGCACCGTCACTGGTGCACTGAACATTTTCTGGTGCACCGTCACCAATTCGCAACAAAAATATATATAACACTTGTACCAGTGCATGCCTTTTTTTGTGGTGCATAGACTATTTTTTTTTCCTAAAAAAATTATATATTTATATTCCTAAATACAAGTATCATTTAATAAAAAATAATTATTTAATATTTCAATCATTTAGATACATGAAAGGAGAGGACAGGGGAAACAACAACAATAGGCGGTCTAGTATAACATGGTTCACCTATGGGAGGTACGAGAGAGGGAGGGAGATGCGTACCCTTGCCCTATTACAGTAGCTACCGAGGGGCTCCTAAGGTAGGTTGGCCTCCTCAAGTTCTATTAGGAGGCTACTTCCCTAAAGGGCCATGGTTTTTTTTTTAGACATCTTATCTGCAGGTGGAATGCCCACCTACACGCTTTTCCGGTTGGTTCCAACAAGTGGTATGCGCCCAATGAGGAGGACATATATTTCATTATAGGGCTATCAAGGTGAGGGGTGGATTTTCCCTCATTCCCAGAAGTTCCAGTTGGCTATGCAGTAGGGAGTCAGTTGGTGTACTCCCAAAGATACATTAGCAGAGATATAGTGTCTCCTTCAGATTTTTAGGTCTTCGGAGGTTAGTTACATATTGGTGCATTTGGTAGTGAGGAGCTGAGGTGCCTCTCACTTCTGATTTTGACCATTTAACATAACACGAATGACGGGAAATGCATTAGTTGCTCACTTCTATATGATGTTGATTCTTTAGTACATGAGCCACAACTTGTCAGGTGGTTTGCATTTTTTTGCAGTAGTTATATACAACCTTAGATAGATGTCGTGCTCATGCACAAGGGAGGGTCAACTTCCCTTTTGATTGAAATATTTTTATTTTTTTTAGAGCTTTCCAGAGACGAGGCCTACTTTTGTTCGGCAGCCTCATAGGCCGATATTCGAGGCACAAATGCACATGTGGGGATAGATGATGCCCAAGAGAGGCGAGACTATATTTCCAACGAGGATATTGCCTGATGTACTAAAGTTGCTAGCGAGTGTTGATGAGAATCCCTTCATTATGGTCCCATGTCCTTATGTTGGTTTGGATTGGCGAGGGTGTGCCAACATCCTCTTCATGGATGATGAGCCTCTAGATGATAGAGGTAATATTATTGTTTTATATAAATTTATTCTAACATGTTCTTTAACTTGTTTTTCTTAAATTGTGTAATGAAATTGTCTAGTTATTGTTATGTACTTGTATATATTTTGCAAAAATTGGGTCTTTTGATGGCAAGGACATGCCAGCACCACCACATGATCCAGGTGTGGATCCTGATGATCACGATCAGGGTATGCCAGATGCCGAGGATCATCAGGAGGCTAGTGCAAAGAGACCTGCTCCTGTTGGTGTGCTGGTATTGCCTTTTGCTAGGCACGGGAGGCTTGATAGCAGATACAAGATGGATTTGGGTGACCAACTCACTACATTTATTGTTGAGGTGGGCATTAGGCCCGCTACTATGAGATACATACAAGCCGATGGTAGGTTGTTACATATTTGGAGAGGCATGTTGCATGACATGTACAACTTGATGTGGCATGTCGTAGGAACTATGACCTAATTACGCGGCTGAGGAGGACTGTTACACGTTATAGGCATGGTGATCAAGACACAACACGTGGTCGAAAATCCGCGAGCAGCGATGCATCATCTAATGATTGTTTACCTCGCGTCGTGCCAAATGAGTAGCCTCCACTAGCATCGAGCAACAGTCACCATGGACAGTAGGCTGGACCATTTGCCACGTCCAGTCAGTAGCCTATAGCATCCAGTAGTACTCATGATCATGAGCAGGCTGGACCATCGACCATGTTAAGTCATCACGATGAGCAGCCGATATTTGATCCACATCAGCAGACACGTGATGATCAGTATGTTTCTGAGCTTGTCGAGGCTGCACAATTGACTCAGAAGGCCACGAGAAGTATTGCTATTGATGATGTACCACCAGCTGATCCATGACATTTATATTACAGTTGTATATTTTTGACATTATATCTCTCTCTCTCTCTCTCTCTCTCTCTCTCTCTATATATATATATATATATATATGGTCCATGTATTTTATGTTCATGTTGCAGTTGTACTTAATTTACATGTTGGCGATCATCATGATGTGTATATTGTTAGTTCATGTTAGATATGTTCATTTAATGTGCAGGTTGTAGGTAGATGTTTGTGTGATGGTTATCATGAACATGATGTTTATTAATTAATTTAATATTAAATGATCATGATATTGTAAAATTGTAATATTTGTAATTATAATTTTATGTAAAATTCTAAAATTGTAATTGTATTTGAATTAATTGTAATTTTAATTATAATTGTAATATTTAATTTATTGTGAAATGATTGTAATTGTAATTTTAATTGTAATTGTATATATATAAAATTGTAAAATTGTAATTGTAACTCCAATTGTATGTAAAATTCGAAAATTGTAATTGTAATGGTATATATGTAAACTTGTAGAATTGTAATTGTATGTAAAATTCTAAAATTGTAATTGTAATTTTAATTGTAATTGTATGTGAAATTATAAAATTGTAACTATAATTCTAATTATAATTCGAATTGTAATTCTAATTGTAATTTTAATTGTAATTGTATGTAAAATATTTGTAAAATTTTAACTGTATTAATGTGAAAATTTTAATTGTATTAATGTGAAATGACTTTATTAAAGTTTTTAAATTTGCAAAGTTGTAAAATTTTAAATAATTGTAAAATAATAAATCTAGAATAATATGAATTATTATAACATAATAAAGTTTAGAAAATAATGCAAATAAATTCATCTACTTTAGAATTATCATTATTTTATAATGATCTTACATACAAAAAAAAGAACTTTATACAGTACACCATTGTTTTTGAGGTCAACATAATTGCAAATTATCAAGTGAAATATTTAATTTAACATTAACATAATGCAAATTACCAATTAATTCAAAATTCATATTATAATGTTTCGAAAAACTGATCTTAAAAAGTATAAATATTGATGAAATAATACATGTACCATATCACTCCCGGTTCTCCTGATCACTCTTATTATCTTCCAACTCACATGGCATGATAACACTATTGTTCTCAAAAATATATTTTGATCTAGGGTCATGTCTCAATACAAACCACCAATCCCTATGCAACACATCTAGGTAAAAAAACACCTCGCTGCAGTGTTTGGGGAAAACATAGGGCTCCTTAGCTTCATCCCACACCTTTCTAGAGTTGATACATATCAGTCTACTATCGTGATACTCCTTTACATTATTCCAATCAAAGGTGTCCCACAACTTGCACATAAAAATAACACATTGGAAATAAGAGAAATACACTTCAATGATCTTGTGTATCTTTCCAACGTAACCTAACGTCCCTCGTACTAGGTTTTGATCACAGTGGCTAGATTGACTAGATTGATTGAAGTCGACTTCCACTCCACAGTCTTGTGTGATGTTTCCAGCATTGACATTTTCTGTGCGAAAATTGTGTCCATATGCCCACATAGATGGGAACAAATGCACCTATTATAAAAAAGTAAAAAAAAATCATAGTTTCATGTGTCATATAATAATCCAACAGTTCAAATATGAAATATAGATGTCTTATAAGTTTCAAATTTACATATAAACTAAATAGATTATTACCAAGTTGTTGCACCCAATCCCTATGTTTAGCGCATCCTCTTCAGCACGCGGGTAACGACCAGTTGCACCGTTTCTCTTTGACTTGGTCAACAACACAATTATTGGGGCATATTTTTGGCATATTTTCTTTTAAATAATCGGGATAAGGCACACTTCTACCATTCAACTATCTAAATTCTTTCATGTCACTATCCCATTTCATCACCTTTTGTTCGTACAATGCGACCCACGATTGTGTTGCGTTAGAACTATAAAGAACGAATTTATTGATTTCTTCAATTTTTTCATTCGCTAATGAAATCAAACCAACATTATATAGTACTTAGAGATCAAAATATACATTATTTGAAGTTCAACATGAACATTTACTTTGTGTAAATTTGAAAAATTATATGTCGCTTACTCTTTATCAAGCGGTTTTTTCCACTCATTTGGAGCAACTGCCCTTCTCTTTTGTCTTCATCCCTTTCATCGTTCCAAATCACTAAACTTGGTCTGTTTTCAATCCTCTTGATGTACTCACTAGCATAATAGAGAGACTCATATGATATGTACCCCTCTGCCATAGACTCCTTGGGTTTTTCCCTTTGTCGAACAAAACTTTCAATTTCTTCATATATCTCTCTAAAAATAACATCCAACGACAAGAAACCACCCCAACTAATTCAACCTCATCTACTAGGTGGATTATAATATGAACCTGTAAGTCTATGAAACTCATCGGCAGTTCCTTTTGAAACATACAAACAATCTCAACTATCTCTTGACACCATCGTAGAATGTTAGCCACATGAATCTCCTTTGATGTGATCCAACATATAAATGAAGAGAATTTAGATATGGAATGTACTAGGTCTTGAGTATATTCATGTTTCACACACCCACACATGAAAAAAGGATAATGACACTACAAAGTTATAAACACGTGAAAAAATATACAACATTAGTTATGTTTTATGATCTCCGCATGGGATAAAATTTATTAATATAAAAAATAATAAAATCATGCTTTTGATATTATACATACTCTTAGAAGATTAAAATGGTCATGCGATATCAACTGCAACAAATGGTCATCCACGGTGAAGCAACGTTGTAGTGAAGACCCATATGAAGTTGGCACCCTCACACCCATTATAACTTCCTTTTCCAAAGAAATATCATCTTTTTTTTAAATCCATGGGACATCACCTTCTTTGAAAAACCATAAATTAGAACAACCAGCACCTGCCTCTAATCCCGTAATTTCTAATCGTCTTGGTCAATGTTTCTTTTTAGTTTTTGAAGTAATAAGATCTTTCCTAACAGTCAATGTGTCACTTTGTTTTGAGGATATGTGCCTCCATAAAGAAGATGAAATATTTTTAAATATATGAATGGGATCAGATAAGTGTGTAATATTAAGATGCTCCCAATATGGGAGGTTATAAAACATAGATTTCATTTTCATCCTAATGGGAAATTTCTCAACATAGGTGTGGAATAATTCTGGATCATTGAACATAGGCTTCCCATTTGAATCGAACATTTCTATGAACTCCTTATCCTTTTCTCTTTCATATTCTCTAAGCGATTCAACCAGTGTCATTATTGAAGGCCTTTGGGTTCTCTCTCGTTTACCATTGAAAGCGGATGTCGATCTTCCGTAAGGGTTTTCTTCCAGGAGGAATACTCTAGAGCAATCATACACTGGCTTTCATAGGTCCTTGGACCATATAGCTTTCAGAGAAGGTCCACAACATTTACATCCAAAATGCCCTTTTGTTACAAGACCTACGATATTATTGTATACAATTAATATGCATGGCACGTTAGATAATATCATTAAGATCAGAATAATTACAAAGAATTAAATGACTAATATGTGAAATAATATTATTACATATATAAACAAATCAATAAATTAAACATGCAATTTAGCAGAGAAAACTTTGAAGCCTAGATAATCATGTGTCCTGTAAGCACATATGCCATACAACATAAAATTCCTCTCTATTTCGATTGGTCTTGATACGTCGTATAAATTTATCCCATCCAATAATTCCTTCAATTCAACTACTAGTGGTTCTAAGTAGACATCCTTATTCTTCGCTTGTCTTCTACCAAGGACTATGAGAGCCAACATAAGATGTTCATTCTTCACAGACAACCATGGGGGGATATTTTTATTGATCACTAAAACAGGCCAAACAAAATAGTTGGTGTTTTGGAGGGAATATGGGTTGACGCCATCCATGGCTATGCATGGGGTGATATTGTTATTGATCACTACTACAAGTCAAACATAATAGTTGGTGTTCTGGAGAGAATATGGGTTGACGCCATCCATGGCTATGCTGAGTCGTAGACTTCATACTTCATCCTTGATTTTTTCGAGCCATGTATCCTTTATATGATTCATGGCTATTGAATTAGTTGGGATTCGCATAACTCCCAACTCACTTATGTGTGAGGCATGCCATCCCTGAAACATGCCTAATTCTTTGCAACGAAAGAGACTTTGAATCCTTAATATTATTGGCATGTGCCTCAATATCTTAAAAGGAGTACCAATATGTGATTTACCCTTCTTGTTATATTTATCATACCTGTCATGCCCACATTTCGGACATATCTCTTTGTCTGCATATTCTCCTCTATATAAAATACAATCATTTGGACATGCATGATATGATATCTACTCAACACCCAACATTTTCAACAATTTCTTTTCCTCTTCGTAGCTAACAGGAAAGACATTATCACTCGGAAGAACCTTATCTTTGAATAACCTGTAGTTGGTGATCATGGAAAAATATATTAATAAATGTACATTAATTTTGATATAATTATTAGCGTTCATAAAATTTACCATTTGTAATGTTCATTGTACTGTACTGATTATATTTCTCAAATTTATATAAAGGAGGACTTTATGGTAACTTACCTCAAAATTTCCAAGAAACATGCATTCGAAAAGCCAAGATTTTCTTTAAAGTTGTACAGTAACATCGTTTTCCCCAACTGCGTAGAATTTGAATGATCACTAGGTCCAAAGAGAGGGGTGTTGGAAGAAAATTTAAGGATTTCGAAAAATGTGACAGCGATATGAGCATCATCCCCTAGTTTATCATCGTTTTGGAATGCATCTAACAACATTGTCTCCATGGCAGTCGTATCCCTTAAGTAATCATCCATACCAACCTTTATTTGATTGCCTCCATTTCCATCTTGTGAAGAACTACTATTACTGTATTCATTCCTAATTGGTGAATCTGGATGTAGCAGGAATTGAATCAGTGGTTAATTCAACCATTCTTGGTATCTTTCCTCTCCGATTTTTTCTCTTGATTCAGTATTCTATCAATTTGACATTGTTGTGGGGTGAATTAGAAGATGGTAGGTAGGTCGCTCATCATCACTAGAATCCTAATAATTTAAAAAAAAAATATTTGAACATGATTAGTACAAAATATATGATATCTATTAGTAACCACATTGAAAATATAACATGATTAATTGGTTTGACATTGAAATAATTACATTAATCAACATACCAAAAAATTATAATTATTACCATCATTAATATCCCAGGATTGTGGCTAGAAGATGCAATATTTTTACAATTGGCACGGTGAAGCAGTTGTCCATTTTCATCTACAAAATGCGCCTTGCGATATGCTGCTCTTGGTAAGAGCTTCCAATGTTTTGGCGCTGACGTTTGAATATTTTGTGAATTTTAACTCAATTCTGAATTTGCGTGAATGTAAAAATTTGTATATATTATAAACTTAAGTAAGTTGTAAATGATTTACATATATAAAAAACATAAATTCAATTAGATAATGAAAATATAAATAAAATATGAAGTAAATATTACATCTCGAGATGGATAGGGAAAACTCCGTGATGGAATTTGAGAAATATTATGGAACGAGTTGGATTTTGAAGAATTTTCCATTCGATATAATTATGATATTTTCTCCCTACATTTGAGAAAAATCAACAATAAATTTTGGTGCACACACCTAAAGTTAATTTCGGTGAATTAAAAATGGACTTCTGGTTATCAGTGCTAATATACAGATCATCGCACCGGTACGTTTTCGTTAATGTGCACTAGTGCCGTCATATAAACGGATGCACTGATGCGGTGACATTAAGTGATGCACCAACGAAGAATAACTGGAAATAAAAAAGTGCAACTCTATTTTCTTTAAGTGAAAAAAAGCGGTAAATTGAAAAATGGGCGACAAAATATTTTCGAAAATCTAATTTCATAAAACAATTATTTAAATACTAAATACTTTTCATTATTTCACTATTTTTACAAAAAAAATCAGCTAGAGATTTGCAGCAGACATACTTGGAGCAACAGAGTGTTGGTGTCCCGTGTTTTGATAGTTTGGAAAATCAAAAGACAAGGCAACATCAGAACTAATCTTTAGAGTTACAAGATCTAGTCCTCATGCTCTCAGAGAGGGATCTCTCAAAGTTTGTTTTGCAAAGGTTTATCTTGTGTGCTTAGAGTATTGGTTTTAGACTAGTTATTAAGTGCAGTTATTTATTTGTTTGGTTGGGTTGAATTGATACAGCATAACATGAAAGGTCTAGGAAAGATATATAGGACAACAAAATATCTGTTTCATTGCGCAATGGAGTCAAAAAGAGGTCATAACACACTTATCAAAGGATATGGGATATCAAAGGGAAAATCTAACTTGGCCATAGGATCCTTTTGTTTTTGGAATGGAATGAACATTAATGACTTGGAAAGAGAGTTTTAATTCTCAACAAAGGGAAATTGAAAGCATAATTTGAAACAATAAAGAGTTCTTTGATAGACAGGGCTAACCATAAATTCTACAAATCACACCTTTAAGAAAAGAATGATTTCAAAACAACTTTCAAAGTAAAATCTAAGATTCGGGGAATAACCTATTTCCTCAAAGATCTTATTCTAAAGGAATTTACAAAACATATAATATTTACTGATAATCACAGTCATAGAAGAGGGAACACCTAAAAACATCTATGATCATAATTATAACGACCTTTAAGCCAACTGTTTAAGTGAGGACAAAGGGAAAGATCAAAACAGACCTCTATGATTCACTATAAGAAAAGAACTTCAAAGGGAGACTTCAATAACAATTTTTAAGTGGAAACAGACAAGCAGGGAGAACCATAAATCATGCTGAAACCAACTGTTTGAACTATTAAGGAAATAAACAAGCATGAAGACTGAAGAGAAAGATTAAAGCCTCTAAAATACTTCAGCAGAAGAAAACATAAAACATTGAAGGATGAACAGGTCTAAGGTGCTTCCAGGAGTAATTGCTTAGCCTAATACTTTCTATCCTACTGTAGTGATAAATTATGGAACATAATGGAAACAAGGAAAAACATGTAACAGTTCAGAATATTTCACCAACAGCCAAGCTCATGAATCCAGTGATAGAGCCTTCTTAGGAACAAACATGCAATAACATCATCAAGACCTCAAAGACTTAAATTTTTTCTTCAACTTCAAAGGACTATGTATTGATTTCAGAGAGTTTCAATATTACAGCTTGTGATCAAAGAACAACCAACCAACCAACAACCACTCACCCATCTTCTGTTGTAGTATATATAGAAGAATGAGGAGGTGAGATCTGATAGAAGATCTCAATTACAATTAATATAGAGTTAATGTCTTCTTGGCCCTTGGGGGGCTCAATGGAGAAATTGTACAGGTGTTTCACTATATTAAATGTTCTACATAAAGATTAAGCTTGGTGGGAGCTTTTGTTGACCTTTGAGGCTCTGTGTAATGTTTAGAGTAACTCTGCAAATATTTCTGCATTGATTTCCTTGCAGAAGTGACTCCTTGGCTGCGCTGAGGAAAAATCTGATCTTCTTCAATAACTTCGGCCTCTGATTGAGCACTTTGAGGAACATGTGGCACTATGGTAGCTGAGGAATCAATTTGCCCCAGATTTTGGCGGTGGAAACATTCCTGCTTGATAAAACAATTTAGGTTTTTTATAAACTGTGTTTTATTTGGGGATTAGGCTTTGGATAAGAATCTTAGATGTAATACCCACAAATATATCCTTTAATCCTCTGTTCTAGTGTGTTTTTTGTCTTCGACGCTGATACTCTTTGACCGTGCCCCTTTCATGGTTTTTTTGTTGGTGTGCAGGGTTGCGCAGGGTCCATAAGGCAGCAATGGTTGATGGATCATTGATAAGAGTGAATTTTAAACCCTATTAGTGATTCCTTGTGGTAAATCGAAGGCGGGAGGGTCGTCACCCTCAACCTTCGTAATTTCTTCAGCGTAGCGGAAAAACATTGAAACCTTGCAAAATACGAAAAAATGTTATAAAATCCTGCATAAAATAGGTTGACTGATTAAAAGGAAAAGTGGAGGAAGTGTGGTCGTTGGATGGCATCATCCAATGGTCGGGATCAATTGGGAGAGATCGTGAAATGGGCGAAAGAAGATTGAAACTAAGCCATCGATCGCGCAGAGATCGACGGTTGGGAGCGGGAAATGGAAATTCAAATGGGGAGATCGGGAAATGAATTGTGGGCCATCGATCTGCAGATCAGATCAACGACGGAGATTAATTTTCCGCTGTACGATGGCCCGGCTATCGTGCGTGCACCTTCGTTATCCATCAAGCAACTTCGGCGAGTGATCACCATTGGATTAGTGGGCCCAGATCAGATGGTCCACAACGATATTGCTGGGCATCCTGGTATGAACATTAACGCGCGATGGACGACAGATGGACGACGGTTTTACAAATAGTACAAGTGACGTGTGTCAAGCGATGTATGGAATCGTTGGCCATTGGGAAAAAACCTCCCTCTGCCGAAGAGTGGTGCGATAAAAACCACGCGGTTTTGGGAAAATGGCGCATGGCTGGGGGGTCCACAGGGAGGCATGCTACGCACCATTGGATCCTATGGATTGAATCGATGGTCAATATCGCTCCAAAAATTTCATGGGTGGAAAATTTAATAAAATGATATTTCGACGGTTTAAATCAATATTCAAAGGTTTTTTTCAATTTTTTGCGAAGTATTTATTTAAACTGGAATAAGCACCCAACTGCTCAGCGCGCGGTCACGGCGCCAGGGTGTATGGGTGGAAAGGCTAAGGGCTTAGCCCCAGGGGATTAAGCCTTATACATAGAAAATATGCATTTTAATGCTTTTTGAGGATTTTCAAAGGAATTTGGGGATTCCGATAAAGCTAAGAAGAGGTCTTAGAACCTTATAAAGGGGATTTTTATGAGGGGAAAAGGTAGAAATGTGAAAATGAGGGATTTTTGTGGGAAATAAGGGGATAGAAAGATGAGGTTAATTTGGGAAGAAGGGAAAGGAGGAAAGGGTGTTTGCAGTAATATTTTGGCTTTGGAAATCAGCAGGATTTCAGAGCCTTTTAAGATGAGAACAACAGTGAAGGTTCAGAAAGAGGCATGAGGCCTTCGAAAAGTCTTCAGGAGCCAACAATTTTTCGTGAGAAAAATTGTTCCTTGAAGGCTCAAAAATAGATTTAGCCACCTTTTGGGATAATCAAATTTTACAGGTGGCTAACACAGAGCACAAGAGCACTGTGGAACAATGAAATAAATTCGAATAGAAGTATTCAGACAATCAAAATTCCAAACCTCTAGTGATTCAAACCCTATAGCATATAATTTCAAATGATCTCATGATTAAATTCTATTGGTTTTTTTACTTTTTCTGCAGTAAGAAAAAAACTCAATTTCTTTTTCATTTTCAAAAACAAAATAAAAAAAAAAATCCATTTTTACCTTAAACCCTACATTCTTTTTGTTTCTTCCCTTTCTTTTCCCTATTTCTGTGATTTTAGAATTAGGGCTTTTCATTTTAGATTTATAGGGTTTTTTTTTTCGCTATATAGGCCTAAGACAACTAACCCACGGGGGGACTTGCATAGTCGGATCCCAATCCATTTCGGCCCTTGTGTGAATTTTTGAAAAATAGTTTTTTTTTTTTTTTTTTTTTTTTCTGTCGGTGCACCCTGCGTATCGTAGCACACTGGTACATTGTATTATCCCAGCGCACTGCGAAAGTACTGTGGTAAAAAATTTAAATTTTTTTTTTTAATTAGTGTGCCATATGTGAAATAGGGCACCAGTGTGCTATTTCATTATGGCACATCTCGAACATGTTGTTTCGCAAAGAAATGTTTTATTGTGTTAATAAGTGCACCATGTAACATATAATGCATTGCACAGGGTCTCCTAAAAGACAGAGATCACCGTATGGTGGTCCCTTTTTTGTGTGGGGCGTTTATGCTAACACTGGACGATTTTTATTATTTTCTCTATGTTAATCGATGTTGTGGTTAACATGTAATGCATCGGTGCTCCTTGTTAACATAGAGCATCATACGGTCTATTATACTATTTTTGTGGTGCATTTATAAGACACTCACGCATGACGTCGATGCATACACCATGAATGGTGCACTAGTTACTTGAGATTTTTTTTTTTACCTGTAAAGTTGACAATTTATTTATAAATATATTAATGAATGATATGTTAAAGGTTTTATATTAATAAATAAATGGCCGACAAGAGATCAAGTAACAAAAATACTGATAACACATCAAGAAAAGAAAAAAATGCAAGTTCTTTGTAAAATATTTATAAAAAAAAATTATTTTTGAACTATATGTAAGTTTAACTAATATGTATTATTTACTATGTATCATACAGAGCCACAAAATGATGAAGCTTGATAAGATTATTTCGGATCTAGGAACAGAAGAACGTAAAAGCTTGATGGAAAAATTTCAAAAGGATGAATCAGGTGAATGAAAAAATAATATTGATCCAATATGAGTTTTTTTTCTTAATTTTCATTAATAATATACTTAAAATTATTAGATAACATGTGCCAAACAATATATTACTTCACATTTGTTTAATGTTCTATAGGGACCAACAACTCATAAAAATAATGTTGTTCTAAGAAAAGAAAAAGAATAGAACATGCAAATGAAAATGAATTGCTCCTAAGATCATCTGGAGTGGTGCTAGAGGTTACAGAAAGGGGGAAAACTTTTACAAAAGTTTGAGAGATCTAGTGGAACAAATGTATAGACACTCTTTCCACTTACAATACAAAAATCAATCCAATGATTCCAAGAACCAAATTTTATCTAAAGTATAGGAAGGTTTTCCAGAGAATTGGTGAATGAGACATGTCAGACTTTTAATAGAAAAAACGTACAACACCAAAAAAGAAGGAATAAAAAAGTAATATTCCTTTAAATGTTTGTCTAGAATTATTTATAAATATCACTTTTGTTATATTTAATTTTCATATATAAATATAAAAATTAAACATTTTATTTTTATGTTACATTTTCAAAAAGATTTTGAAAATTTCAAAAGATGAACGAGTTGATATCAGAAATATGCCAGTAGGAATGTCCAAAAAGATGTACGAGGAGATGGTCAAAGAAATGGACAAAATTGCATCGTAGGAGGAGCCATCTCAACAACAACATGCTTCAAATGTAATATGTAATCATTGAATTTTTCGATCATTAGGTACAATAAATAAAAAAATTAGCATTAACTATTAATTTTCAAGTATTTTTCTTGTAGAAAAGAAAATAAAATGGAACCCATTCAATGCATAAAACATGATGACAAGGAAGAAAAGGGTTGATATCTAAGTTTGTGAATAATTGTTACTTCCTTATAACAACTTAACTAGATTTCATTTTTGTATTTTTTAAGTTGTTTTACAAAAATCATCATTGAATATCTTCAAACAGGTGCTAACATACAAAGAAGAACCATCAGATGAGTTGACTGAAATTGGGTTAAATATGGGTTGTGAGTATATGTTAGCATATCAGAAATTAATTGTGGAATTTGTAAACATCTATCGATCTTGTTTTACTTAGCTCCATATATAATTAATAGAACAAAAACATCTTTTATATTAAATATATGATTTGTTATGGGGAATAAAACTTGCAAGAAACAAAGTATGGAATTGCGCCAATAGATGAAATTTTGAAAGATGGCATGGTACATGGTTTTGAAAGAATGTGTATAGTTCATGAGTCAATTCTTGCTATGGTACGTCATTTATTTTTTATTTACATTGATGTATATTATTTAATATTGAAATTTGTATTATTCTCACCAATGTGTATACACTTGTTACAGTTTATTTTTATGTTTGTAGATGGAAGGTGAAGAAGAAGAAAACAATCAACACTGTGAACAAAACATTCCTCAAAATAACTCATCATGGAAATAGCTCGATCAGTGATAGCAGTTCAAGTGAAGAGATGATCATTATGTTTGGATATCAAAGCAAGGCGCTGTATTTTTTGAAATATTTGTCTGTGAAATCAAACATTTTTTTAATGTAATGGACATAGTGTCCTAATTGAAAGACAAAGGGATACCAATAAATATCGCATTTTGTATGACAAAGGTTGTCTTATTCATATATATATATATATATATATATATATATATATATATATATATATATACACACAATAAAATACATTTTAATTTATTCTTTTGTGTTCTCCATTGTCGCTATGAAATGTAACACCACTGATTAAATTTATGGATGATTAAATATTATCATGAAGAGATGTGAAATTTGATGATATGATATAACAAATTAATCCAAATATCACATTCAAATGCACTAATAAAAATTTAATTCATATGAATATTGTTATAAGATATGTGTCGTCTTTTGATGAATAATGAATTTTAAAGAATCACAATAATTATGTTATGATATAAAAAATTAATCCAAACATCACATTCAAATGCATTAATTAAAAATTAATTAATATGAATATTGTTATATAGGGTGTTGACTTTTTATGAATAATGAATTTTAAAAAATCACAATAATTGCACTGTCACATGTCGATGTTTCTAAAAAATACAAACTCAACACCAGTGTGTGCTAGTTACTATACACCGGTGCATTTGTATGATACAACACACCGGTGTGTATCTACTACCTATATGCACTGCACAAATACCAATACCAATTTTTAATGTCGGTGCATTTTGGATATACTATGCACCGATGCGTTTATGTGAGTCTACGCACTGCGGCATTTGTACGACCCATGGGCACCGCACCAATACCAATACGAATTTGAACAAACAATGTGCTTGTAAGATACTGCGCACCGGTGCATTTCTATAACTCAATGTACTGGTTCATTTAGACGACCTATGGGCACTGCACAAATTCCAAGACCAATTAGAATGGCCCCGTGTGTTGTATCACCAACATTGTGCCTCGGTGTAGTTTTATTACTTGACGGCTCGATGCATTCACCTTCAACCGCCTCGGGCCACCTTCTAAATGACAAGCACCGGTGCGTTGACACCTTCATAGAGCACCGATGAAAAAAACATCTGTAATAACCTCCGGCAGCCCAGTTTTTTTAGTTGTGCTGAAATTCTGTTAAAAGCTCTGCAAAAACCTCCATAACCATAAATGAATGTTGTAGAAAATGTTTTTTTGACAATTTTGGCCAATTTTATAACACTAAAACCCTCCTTTATAACCTCCACTATAGGGTCTTTTCCTTTTAGTGATACATGCCAAATTATTATCTTATCCTAGGGTAGAAAAAGTGAACAATAGCAAGTGGGTTTACTATGGAAATATTAAAAATATGTAAAATAATACAAGTCAATCCTACTCATAGCATTCCATGGGTGATCATTCTTCCAAAGTTTTGTTGAGATTCATCTTCATTTAAACAAAGAGAAATAAAAAAATTTAATGAAATTTATTAATTGAAAGTGTAAGTTCTTGTGGTTGAAATTAAAATGAACATGTACAACTCACTTTTGTATACAGTGTTTCCATATGTTTGTTAGATAAGTCTAGAAAAAGTTTGTAAACACTCTCATTGACCTTACTATCCATTGCAACTATATTGATCTTGAATTAACAAATAAATTGCAATGGACAAGAGGAAGTTATGGAGCTCCTACACAAGAAAAAAATTGAGGAGAATAATAATTTGGAATTCACATGCTTAAAAAAGCATAACTCATATTCACATGATACACATGTATATGATTTTTTTCAATTAATAAATTTAATATAAAGGGCATCAAGGAAATGATTACCTTTTAAATAAATATCAACCCTTTATTTATCATTACTACTAAAATTATTCTAAAATATTGTTGAGGGACAAACCAAAAAGCTCCAATCTCAAAATCTTTGACCTAAGACAAGCAAGATCCGATACTACAGAGTAGGGATGCGTAAGTTGTAGAGGGAGTAGTAAGTGGTTTACACTATAGTCATTACACTCCCTCGGCGATTGATGGGTACTACCTGAGCTTTGGGAAAACCCCTCCTCCTTGGGCCTGAAGTAAAAGGCCCTTCAGAAGAGCTATAAAGCACTCCGAGAGGGATGTTGGCTTTTTTATACTTGCAACCTCAGTATAGGACGGCCTGGGTTTATAGAATGACTTAAACCCACAATTTAGCAGCCACAGTAGAGTTTTGACCTTGTTATAATGTAATCCAATGGCTAGTCGATCGAATGAACCTAGAGACAAGGACCTCTCTCTAATAACCTTACGTGAGTCAGGATCGGGATCAAGACCTTACTTTCCTTCCTTTACTTTAAACCTTTATTAGTGTCTTGTAACTATGTATCCACAAATCAATATGAAATCAATATTATTAGTAATGATATATTCATGAGGTGGTGTAGATATTTATTTTGGGTAGAGGATTTAACATTTTAGCACTGACACTGGTCTTTCCTGGATGGATGGATTGACACGGTTTGGTTTGTCCACTAAATGATACATATATCTCTATGAGAGACATCGTAACATCTTGTTTACCAACTACACTATGCCTAGTATTCCCTATAGCAGTTCGATAGATAATATATGGTGTGTTTTTTACCATAAAGTTAAAACTTGCATTAAACCTTAAACAAATATTGCATGATAATTAAATACTTATCAAGAGAGTAATAATTATTGATCATTAAATTAAATTTGTGGAAATTTTATTTCAATCTAAACACACTTCTCAACCTAATTATATTTTCAAAACACATATGTCCACCTAATTAAATAGATCTACCCACCTAACTATATTTTCAAAACACATATGTCCACCTAATTAAATAGATCTACCCACCTAACTATATTTTCAAAACAATATTTTTTTAATCACTTTTTTTTCACCGGAGAAATTTCTGCAAAAATGTGAAAGCACCTACATTTGTACAAAATTTAAAGGAAAAGAAAAATTGGAAATGAAAATTGTGTAGAAAAATGTATGAGTTGACGCAGGCATCCAAATCATGGCATGCATGGATGGAGGAATTTTAGAAGATGGGTTTAACACTTCTAAAGGAGGTTAGATTCTATATGGTCCACTGCGAAATTGAGCGTTCGGTTAGGAAGAGTTGTAAAACGCAAAAATTGCATTCATTCAGAGTTGATTTAGGCTTTTACACGTTTATAGCGCGGGTCGACAGCGAAATTGAGTGCTCGGTTTGGAGAGTTGGTTCGTACAATTTAGAAACGTTTATAGCGTGGGTCGACTGCGAAATTGAGCGCTCGGTTTGAGGGAGGTGGTTCGTACAATTTAGAAATGTGTACCTTGTAGATTTGCAACTTCCCCATATCCATGGTAGTTGGTTCGAACAATTCAGCAATATGCATGGCCAGCTTTATTCCCTGGTCTATCGACTAGTGAATGAGGTTCACCGTTGTTGGTTTCTTAAGGCTCTTTTAGGTTGATATATTAATAGATATGAGGATTGAATTTATTTTTATATTTAAAAATATATTTTAATAATAAAATAATTTAATTTTAAAATAATTGTATATTATTTAATTTTAATTATTATTATATATTATGTCATTTTTTTTGAAAATAATGTTTAAACTATTTATTATTTATATTAAAAATTTTGGTTTTATATAGCTCAATTGTTAATCGCCTGTGGGTTAGATAAAAAAAAAATGAAAATATTTAAAACCGAGATAATAAATTTAGATATTGATTCCGCAAATCAAAATTTATTTAAAATTTCATAATTTTAAAAAAATTTATGTGTACCACAACTCGTTTGGATTGAAATCCCCATGTTTGTAATAAGTTGATTGTTTTAAATAATATTAATAAAATAAAAAATTTATATATTTATTAAAATATCATAATTTTAAAATCCCCATGTTTGGGTTCCTCTACATTTAAAATGAAAAATCAAGAAATTTATTTTATTTTTTATTTACTCTTAATTAAATATATATATAATTTTCACACAATAAAAAATTAGAAAATCACATTAATTAAAAAATTAAATTAATAAATATAATATATTTTAAATAGGGTTCTTCATAGTATTTTCAAAATTAAATAATAAAAAAATCTAATTACAAATATATTTCTATGTGGAACCTGAGGCTTATCAAAATTAAATAATAAAAAAATTCAATTACAAATATATTTCTATGTGAAACATGAGGTTTATCATTAATCTATATGAATTTTCCATATAATAAATGAAAAGTGAGAAGAAAATATAAATATAAATAATTTACTAAAGTTTTTATGAGTGAAACTATTTACACAATATTCAATTTGTTTTTTAAGCTAAACAACTTATAATGATACAATCTTAAGTACCTACTTTTCCATAAAATTAATTTTCTTAACTTTTTCTTCATGTTAATCTAATATCAGAGAAATTCTAGCATCCTCTTTTTATTTTAAGAATTCAATGTCTAACCATAACCTAGGCCAATCTAGACCCATATTTCACGTATAAAGTGTTAAAATCTTAGTATAATAAACAACAATATAAATGGCAGAAAGGTGTAATATCTTCCACTTCGAGTCTACTGTATGAAAGGTGTAATATCGTCCAATTCAAAGTAGACTGTATGAAATGTGTAATATCTTCCAATTCAAAGTCTTAAAGGACCACCTATGTTTCCTCATAGGCTCTACCACCTTTTTTTTCAATACTTCTTATATCTCGGACATTCCATGAGGTTCATTTTCTTTGTCATAAATTGTAACAACTAACTTTGACATAAAATATTCTACTTTTCAGCTTAAGCTATATTCTTACTATTTTATAACCATTCTATTTTACACCCATAAATATGTACATGTATATTTATATAATTTCCTAAAAT
This sequence comes from Pinus albicaulis, assembly GCA_034641835.2. Taxonomy (NCBI): domain Eukaryota; kingdom Viridiplantae; phylum Streptophyta; class Pinopsida; order Pinales; family Pinaceae; genus Pinus; species Pinus albicaulis. The sequence continues at coordinate 1,688,211,377 of CM076578.1, forward strand.
TACCAAAAAAAAACAACTTTACTATAATACAAAATGACATTATTTAATGTACTTTATTTGTGTAACACTCCCAATTCATGTGTTTGAATTTCAAAGTTAGACATTTTAACTTTAATCCTAAGGGGAGTGGACCCCAAAGGATAAATATGTTGTGAATGTAATTAAATATTTAATTGAGGAAATGAATAAAATGATGTTGTGCAGATTGACCAAAATGAGATTTATGAGATCACTTGCTAAATCCATGAGGATGGATGAAGCAAATATTTCCCCACAATCTTTCAAAAATCCTTGAAAGAAATTAATTCTAAATTTAGATTTTTGAGGAAAAATCTGAATTCCCCAATGATGAGGAAAGTAGTTGGGAAGAGGTAAAAAGCTGGAAAAGCTGGGAAAAGCATAAAACAGCTTTAAAGAATCCCTAAAATGGGAAGCCTAGGCAAACAGGAAGAAAATCATCCTAAGATTCTGGACGCAGAATTAGAAACATGCTTTGGGGAACAATAGCTTAAATAAGCTTCTCCTAAACAGATTAGAGGTTGATCTGTTCTAGGAAATGATCTCAGCTCGGGGGTGAGTTCTAGGAGACAGAAGGACTCTACGGTTGGGGGGTTGGTCATTTGCATGAGTGGTATGTCTTTGAAATTTTTGATGTGTTTATCTCATAAGGAATGAATTGGCTACATATAAAAGTTGATTGTATACTAGAGTTATAAATGCTAAATTTAACAGAATTGGTCGTAAGGAATTCACGTTTACAATTCTACATAGCTGTAGAAAATAAATCTGGGGAGTAGAATCCAACAGAATCTCTAAACCAGTGTTGATTTAAATCTGAGGATATCTATTTCTCCACAGACAAAAATATTGGTGATTTAACTTTAATCTGCTTCTGATTTATATAATGGTTCTAACTCATATATACATAGGAGAAAGCAATCCGAGATTTTATGTACTGTACTGGAAAATAGATGTATAGGAACTGTTATCTAGATTGTGTATTAAATGAAGAAAACAAAATATGTACCGACTAACTTCTAGGATCAGTACTCCATTTATACATGAATAGAATCACAATAGCCAGTTATGTCTGCATGTAGATAAGTAACACTACATCAAAAGGAAGCCCATAACAAAATTCATGGATTACAACTAATGTGTAAAAGAATGATAAGCAGGAAATTTAACATGCAGTTTGAACATACGCAAGCCATAATTACCTGTACATAATCTACTTGATTTTGTGAATAAAGGACATGAAATTATAGTGTCATATTATTAATGCAACTGTTTTCTAGACACAAATCTATATCAATATACATATTAGTACATCACTGTAGATGGTTACCAAGCGTGACGAGGTATGATGCTAAACATTTACCTATTGCAAACTAATACTTATCTTAATCCTGAACCCATGAAAAGAGCATAGTTGACAATACTTGGTACTATTTCAATAATAGGGAAACTATTTAGCAGTATTATTATCAAATTCAAATCTAGTGTGGTAGGAGAAAAACACACAAAATGCCTTTGATTTATAGCAAACTGATGGTAACAATAAACGAGGCAGAATAATCACTGAAAAGCTACACTCAAATTCAGAGTTATAAAATGAAGTGCAATCGAGGTTACTGTGAAGGAGCACAGTTAAACTGATAAATAACATAACCTTTACTCGCAGGAATATAATCTAACCCCGGTATGGCCTGTAAGTAGTAAGGTCACAACACACAAATGAGTCGGAATATCCGTAGTTGTAGAATAGTGCCATAGATAAGTATAAATCGAAACTCAAGTTAAAAGAGTAAAATAATATCCTTGTTGCAAATACATAAGAATAACCATAAGCCAAATTGATATTAGGAAACTGAAAGAGTTATATAAACCAAGTATTCCATGATACAAGTCCACTGTGGCATGGGAACAGTATCAAAATTATAATGTTTCCCAAACTGAGCTAAAGAACGAGTCCGGGTCGAACCCAAAATCTGAATAACTAAAATTATACAACGATATCAAGCACAGTATTAAACTGTTGGAAATGTTCTAGAACGAGGTGAAGAGAACTGGTTCCTTCAAACCAGCGTTCGACGAGTACTGACCTGGAAAGGACCCAAGAAATTTTATGTTAAGGCTGACAAGAGCTACGACTTCCGTGGTTCACGAGAGAGAGTAATAAGTTAGTTGTAATTACGTGCAGGAGTAAATCCTTCAATATGAGTACAATTTATAACAAACAGGAATGCTATTAAAACAAAAATTTACCAATTGAGAAACGACCATTACCTGAGGCACGAGAACCTCCAGGCTGACGAGGGCTTGTCATGTACATAGGGGAACGACATAAATAAGCATATGACAGAGAATAGGCATTACCACAAGTATGAAGTAGTTCGTGCTTGTATAAACGAGCAGTAGAATTTCCTACCTATACCGGTCGAGAAAAAGACCAAACAAGAATGTCGAAATGGATCTATCGCCATGCGAAGGGCTCAGACAAACTTTCGGTGGGCGTAAGGTAGAAGACAATTATCATCCAGAACCATTAACACAATGGTTTCGTCTTGTTCTGGAGATGCATATAGGAAAATGAAATAATCAGAACTTAACCCAGCAAATCAAAGCACTCGAAGCCGCGGAGCTGAAACTCTTAAACAGGAATAAGAAAAAAAAAACAATTTAAGTGGATTGGCAGACATGAAACTATCTGTATTGCGCGATGGGAAGCCATCACTGTAAATCCAAATCGCAGAAATTATTCAAAGCACATAAGCTATACCCTAAACGCAAAACGGAAAATTCATGGTAGGCTATCAAAATCAAGCATGCACTTCATAAACTCAGTAAGTGGCATACCTGCATGATTCAACGGAGCCTGAGGATATGTCGCTGAGATGGATAGATGCACGATCAATCCTCGAGGGTGTCAGAATGCACTGGTAAGAGACCAACCGAATACAAAGGAAGAGAAAAGAACTGGCGAACCAAATAACACTGAGATTTTATATCCATAGAACTCTAACACATCGGTGAATCCACATCGTCCACATGGCAAGATCCGAAGGGTGAAGCCATGAATCAAAGAGCTGAACGCGACATGTACACCAATACGTCAACATTAAATGTGATTAGTAAGACTATAAATGTCACCATAGGCTAGCCGTGCCATCGAAATTGCAATTGCACCAGGGGAGGCTAGCGCGATGAGTTCCAGCGTTACGTGGAACAAACCCACGTGACGGTACACTGAATGATACTCATTCCAAACCACGCAACAAGACCCAAACTCTTATACAGGCTTACGTGGAAAACGAGCAGCGCGTCTCAACTTAATTAAAATTTCCAATTCACATGATGTGTATATCAACGTAAAGGCGTTCAATTAAATTAAATGAATAGCCATGAGTGGCTGTACGTAGAGTTAATAACACTGTTACCGATGAAATAGGTAACCTGACCTCAAAACGGGAACTCTAGCCCAAAAACTCTCAAAAAACATGAAAAAACACCAAAAAAAAAAAAAGTGTGTCTTCCAGAACGCACTTGTTTTTTTTTGAAGGTCAAATTTCAAGATTTTCTAAAATTATGCTAAAAACAAAATTGTTTGTTGAAAAAAGGATTGAAAAAACACCCCCAAAAAAAAGTGTCTCTTCCAGAACGCACTTCATTTTTTTTAAGGTCAAATTTCAACATTTTATAAAATTATGGTAAAATCAAAATTGTTTCTTGAAAAAAAGATTGAAAAAACACCCTCAAAACAAAACCAGTTGATGCTGGAATAACAAAAAAAAAAATTGTGTCATACTTTTGGCATTTTTAAAAATAGAAGTAACATTTTTTAATTTTTAAAATTCAAACATTAGAAAAAAACCTAAAATTTAAGAAAAAAAATAAATTTAAAAAATAAAAACATTTAAAAGCTTAAAATTTAAAGATATATGAAGATAAAAATAAATAAAAATAAAAACAAAGTAAAAATTTTAATTCAATCATTAAAAAAAACCTAAAATCTAAGGAATTTTTTTTTTTAAAATAAACCAAAAAAAAATTAAGATTAAAATTTAAAAAAATATAGAAATTAAAAAATAAAAATAAAAACAAAATAAAAATATTAAATTAAAAAAAAAAAACAAGTTAAAAAAAAAGAAGAAAATTATAAAAAATAAAATATAGAAATTAAATTTAAAAAAGAAAAAGAAAATGCTTATTAAATTTAAAAAAAGAAAAGAAAAATTAAAACAAATAATTAAATTTAAGGAAATATATTAAATTTTAATAAATTTAAAAATTCAAAAGAAAAAAAAAACACTATTTAAATTAAAAGGATAAAAAAAAAGAAAAATTAATTAAAAATAAAAAATAAAAATAAAATACAATGAAAATATCAAATTTAAAACAATATATATTAAAAAAACAAATAAACTATAAAAAATAAATTAAATTTAAATTATAGAAAATAAAATATATATATGAACTTAAATTAAAATAGGTATATACATCAAATTTTATTAAATTAAAAAAAAAGGTTAATATTAAAATAACAAATTAAATTTAAAAACAAAAATATTAAATTTTAATAAATAAATGAATAAATAAATAAATTTTGAAAGAAAAAAATAAATTTTAAATATAAAAGAAAAAAAATATTGTTAAACGAAAAACTTTAAAAACTTTAAAAATCAATTAAAAATGGAAAATTGAAAAAAAAGAAAAAAATATTAAAAAAAAAATTAATTTAAAAAAATTAAATTTCATTAAAAAAAAAATCTAATTTTAAATGCACAATTTTAATTGAAATAAAAAAAATAAAAAATTTATGTAATTAACAAAAAAAAGAATAAAGAAAAAGAAAAAGTAAAACATTTAAAAAAAAATATTAAATCGAAATAAATTAAAAAAAAAATATAAAATTTATTGAATTTTATATTAAAAATCTAATTGTAAAAGTTAATAACAAAGAAAAATTATGAAATTAAAAAAAAAAAAAATCAATTAAATAGAAAAAATGGGCAAAATTAAATAAAAATTATTAAAAATAATAATAATAATAATAAATTTAAAACAAAAAAATAATAAAATTAAAAAAAATTAAAACAAAAATAATTTTATTTTAAATAATTTTAAAAAAAAAATTATATTTTGAAATTAAAAAAAAAAACAATTAAAAAAAAAAATTTTAAAAATATCAATTAAAAGAATTTTATTTTAAATAATAAAAAAAAAAAATTATATTTTGAAATTTTAAAAAAAATTAAAAAATAAAAAATAAAAAAAAAATCAATTAAAAAAAAAACAATTAAAAATAAAAAATTTATAAAAAAATCGATTAAAAATATGATTTAAACTGTGGGCCCGCCCGCTGGGCGGCGGGGGCCGGCCGGGCGGCGCCATGGGGGCGGCCCAGCCGGCCTCCCGGGCCCCGGCGCACAGTTTAAATCATATTTTTAATCGATTTTTTTATAAAAAAAAAAAAATAATTTTTTTTATTTTTTTTTTTTTTTAATTTTTTTTTAAATTTCAAAATATATATATTTTTTTTATTATTTAAAATAAAATTCTTTTAATTGATTTTTTTTTTTTTTTTTTAAATTTAATTGTTTTTTTTTTTTATTTTTTTTTTAAATTTTTTTTCCCTTTTTTTTTTAAATTGCAAAAATATTTTTTTTTTTCAAAAAGTTAATTTTTTTTTTATTTTAATATTTTTATTTAAAATAAAATTCAATTTTTTATTTTTTTTTTTAATTTTTAATATATATGTACATCTATTTTTATTTGATTTTATTTTTATTTTTTATTTTTTTTTAATTTTTAATATTTTTATTTTAATTTGATTTTAAAAAAAAAAAATTGAATTTCAAAAAATTTAAAATTATTTTTTTAATTCAATTTTTTTATTTTAAATTCAATTTGTTTAATTTTTTTTTATATTTAATATTATAGAATAATTATTTTTTTAAATTTAAAATTTAAAATTTATTTATTAAATTTTTTAAATTTTAATTTAATTTAATTGTTTTTCTTAATTTTTTCGTTTATTTAGTTTTTCATTTTTAAAATCTATAAATGGTTTCATTAAAATAAAAAAAAACACTAAATTTATGTATATTTGTTTTTTAAATATTTGCACGTGGTTTTTTTCATTTTTTTTGTTTTTTAATGATAGTTTTTTTTTTTTTTAATAATTTTTTTATTTTCTTTTTCTTTTTCAATTTTAATTGTTTTTTTTTAATTTGTTTTTTTTGTAAATTTTAAAATTTGTATTTTTTTCCTTATTATTATTATTTTTTTTAATTTAAATTTTTAAATTTAAATTTTTTTTTTTAATTTTTTTTTTCTAAATTTTAATTTTGTAATTTTAATTATTTTAATTTTAATTTTTTAAATATATATATATATATTTTAATATATTGTTTTTTTTAATAAGTTAGAAAGAAATGTTTTTGATTTTTTTTAAATTTTTTGGTCAATTTTTGTTTTTTTCTTTAAATTATGTGTTTTTTCTTCAAATTTTGTCATTTCCTTTGATATAATTTTCAAATATTTTTGTTTTATTTATTTATTTTTGTTTAAATTTTTTATTTTTATGAGCTATTTTTGTTTTTTTTTACATTTTTATTGGTTTTTTTATTGTTTTTATATATTTTTTTAATCTAAATTTTGTGTTTTATTACCAACATGAAAATCACCACTCTAAAAAAAAAAGGTTGATGCAGCATCAATACGTTTCAAAATTAGCATGAAAATCACTGCTCTAAAAAAAAAGGGTTGATGCAGCATCAATACCTTTCAAAATTAGCATGAAAATCACTGCTCTAAAAAAAAAAGGTTGATGCAGCATCAATACGTTTCAAAATTAGCATGAAAATCACTGCTCTAAAAAAAAAGGTTGATGCAGCATCAATACGTTCCAAAATTAGCATGAAAATCACCGCTCTTAAAAAAAAAAAAAAAAAAAATTGATGTTGCATCAATACATTTCAAAATTAGCATGAAAATCACTAACATTTTAAAACAAATATTCATACTTCATAAATAAAAATTTTAGAGTGTCAAAAATGTGCACCCAAAAAAAAAATGGTGATTCCGCATCACCACTTTTCAAAATCGGGTGCTTTTTATGCTACCAAAAAAAAGTAGGTAACATTGCGATTACCTATTTCATCGGTAACATTGTTTAATAAGATGGATCAATTAAATCCAAATATGATTTCTACCTTGTAAACGAATGGTATCCCGGTGTAATCGAAGTGGTCTCACCTAGGTCTATCGAATTATAAGGGTAGGGTTAACGTGTGAAAAGTAATTTTGTTCCGTACTTATTTATCAAACGATAAAATGATATTGAATGATCAAGGGTCGATTTCTATACAAAGAATGTAAGATATCAAAGTGGGATTTGGATAGACAAACCCATTGTATTTGTATTGTAAATATAATTAGGGTTAATAGTATTAATATGGTTATATCCAAAGGGGGTTGGATATAGTGGAGATCGGTAAACAAATTGTAATTGGGAAAACAGTGATGATGCGAATAAACCATCATAATTATAGCATAGCATATTTTCCAGAATTGAAATTTAACAAATGAAGGCTTGAGAGAAAAAAAAAATGTTGGAAGGGAAATGGGAGGTGTGACAAATGGTATCGGAGCCCAAGTTATAAAACTGGGCTGCTGACATTGTGTTCACTGTTGCTGTATGTTCAATGTATAAATTGATATTGGGAAAAAATTATATTTTTATTTCCACTGATCTGTGTTGTGTAGTGTACAGTGGTGCTGGAATGGCAGAAGGTGGCGAAATTTATGTTGATCTGCGTGATGAGGATAATGTACCAGATCCAAATGCGCCCATGATGGCTATGTTGCGGGAATTGCAACAAGAGTTGGCTGAGATAAAAAGCCAGAATGACAGATTGTCATTAGCCAGTGAGGAGCAGGAAAAGCTCATCAGAGAATTAACTTCGCGGAACAGCCAAGAAGGCGAAGGTTCCGGAAAGAGAAAGACTGATGAGTCTGAGGATGATGATGTTGTTAGACATCAATACAAGCAGAAAAAAGAATTACAGGGGGAATTCCGAAAAATCAAGCCTCCCTCCTATGATGGGGAGAAGGAGGAAGATGCGGAAGCTTGGTTATTGAACATGATCAAGTATTTCTAGGTCTATGAATATGAAAGCAATCTGAAGGCCAGATTAGCTGTTTACCAGCTACAAGGTAAGGCTACCTTGTGGTGGGAAGAGACGAAAATGGTCCATGCCATTGATGAAAAGACAGTTACTTGGGAAGATTTCCAGGTTAAGTTCAAAAATCGCTATTTGAATGAGCGTTACTATGATGAAAAAGAAAAGGAATTCCATGAACTTAGACTGGGACAGCTCACTATTGATGAGTTTGTTACTAAGTTTACAAATCTGCTGAGATATGTACCCTACATAAGGGAGGAAAAGGCAAAGGTACAAAGGTTTCTGAATTGTTTGCCTACTGTTTACAAAGAGAAAATTGAATTTGATAACCCAAAAACAATGGACGAAGCTGTCAGAAAATCTAGATTGTGCTACCAATAGTTCAAAAGCAAAACTGAATATGGAAAAAACTGGGTCAATAAGAACGAATTCAAAGGGAAGAAGTAGAAACCAGCCTATTTGAACAATTTTGGCAGAGATCATCAGCGGAAAAAGTTTAATAAACCCAAAGAAAGTCAAACTGCTCAGTCCCAAGTGGCCTCAAAACAAGTGGATGGAGACAATAAGAAAGAGGGCACAGTGAAAATGAGAGAACCCCCGAAATGTTGGGCCTGTGGAGAACCTCATCTTTTGAGGGACTTTCCTCATCGAAACATTCAGATGATCATGAGAGATAGAGAAGCTACAACAGTAAATGACATAGCCAGAAATATACCAAATATCAGTGCAACCTTGGAAAATCGACAAGAAGAACATCAAGCTACCATTGTGGAAATGGAGGGTAAGATTTCTGACCTATCTATTACAGTTCTGATTGATCCGGGTGCTTCTTTGAGTTACATTAGCCCAAAGATTGTAGAAAAATGTAATCTGAAACCTGAAAAATTTCAACAGTCATGGTTGGTTCAGCTGGCCACTGGAACTAAGAGGAAGGTAACACATAAATTGCCCCGAACAGCAATAAAATTAAATGATTTTCACACAGAAGTAAATTTGAACATTCTGCCCTTAGGTTCATATGACCTGCTGATAGGAATGGACTGGCTGAAAAAGAAGAAAGCCTTAATGAACTACTGGGATAAGACTCTACATTGTGTAGATGAGGAAGGGAAACCTTTTATTCTCAAAGGAAAACCAAAACCTATATATGTAAGACAAATATCATCACTGCAATTAAAAAGAACAGCTAGGAAAGGATATCAAGTTTATGCAGTACAGGTGGAAGAAATAGAACAGAAAACTGAAGAAAACCTGCTGGATGTATTACCAGTGATAAGGGAACTTAAAGAAGTTTTTCCAGATGAGATCCCTCATCTTCCCCCCAAAAGAGAGATTGCCTTTTCAATCGATCTGGTGCCGGGAGCAGTGCCTGTTTGCCGAGCCCCTTATCGAATGAGTACCCCTGAGTTGATGGAACTGAAAATGCAATTGCAAGAACTATTAGATAAAGGGTATATCAGACCGAGTGTGTCTCCTTGGGGAGCACCGGTGCTATTCGTGAAAAAGAAAGATGGAACTTTTTGGATGTGCATTGATTATCGTCAATTGAATAAGTTGACCATTAAAAATAGATACCCTTTGCCTCGAATTGATGATCTTTTTGATCAAGTGAGAGGGGCTTCAGTGTTTTCGAAGATTGATTTAAGGACTAGTTATCACCAGCTTAGAATCAAAGAGGAAGACATCAGCAAAACAGCCTTTCGAACCCGGTATGGTCACTACGAATTTGTAGTCCTACCTTTTGGGTTGACAAATGCCCCTGCCAGATTTATGTGCCTGATGAACAGTGTATTAAATAAGTACTTGGATAAATTTGTCCTTATGTTCATAGATGATATCTTAGTCTACTCAAAAAGTGAGGAGGAACATAAAGAACACTTGAGGATAGTATTGCAAACTCTGAAGGAAAACCAGCTATATGCCAAGTTTAGCAAATGTGAATTTTATAAAGATAAGATCCAATATTTGGGTCATATTATTTCTGAACAAGGCCTTGCTGTTGACCCTGAAAAGATAAAGGCTATAAAAGAATGGCCTGTACCAACTGATGTTTCAGCAGTGAGATCATTCATGGGGATTTCAGGCTATTATCGCAGATTTGTGGAGAGGTTTTCTGCCATAGCACATCCCATAACATCATTACAAAGGAAGGGTGTCAAATTTGAGTGGACTAAAAACTGGCAAAACAGTTTTGACCAATTAAAACTAAAACTTACTACAACCCCTATACTGAAGATTGCAGATCCTGATAAAGAATTTGTGGTATGTACAGATGCCTGTAGAGAGGGGTTGGGAGGAATTCTTTTGCAGGAAAATTCAGTTATTGCCTATGAATCTAGGAAACTGAAGATACATGAACATAATTATATTGCCTATGATTTAGAGTTAGCAATTGTTATCCATGCTTTAAAAATGTGGCGACACTATCTCCTTGGAAAAAAATTTACATTGATGACTGATCATATTAGTCTCAAATATTTATTTTCCCAAACTGATTTGAATGCTAGACAAGCCAGATGGCTGTCTTTTCTAAGTGAATTTGATATGGATATAAACCATATCAGAGGGAAAGAGAACAAAATTGTTGATGCTTTAAGTAGAAATGCTTTTCAAATTGTAGGCAGCAGTGGAAGTAGTGGCCAGATTGATTTGGAAGAATTAGTAAAACATGCAGCAAACCAAGATCCAAATTATGAAACACTCCTGGTGAAACTACAGAAAAGAGAGGAAACTGATTTCACTCAAAACCAAAAAGGGCTAATCTGTTATAAGAACAAGTTATATGTTCCAAATGTAGAGATCTTGAAAAAAGAAATTCTAGATGAATATCATAAACATCCATATGCAGGACATCGAGGATACCAGAAAATGTTAACAGCTCTGAAAAAGAAGTTGTTCTGGCCAGGAATGAAGAGAGATGTAGCAGAATATTTAACTAAATGTATGGAATGTCAACTAGTCAAAGTTGAGCATCAGCATCCTACTGGTCTTTTAAACCCTTTGCCGGTTGCAGAATGGAAATGGGACACAGTTTCCATGGATTTTATAACAGGATTACCCAAAACCAAATACCAACATGATTCAGTAATGGTAGTAGTAGACGCTTTAATAAAAGCTGTCCATTTTATACCAGTGAAATCTACCTTTGGAACAGCTCAAGTAGCGAATGTGTTCCTGAAGGAGGTAGTAAGACTCCATGGGGTTCCAAAGGTGATTGTTTCTGACCGAGATGCTAAATTTACAGCAGCTTTTTGGAAAGGGCTATTTGGAGGGATGGGTACTAAATTGAGTTTTAGCACTGCTTACCACCCTCAGACAGATGGTCAAACGGAAAGAGCTAATCAAATTTTGGAGGACATGCTGAGAATGTATGTGATGGATAGACCATCAAAGTGGGAAGATTACTTGCATTTAGCTGAATTTTCCTATATAACAGCTACCAATCCTCCATCAAAATGAGTCCGTTTGAGGCACTATATGGAAAGAAGTGTCATACTCCTTTGAGCTGGAGTCAACCAGAGGATAAATTGTTGTCAGGGCCAGATGCTTTACAAGAAATGGAAAGAATTGTTAAACAAATACAAAGAAATATCAAGACAACACAAGATCGTCAGAAACATTATGCTGATAAGAAGAGAGTACATCGAGAATTTAAAGTGGGGGAGCATGTGTATTTTCTTATTAAACCCAAAAAGAGCACCCTTTATGCTGGAAGTTGTGCCAAACTAGCTCCTAGATACTGTGGTCCTTTTGAAGTATTAGAAAGGGTGGGACCAGTGGCATACAAGATAGCCTTACCACCCCATGTTAGAGTTCATGATGCGTTTCATGTTTCGTTATTAAAAAGATATGTGCATGATGCTTCTCACATAGTTGATTGGAATGTTGTACAGGTGGAACCAGAAGGGGAGTTTCTGCCAGAACCGCTTCAAATATTGGAGCAGGAAGAAATTGAATTGAGAAGCAGAACAGTAGAAGGAGTAAAGGTGCAGTGGAAGCACTTTACTGCTGAAGAAGCTACCTGGGAAAGAGAAGCTGAAATGATGGAAAAATATCCATTTTTATTTGCAAAATGAACTCTAGTAGTTGAATAACAACACCGAGGACGGTGTTTATTTTCAGAGGGGGAATATGTAACACCCCCAATTTATGTGTTTGAATTTCAAAGATAGACATTTGAACTTTAATCCTAAGGGGAGTGGACCCCAAAGGATAAATATTTTGTGAATGTAATATTCAATTGAGTAAATGAATAAAAGTATGTTGTGCAGATTGACAAAAATGAGATTTATGAGATCACTTGCTAAATCCATGAGGATGGATGAGGCAAATATTTCCCCACAATCTTTCAAAAATCCTTGAAAGAAATTAATTCTAAATTTAGATTTTTGAGGAAAAATCTGAATTCCCCAATGATGAGGAAATTATTTGGGAAGAGGTAAAAAGCTGGAAAAGCTGGGAAAAGCATAAAACAGCTTTAAAGAATCCCTAAAATGAGAAACCTAGGCAAACAGGAAGAAAAGCATCCTGAGATTCTGGAAGCAGAATTAGAAACATGCTTTGGGGAACAATAGCTTAAATAAGCTACTCCTAAACAGATTAGAGGTTGATCTGTTCTAGGAAATGATCTCAGCTCGGGGGTGAGTTCTGGGAGACAGAAGGACTCTACGGTTGGGAGGTTGGTCATTTGCATGAGTGGTATGTCTTTAAAATTTTTGATGTGTTTATCTCATAAGGAATGAATTGGCTACATATAAAAGTTGATTGTATACAAGAGTTATAAATGCTACATTTAACTGAATTGGTCGTAAGGAATTCACCTTTACAATTCTGCATAGTTGTAGAAAATAAATCTGGGGAGTAGAATCCAACAGAATCTCTAAACCAGTGTTGATTTAAATCTGAGGATATCTATTTCTCCATAGACAAAAAGACTGGTGATTTAACTTTAATATACTTCTGATTTATATAATGATTCTAACTCATATATACATAGGAGAAAGCAATCTGAGATTTTATGTACTGTACTGGAAAATAGATGTATAAGAACTATTATCTAGATTGTGTATTAAATGAAGAAAACAAAATATGTACCGACTAACTTCTAGGATCAGTACTCCATTTATACATGAATAGAATCACAATAGCCAGTTATGTCTGCATGTAGATAAGTAACACTACATCAAAAGGAAGCCCATAACAAAATTCATGGATTACAACTAATGTGTAAAACAAGGATAAGCGGGAAATTTAACATGCAGTTTGAACATACGCAAGCCATAATTACCTGTACATAATCTACTTGATTTTGTGAATAAAGGACAGGAAAGTATAGTGTCATATTATTAATGCAACTGTTTTCCAGACACAGATCTATATCAATATACATATTAGTACATCACCGTAGATGGTTACCAAGCCTGACGAGGTATGATGCTAAACATTTACCTATTGCAAACTAATACTTATCTTAATCCTGAACCCATGAAAAGAGCATAGTCGAAAATACTTGGTACTATTTCAATAATAGGGAAAATATTTAGCAGTATTATTATCAAATTCAAATCTAGTGTGGTAGGAGAAAAACAATGAAAATGCCTTTGATTTCTAGCAAACTGATGGTAACAATAAACGAGGCAGAATAATCACAGAAAAGCTACACTCAAATTCAGAGTTATAAAATGAGGTGCAACCGAGCTTACTGTGAAGGAGCACAGTTAAACTGATAAATAACATAACCTTTACTCGCAGGAATATAATCTAACCCCGGTATGGCCTGTAAGCAGTAAGGTCACAACACACAAACGAGTCGGAAAATCCGTAGTTGCAGAACAGTGCCATAGATAAGTATAAATCGAAACTCAAGTTAAAAGAGTAAAATAATATCCTTGTTGCAGATACATAAGAATAACCGTAAGCCAAATTGATATTAGGAAACTGACAGAGTTATATAAACCAAGTATTCCACGATACAAGTCCACTATGGCATGGGAACAGTATCAAAATTATAATGTTTCCCAAACTGAGCTAAAGAACGAGTCCGGGTTGAACCCAAAATCTGAATAACTAAAATTATACAATGATATCAAGCACAGTATTAAACTGTTGGAAACGTTCTAGAACGAGGTGAAGAGAACTGGTTCCTTCGAACCAGTGTTCGACGAGTACCGACCTGGAAACGACCCAAGAAATTTTATGTTAAGGCTGACAAGAGCTACGACTTCCGTGATTCATGAGAGAGAGTAATAAGTCAGTTGTAATTACCTGCAGGAGTAAAACCTTCAATATGAGTACAATTTATAACAAACAGGAATGCTATTAAAACAAAAATTTACCAATTGAGAAACGACCATTACCTGAGGCACGAGAACCTCCAGGCTAACGAGGGCCTATCATGTACATAGGGGAAGGACATAAATAAGCATACGACAGAGAATAGGCATTACCACAAGTATGAAGTAGTTCGTTCTTGTATAAACGAGCAGTAGAATTTCCTACCTATACCGGTCGAGAAAAAGACCAAACTAGAATGTCGAAATGGATCTATCGCCATGCGAAGGGCTCAGACAAAATTTCGGTGGGCGTAAGGTAGAAGATGAATATCATCCAGAGCCATTAAAACAGAGGTTCCGTCTCATTCTGGAGACGCGTATAGGAAAATGAAATAATTAGAACTTAACCCAGCAAATCAAAGCACTCGAAGCCGCGGAGCCGAAACTCTTAAACAGGAATAAGAAAAACAAAAACAATTTAAGCGGATTGGTAGACATGAAACTATCTGTATGGCGCGATGGGAAGCCATCACTGTAAATCCAAATCGCAGAAATTATTCAAAGCACATAAGCTATACCCTAAACTCAAAATGGAAAATTCATTGTAGGCTATCAAAATCGAGCATGCACTTCATAAACTCAGTAAGTGGCATACCTTCATGATTCAACGGAGCCTGAGGATACGTCACCGAGATGGATAGATGCACGATCAATCCTCGAGGGCGTCGGAATGCACTGGTAAGAGACCAACCGAATATGAAGGAAGAGAAAAGAACTGGCAAACCAAACAACACTGAGATTTTATATCCATAGAACCCTAACACATCGGTGAATCCACATCGTCCACATGGCAAGATCCGGAGGGTGAAGCCACGGATCAAAGAGCTGAACGCGACATGTACACCAATACGTCAACATTAAGTGTGATTAGTAAGACTATAAATGTCACCACATGCTACCTGTGCCATCGAAATTGAAATTGCACCAGGGGAGGCTGGCGTGGTGAGTTCCAGCATTACGTGGAACAAACCCACGTGATGGTACACTGAACGATACTCATTCCAAACCACGCAACAAGACCCAAATTCTTATACAGGTTACGTGGAAAACGAGCAGCGCGTCTCAACTTACTTAATTAAAATTTCCAATTCACATGACGTGTATATCAACGTAAAGGCATTCGATTAAATTAAATGAATAGCCATGAGTGGCTGTACGCAGAGTTAATAAGATTGATCAATTAAATCCAATTATGATTTCTACCTTGTAAACGAATGGTATCCCGTTGTAACCGAAGTGGTCTCACCTAGGTCTATCGAATTATAAGGGTAGGGTTAACGTGTGAAAAGTAATTTTGTTCCCCACTTATTTATCAAACGATAAAATGATATTTAATGATCAAGGGTCGATTTCTATACAAAGAATGTAAGATATCAAAGTGGGATTTGGATAGACAAACCCATTGTATTTGTATTGTAAATATAATTAGGGTTAATAGTATTAATATGGTTATATCCAAAGGGGGTTGGATATAGTGGAGATCGGTAAACAAATCGTAATTGGGAAAACAGTGATGATGCGAATAAACCATCATAATTATAGCATAGCATCTTTTCCAGAATTGAAATTTAACAAATGAAGGCTTGAGAGAAAAAAAAAATGTTGGAAGGGAAATGGGAGGTGTGACAATATGCATATTTCTCTTTCCTTGGTATTTCTTCTACCTTAGCCATATCTTTTTGGTTTTCAATTAATATATTAATATCCACTTTTACTTGGTCCATGGAAAAGCTTTCTTGGCCAATCATTTTCAACAAAGTATCACATAATATTACTTTTTTAGATCCTTTAATATTTTTCTTCGTCCAAGTTCCCTCAACTTTTCTACAATAGGTTGTTCCATATACATATATATATATAAATAATTTTATTCAAAAATGGTTAACAAGATTCCATGTTCTTTTGGACCATGAACTATGCTTATCAGTAGCTCTGTAACAGTCTCGTTAAAAATTAACTAGTACGTACTAGTTAAAAGACAATTATTATTTTACTTTTGGTAAAAGACTTGAGACATTGTTTTGGATAAAAACAAGGAATTAATTATGTTAATGAAATTTATTAAAATAGGAGGTTAGCAAATGAAAAGGAAATATTTTAAAAGCTTTTGTATAAGTTTTCTAAGAATAGGAGGTGGTTGGGGACAGTTGGGAGATACAATTACCCATTCCTTGAGGATAAAAATAGAATCCTGGAAAGGGGTGGGGGTTCTGTAAAATTTTGGAAAAGAAGGGAGAGCATATTTCTTGAGATGGAAAGGTCGAGTGGAAATTAGCTTACTGAATCCCTTGAGTGACCAGATTTTTCTGTTGGTGACTGGATTGGCCATCCAGAGGTCACAACAGAGGCATATCCACTATTAACCCGTGGCACCATTCAAATTTTGGAGCTAGGGGGCAAGTGGAGGACGTAATAGCCTCCCTTGAAGGTTGGGAGGACATCAACTAAAGAAAGATTACCTAAGACTCAGATAAGTATATATTGAGTGATAATATTAGCCAGATTTATATAGATTTCTGTGTTTTATTGTTAATTGGTTATATGATTCAGACTGTTATGGCTAACCGGATAAACATCATTGAATGATTGCTATTTAGTCATATGGATGTTTTCAAGTGTTATGTGCAAACTAGTGAGTAATTTTAATATTAACTTGAGGAATGTACCTGGCTTTTACTCTTGAGTTTTCAGAAAAAAGAGAAAAATAATGTGAGTAGTTCTGGCAGTAAAGATAAATAAGTTATGAAGCATTTGTTCTAGCATTTCTCTACTCTAAAGTTTCTAAAAGGTTGGAAGAATTAGACTTCTTGTAGTAAAGATTTACCAGTACATCTAGTATGAGGTGTAAATATGCTAGGTATGTAATTGCTGTAGGGAAATTTCTGTTTACTACAAGTAATAAAGAAAAATTAAGGACAATGCTTCAGGAAACTGGGAAATACATAATAATCCACCTTTAATGGCGGATAGTAGGAGCCATTGAAGGTAGGAAAAACAAATAGAAAACAGGACAACTAGTCTCCATGAATTAACCTTAAACATTGGAGAAAGATAATTACTACTGTAGCAATTAAGTAAGAAACGAAGTAATATGAGAAAATCTCAAAGCTTGTATGTGACTGATGCGCGGCAACACGGTTACGCAATAAGCTTACAAAGTAAACACCAAAAAAAAAAAGAGACTTCGTGCTTCAGGTGGTTCCGCAGAGAAGAACCGAAACCGAAATATATAAATCTGTATAAATCATAACAGAACATTTATAGAACAACTGTTGATATAAATTGGGATGCATGAAAGTAAAAATTTGGACAGTGACTGCATGCGGGTCAGTCCACCTCCAGAATTCATTACAAACTGTCTAAAAGCACGGAGAGAGTTGCACATTTCACACAAATGGAAACGATATAACGTGTGCAGGCTCTGTCCCTATTATACAACCTCGGGCCAGGATTATCCTCGGACCCGATACTAATATGTTGAGCAACAGTACATTTCCGTAGAGAACTCAGAATTCCACCTGGGAAAAAGACCCATTCGCTACTAAGAAGCATAGGAAAGCTATGAATTTTCTAGCTAGCTAACATAAAGAGAGAACTGAATATCACTAGTCCAAACGGATTCGAAAACCCTGGCTACAATCTATTGCAGCTGAATCCAAGAAAATTTGTAACCTCGACAGGGCAAGCAAAAGAGGTGAAGCTCCCTTGGAAGGGTTAAATACTTGTACAAGGAGACCATTGAATTAGCCATGTCTTCGCTAGGGTAAAGAAAGCAATAAAATGCAACTAGAGGGTCGAGAACCCGCTTTACTACCATGAGCAAACAACCAGGTCAGTAAACTTCCTAAAAGAAGGATGCAAGCATCGAATAAAAAACTAAACAATAACGCTTGTTACTAAGGAGGAAGCTACCTGGCACAGGGGTGGAACCCTGTAGCATTCTCCTGCAGAAACTAGTGAAGAAAAATTGGTTAAACACTGCTCGGAAAACCAAAGAAAAAGAGTGAGGGTATTAGCAGGATTTTGAACTAGAACAAACCCAATTCGATGAAGGAAGGGTAAAAACGCTTACCATTGTCCAGAGGAAGTGGGTAGTCGGATGGAGGACCTATTAAAACCGGCTGGTGCTGCCATAGTAATTCCTTGAGGATACCCTATATGAGAAATTCATTAGGTCGAGCGATAACAAAGTTTTTGTAGGCATATGATAAGGAATAAAAAAAATTTAAACGAAAACAAAGCAATAAAGCTAATCTTTGTGCTAGAATGACATAATACCTGGTAGGTTTGACCTGTTATACTCCTCAGGGCGGAGATTTCTATCCCTGATGCCGAGAGCACCGAGCTATAAACAAGGATCCCTAATGTCGTCGAACTCTCCAACTGTAAATAGAGAGAATGACGAAGAGTATGCGGATCCAAGGATTAGCTCAACAAACCTGGTGAGAAACCATAGATTTCCGAGAGTGAATAACGTTGTCATCCGGACGGGTGGAATGAATAACCTGCCAGGTGGTACAATACAAATCCCAAGCGATCTAAAATCCAAGTCAAATTAAATGGTGCACGCCAAGCCCGTTGTGTTATCAGGTTTAATCTCATACATGAACCTTAATGAAAAATCCCTCATGATGCTTCGAACTTACACATGTTAAAACCAGACCATAATTTATTCGGAATTGCGTTGTAAAGGTGGTACGTGGCACATCTTGTGTGCATACAAATACGTGGGTCAAAACTATATTGACATAGACATAACCTTGATAGTTGGGGATTATACTTAAATAAAAATAGTAATGTTATTCTCCATTAAAGCCTTGTACCACCAGCAAAGTAAATGCTCCCGACATTAAATACTGATTGTGATGTTGGCCTTGTAAGTTGTGAAGGCGGATAAAATGCATAGATGTATGTATTCCGTTTCGCATGGAATTTTTTTTTTTTTTTGTGGTAATGTATATGTGACAAGTGGTATCAGGGCCAAGTTGCTACACTGGCAACCTTAGGGGTCTACTAACAGTGAAGCTGTGTATGTGAATAGTTCACTAAGGGGAAGGAAGTGAATATGAGAGAAGAGGCAGCAACACAGTGAAAACCAGAGGAAACCCCAATTCCTACAGTTATGAATCCAGAAATGTGGGTTCAATTAACTATGGAACAACAACAAAAAACGAGTCAACTGTTGGAGGAACAGCAGCAGTAAATTGCATTTTTGCTGAGTACAGTACAACATTTGCAAGAAGAAATGTTAAGAGTCTGGAGGGACAATGAGAGGTTCTTACAGGATCAAGAAAATATCCTGAAAAGTTTATCTGACAGGAAAAACCAGGAGATGGGACATCCCAGTGTGGAAAAAGAATTGTCCACAGAATAAGAAGAACAAAAAACCAAAAATGATACTACTGGCAGAATTGAAAAGAGTCCCTCTCAAAAGAGTAGAAACAGAAATTATAATGAGGTAGAATCAGGCAATATGTCCAATCAGCAAGATCATAAAAGGCAGAGAGTGGAACTGCAAGGGGAATTTCATAAAATTAAGCCACCAACCTTTGACGGTGAGGCAGAAGAGGTGGCCGAAGCTTGGTTAATCAACATAAACAAGTATTTTCAGGTATATGAATAAAACAACAATTTGAAGGACAGATTGGCTATTTATCAGTTGCGGGAAAAAGAAACTCTGTGGTGGGAGGAGGTGAAAAATGTATGCAGCCTAGACGAGCAAGATATCACCTGGGAATAGTTTCAGCAATACTTTAAGGATAAGTATTTAACGGAGAGATTTTATGATGACAAAGTGAAGGAATTTCATGACCTTCGACGGGGGCAGATGACCATGGATGAATATGTTACGAAATTCACCTCCCTGTTACGTTACGTTCCTTACCTTCGGGAGGAAAAAGCAAAGGTGCAGAGGTTCTTAAGCAATTTAGCCACCCCAATGAGGGAGTGGATAGAATTTTTCAACCCACAAACCATGGATGAGGTAATTCGTAAAGCACGAATGTGCTACCAGCAGAATAAGGCCAAGGGGGATGGTGGGAAAAGCTGACAGCCAAGTAAACATCAGAAAAGTAATTCTACTTTTAAAAATAGTAAAAGTAGTAACATTAAAGGCTCAGCACGGAATGTTGTTGGCAAGCAGTTCGGTAAAAACCATCAAAGGATCAAGTGGCCAGCGGAGGAGAAACCCACTGAAGCTTCCAGCAAGCCGGAGCAGGGACAGAATTCAAAACCTCCTCTATAGTGTTGGGGCTGTGGGGAGGCTCATTATTACAAAAACTGTCCCCAACGACACAAAAATGAAGCTGTAGCAAATTTGCAGGAGGCATCTACAGTGGGTGACGTGGCGCGAAATATACCTCACATAAATGCAGCCTTGGAGGATCGACAAGCTGATTTTCAGCCCACCATGATTGAATTGGAAGTTACTATACCAACTAAACCTGTTTCGATTTTAATAGACCTTGGAGCAAGTTTAAGTCATGTAAGTCCTAAAATAGTGGAATTATGCAAACTAAAAGAACAGAAATTTAAGAACTCATGGTTAGTTCAATTAGCTACTGGGGAAAAAAGTAAAGTCACCGTAAAAATTCCTAATTGTATGCTGGAAGTGGCAAAACAGTAGATACAGGCGGATTTTAATATATTACCACTAGGATCGTATGATGTGTTATTGGGGATGGACTGGTTGGAGAGACATTGGACCCTTGTGGACTGCAAAGAAAAGACAATTTACTACAGAATGCAAGATGGCAAACCTAAAGAAATCAAAGGAATTAAAAAGCCTGTACAATTACGCCCCATAAGAGAATCTCAAATGGGCAAATGTATCAGAAAAGGGTGTCAGCTGTACGCAATTCAAGTAGGATATGCAGACTCCAAGGACAAGGCTTCAATTATAGAAGATATTCCTGTAGTACAGGAATTTTTAGATGTATTTCCAGAAAATATTCCAGGTTTGCCACCCAAAAGGGATATTGACTTCACCATTGAATTGCTGCCTGGAGCCTCTCCGGTGTCAAGAGCACCTTATAGAATGAGTGTACTAGAACTAACTGAGTTAAAGATACAGCTACAAGAATTGTTAGATAAAGGGTATATTCGCCCAAATGTGTCTCCTTGGGGAGCACCAGTTCTTTTTTTTAGAAAAAAGGATGGAACCTTACGCATGTGTATGGACTATCGGCAACTGAACAAGATAACTGTTAAGAATAAATACCCTCTACCCAGAATTGATGATTTATTCGATCAGGTAAGAGGTGCTAAGGTATTCTCTAAAATAGATTTGAGGTCTGGATATCATCAGATTCGAATCAAGGATGAGGATATTTGCAAAACAACGTTCCGCACTAGATATGGGCATTATGAATTTGTGGTACTGCCCTTCGGATTGATAAATGTGCCAGCAACCTTTATGAGGTTTATGAATGGCATTTTTCATTAGTTTTTAGATCACTTTGTACTGATCTTCATAGATGACATATTGATTTACTCAAAGAGCAAGGAAGAACATAAGGAACATCTGAGAATAGTATTGGAAATGTTGAGAAAGCATCAGCTTTATGCTAAATTCAGCAAGTGCGATTTATTTAAATCAGAAATCCAATACCTGGGTCACGTTGTGACAGCTGAAGGAATAGTTGTGGATCCTGAAAAGATTAAAACTATCATGGAATGGAAAGTACCATAGAATGTGGCAGACATTAGATCATTTATGGGTCTGGCGGGATATTACAGGCGGTTCATCGAAGGGTTTTCTAAGATTGCCTATCCTATTACGTCCTTGCAAAAGAAAGGCAAGCCTTTCAAATGGACGAAGGAATGCCAGGACAACTTTGAAAAGCTGAAACAACTTCTAACCACAGCACCAGATTTGAGGGTGGCTAACCCCAATAAAGACTATGTGGTGTGTACTGACGCTAGCAAGGAAGGATTTGGTGCAGTATTAACTCAAGAAGGAAAGGTAATAGCATATGAGTCTAGGAAGATGAAAGAGTATGAAAAAAAATATTCTGCCTATGATTTAGAGCTTACCGCAGTAGTTCATGCCCTCCGAGTGTGGAGGCATTATCTGCTGGGTAAAAGGTTTGTAATTAACACCGATCATAGTAGCTTGACCAATTATTTCAAGCAAGCAGATTTAAACTCTCGATAGGCCAGATGGAATGCCTTCTTGAGTGAATTTGACATGGATATACAACACGTTAAAGGAAAATAAAATCATGTTGCGGATGCACTGAGCAGAAAATTGCATGAAATTTATGCAATGTATTTCAGTCAATCAGAAAGCCGACTGTTAGATTGAAAGAAGAAGCCTAGAAGGAACCTGAATACAAATTCCTATGGCAAAAAATGGAGGATGATAGGAAGCAAGGAAAAACATCAGAATGGGGAAGAAATGAAGATCAAGTGATGACCTTTCACGGAATAATCTATGTGCCAAATCGTGCGAAACTTAAGGAGTTAATTCTTAATGAATTCCACCACAATAATTACGCTGGTCATCCGGGATATCAAAAGATGCTCACTGCAATAAGAAAGGTATATTATTGGCCAGGTATGCATAAGAATATTGCAGAGTATCTAAGCAAATGTTTGGAATTCCAGCAGGTTAAGGTGGAGCATCAGCACCCTGCAGGGCTATTACATCCCATACCTATTCCTGAGTGGAAATGGGAAGTCATTTCCCTAGATTTCGTCACAGGTCTACCCCGGATCAAGAGGGAAAATGATTCGATTATGGTAGTGGTGGACAGGTTAAGTAAATATACCCATTTCATACCTATGCAGTCCACTTACAAGACTGTATAGATTGCAGATATATTCATGAAGGATATTTTTAGATTGCATGGCATACCCAAGACGGTGATATCAGATCGAGATGTCAAGTTTACATCCGCATTTTGGAAGACCTTGTTCTCTGGATTGGGAACACAGATACACTTTAGCACAGCATATCACCCTCAAATGGATGGACAAACAGAATAGGTAAATCAAGTTCTGGAGGATATGCTGTGCACGTATGTAATGCAGCAGCCAGTCAAATGGGAATATTATCTGCATCTTGTGGAATTCACTTATAATAAAAGATACCAAGATTCGCTGAGAATGAGTCCCTTTGAAGCGTTATATGGAAGGCAGTGTCGTACACCTATAAACTAGAGTAGTCCCGAGACAAAATTGTTGTTAGGACCGGAAATGTTTGCTGAAATAGAAGCTGAGGTAAAAAGGATAAGGCAGAATCTGAAGGCTGCAGAGGATAGAAAAAAGACTTATGCAGATAAGAAAAGGTCCTACCGTGAATTCAGGGTAGGAGACCATGTATATGTAAGGATTAAACCGAAAAGAAGCACTTTGAGGTGGACCTCTTGTGCCAAATTGGCTCCCCAATACTGTGGCCCTTTCCAAATAATGGAAAGAGTGGGACCGGTAGCCTATAGATTAGCTTTGCCCAGCCATATACAAGTACACAATGTGTTCCATGTATACTTGTTAAAGCGATATGTACATGATGAAAAACATGTAATTCATTGGTAGAATGTTCAGGTAGGAGAAAAGTAGGAAAGAAAAATCCTAGCTGGAAAAATTTGATTACTATATAAAAGTACTAACTGAGAACACTTGCTTTTCAGGTAGAACTGGACGGAGAGTTTCTGGTCGAGCCGCTCCACATATTTGATTGAAGAGATATAGAACTCCGCAAAAGAGTAGTTGTCCAGGTGAAAATGCAATGGAAGCACTTTGGACCGGATGAGGCTACTTGGGAAGATGAAAGATTCATGCAAGAGGCTTACCCGGAGCTTTTCGCAGAGATGAGCTGAAAACACCGAGGACGGTGTTACTCTTAGGGGGGGGAGATGTAACGGTCTCATTAAAAATTAACTAGTAGGTACTAGTTAAAAGACGATTATTATTTTACTTTTGGTAAAAGACTTGAGACATGGTTTTGGATAAAAACAAGGAATTAATTATGTTAATGAAATTTATTAAAATAGGAGGTTAGCAAATGAAAAGGAAATCTTTTAAAAGTTGTTGTAAAATTTTTCTAAGAATAGGAGGTGGTTGGGCAAAGTTGGGAGATACAATTACCCACTCCTTGAGGATAAAAAGAGAATCCTGGAAAGGGGTGGGGGTTCTGCAAAATTTTGGAAAAGAAGGGAGAGCATATTTCTTGAGCTAGAAAGGTCCAGTGGAAATTAGCTTACTGAATCCCTTGAGTGACCAGATTTTTTTTTTGGTGACTAGATTGGCCATCCAGAGGTCACAGCAGAGGCATCTCCACTGTTAACCCGTGGCACCGTCCAAATTCTGGAGCTAGCGGGCAAGTGGAGGATGTAATAGCCTCCCTTGAAGGTTGGGAAGACATCAACTAAAGAAATATTACATAAGACTCAGATAAGTATATACTGAGTGATAATGTTAGCCAGATTTATATAGATTTTTGTGTTTTACTGTTAACTGGTTATATGATTCAGAGTGTTATGGCTAACCGGATAAACATCATTGAATGATCGCTATTTATTCAGATGCATGTTTTCAAGTGTTCTGTGCAAACTAGTGAGTAATTTGAATATTAACTAGAGGAATGTACTTGGCTTTTACTGTTGAGTTTTCAGAAAAAGAGAAAAATACTGTGAGTAGTTCTGGAAGTAAAGATAAATAATTTATGAAGCATTTGTTCTAGCATTTCTTTACTCTGAAGTTTCTAAAAGGATGGAAGAATTAGACTTCTTGTTGTAAAGATTTACCAGTACATATAGTATGAGGTGTAAATATGCTAGGTATGTAATTGCTGTAGGGAAATTTCTGTTTACTGCATGTAATAAAGAAAAATTAAGGAAAACGCTTTAGGAAACTAGGAAAATACATAATAATCCACCTTTAATGGCGGATAGTGGGAGCCGTTGAAGGTAGGAAAAACAAATAGAAAACAGGACAACCAGTCTCCATGAATTAACCTTAAACATTGGAGAAAGATAATTGCTACTGTATCAATTAAGTAAGAAACGAAGTAATATGAGCAAATCTCAAAGCTTGTATGTGACCGATGCGTGGCAACACGGTTACACTATAAGCTTACAAAGTAAACACCAAAAAAAAAAAGAGAGACTTCATGCTTCAGGTGGTTCCGTAGAGAAGAACCGAAACCGAAATATATAAATCTGTATAAAGCATAACAGAACATTTATAGAACAACTGTTGATATAAATTGGGATGCATGAAAGTAAAACTTTGGACAACGACTACATGCAGGTCGGTCCATCTCTAGCATTCGTTACAAACTATCTAAAAGCACAGAGAGAGTTGCACATTTCAGAAAAATGGACACGGTATAACATGTGCAGGCTTTGTCCCTATTATACAACCTCGGGCCAGGATTATCCTTGGACCCAATACTAATATGTTGAGCAACAGTACATTTCCGTAGAGAACTCAGAATTCCACCTGGGAAAAAGCCCCATTCGCTACTAAGAAGCATAGGAAAGCTATGAATTTGCCAGCTAGCTAACATAAAGAGACAACTGAATATCACTAGGCCAAACGGATTCGAAAACCCTGGCTACAATTTATTGCAGCCGAATCCAAGAAAAACTGTAACCTCGAAAGGGCAAGCAGAAGAGGTGAAGCTCCCTTGGAAGGGTTAAATACCTGTACAGGGAGACCATTGAATTATCCATTTCTTCGCTCGGGTAAAGAAAGCAATAAAATGGAACTGGAGGGTCGAGAACTCGCTTACCTGCCATGACCAAACAACCAGGTCAGTAAACTTCCTAAAAGAAGGATGCGAGCATCGAATACAAAACTAAACAGTAACACTTGTTACTAAGGAGGAAGCTACCTGGCACACGGGTGGAACCCTGTAGCATTCTCCTGCAGAAACTAGTGAAGAAAAATTGGTTAAACACTGCTCGGAAAACCAAAGAAAAAGAGTGAGGGTTTTAGCAGGAGTTTAAACTAGAACAGACCCAATTCGATGAAGGAAGGGTAAAAACGCTTACCATAGTCCGAAGGAAGTTGGTAGTCAGACGGAGGACCTATTAAAACCAGCTGGTGCCGCCATAGTAAGTCCTTGAGGATACCATGTATGAGAAACTCATTAGGTCGAGCGATAACCAAGTTTTTGTAGGCAGATGATAAGGAATAAAAAAAAAATTAAACGAAAACAAAGCAACAAAGCTAATCTCTGTGCTAGAATGACATAATACCTGGTAGGTTTGACCTGTTATACTCCTTAGGGCGGAGATTGCTATGCCTGATGCCGAGAGCACCGAGCTGTAAACAAGGAGCCCTAATGCCGTCGAACTCTCCGACTGTAAACAAAGAGAATGATGAAGAGTGTGTGGATCCAAGGACTAGCTCAAAAAACCTAGCAGGAAA
This sequence comes from Pinus albicaulis, assembly GCA_034641835.2. Taxonomy (NCBI): domain Eukaryota; kingdom Viridiplantae; phylum Streptophyta; class Pinopsida; order Pinales; family Pinaceae; genus Pinus; species Pinus albicaulis. Next base: position 1,688,238,276 of record CM076578.1, read on the forward strand.
CCATAGACTGCCGAGAGTGAATAACGTTGTCATCCGAACGGGTGGAATGAATAACCTACCAGGTGGTACAATACAAATCCCAAGTGATCTAAAATCCAGGTCAAATTAAATGGTGTGCGCCAAGCCCGTTGTGTTATCAGGTTTAATTTCATGCGTGAACCTTAATGAAAAAGCCTGCATGACGCTTCGAACTTACACATGTTAAAACCAAACCATAATTTATTCGAAATTGCGTTGGAAAGGTGGTACATGGCACATCTTGTGTGCATACAAATACGTGGGTCAAAACTATATTAACATATACATAACCTTAATAGTTGTGGATTATACTTAAATAAAAATAGTAATGTTATTCCCTATTAAATCCTTGTACCACTAGCAAAGTAAATGCTCTCGACATTAAATACTGATTGTGATGTTGGCCTTGTAAGTTGTGAAGGCGGATAAAATGCATAGATGTATGTATTCCATTTCGCATGGTAAATTTTTTGTTGTTGTTGTGGTAATGTATATGTGACAAGCTCTCTATGCTCCTCCCTTCACAGCTAGATCTATTCCTCTGTTAGGAAAATTGTCTACCTATATCTCCCACAATTCTCTTTTCACAAGGTGGTTTCCTTTAGCCAACAACCCTACTTATTGCTCAAAGGAGGAATTTTCTTCTTTTGGCCATAGCTTAGTGTTATTTTGACAGTTAGGAATCTATTTTTACATAATAATTTCTAATATATTTTCAGGAATAGTAATACACCAACAACATTTTTTTTTCTTTTATTAATCAAAATAAATATTTGCAATGTCATAACACATTACTTGTCTCACTTTGAATTTTCACCGACATCTCAATATAAAAAATCATAAAAATAAATTTACCATGACTATCACATTTTCTATTTTAAATGTAAAATGAAAAGATTAAATATTTTAAAATATTTTACCCATAAAAATTTACTTATTTTAATTTCTTTATATAATATATAAATATATGGCATTGAAATATTTTAATATAGTCAACATATACCTATCAAATTATATGTGTGTGTATATATAATTCGGTTAGTTAATTTTATATATATAGAAAAGTTTATATTGAAATATATTTATATAATTAAATTTTTAAATAGTTTATGTTTTTTTATTGAAACATATATATTTTTAAATTGTGTTACTTAGTATAAATGTCAAAATTTATATTTATCACTTCTATAATAAATATGATGTAATATTAAAATTTTACTGAATAATGTTATTAATGTTTTATACTGATTTTGATTAAAATAAACCAAATATGTATATTCATTTATGTTTTTATTTATAGCAAACGTTTTTTTTATTTAAAATGTATTTCTTAAATTTTTTATTTTAATTCTGTTTTTTTTCTTAAATATTTTTTTTATAAATTAATATTTAATAATTTAATATTTTCAAAACAATTTTAATATTCAAAATATCAATTTTGAAAACACTTATTTTATAGATATAAATGTTATTTTCTTGAGAAAAGTGAATGTTTCAATAGCCAAAATCTTTTTATTTTCATTTATTTTACATATTCTTTCCTTATTTACATTGATTCTTCTTTATTGTTTAAAATATTAAATGTTAACTCCATATTAATTGTAGAAGCAATTACCAAGTTTCCTTCACACACTAAATTAGAAAACAAACATTAATTGTATTCTCTATATCTGTAAAATATCGTTTTTTAATTTATTCATAATTTATTACAAATTTGGTTACTTAATGGTCATTAAAATAATGGATATTAATTAAGCATAAAGAAGAATTAGACTTATAACATCAATATTATTTTTAGATATCACAAATCAATTTTTATATTAAATTTAAAAAAATTACACATCTTCCTCATACCAAAAAAACCTATATACTATAAATTAAAATTTATTTATTTTTTATATTTTAATTTTCAATTTTTTTTAAATCTTTATTCAAATTTAATTTTCTACTTACTGATATTAATATTAAATTACAACATGTGTTTTTTAACAGAATTGTAAAACTCCTTTGTACACGTTAATAAATTTTATAGATCTATTTCCTACTGAATCGTGAAACTCCTTTCCACACTATAATAATTAGACACAATAATATTTAATATTTTAAAACCATAAAAAAGTTAAATAAATAAATGCACTCTGCCAAACAAAAATTGCATGTTTACAAGATACTGCAAGGAGTGTTGAACTCTTAGTTAAACTGAGAGGGGGGGGGTGAATCAGTTTAACACATTCATGGACTTTTAAAACTTTTTCCTTTAAAACTTATTTTACTTTATTAACACCTTCATTTCATGATCAACATAATGTGTGAGCAATCTTTATTTATGAGCAACAATTAATAAGAAGATTAGATAATGCACCAACAGTCTTAATATGTTAGCAGCAAGTATTAGCAGAATAGATATATCATATCAACACATAGACATCATGCACATAGACACCAGATATACGTGGAAACCCATAAAGGGAGAAAAACACATCTTATTATTGTTGTGATGCAAAGGCAAGCTCCAACTCCCTCTCACCACTGATTTTCTGCATGCACCAACCTACAGGAGGCTCCAACCTCAATTCTGCAAGCTACAACTTGCAAGGAAGCTCCAACTTCCATCTATTTTCTGCAGGCACCAACCTACAGGAGGCTCCTACCTCAGTCAGCTACAACTGACATCTATCAAGCTACAACTTGATAGGGAAGCTCCAACTTCCTTACTCTTTCAAAAATAAAACACTTGCTGATTTACCTTGGATATCAGCTCTGTTCTGTGCCGTCTTCTCTGTTGTTCATTAGATCTTATATCAGACCTGCATCATCTCTGATCAGCCCCTTCTTCTTCTTTACTCAGCTCCTCCTTATTCACATTCTTCTTGCATCTTGCTTATTCTCTTCAACTCTCCTTAATTCTGCTGCATACTCTCTTCTTCTTTCACTCCTTTTTCGTCAACCCCTCTCCCCTTGGATATTACCATGTTTTATACAAAAAATAGCTTCATTGCTGTTTGTATTCCACTGGGAATTCGAAATGGACAGCCATGTCTCTTTGCCTTCTGCCTTCTCATCTCTTTTCAGCTCACTTAGAAAAATGTAATTGTAGGTGCTTATTTTAATATTACAGTGGGATATTTGCTCTCTTCCGGAGACTTGCCAATGCATCACAACAATATAAATTTAAATAAAACATTTACATTCAAATTTAAATGAGAACTCCAGCTCACTCGTTTTGTCTCTTGGCTTGTTGCGCATTTTTCTTTTCTCTGACTGTGTCTTTGTCTTTTCTGTCCTCTGCTGTGGTGTAACTGTTGCATGCGTGCAACTGTTCCTTTTATATCTGCTGACTGTAAATCTAGAGGAACTCCAATCCCTTTTATGCTATTAGTGTCTTGTTGATGTGGAACATTCCGCAAGCGGAACGGACATATATCACAGTCGTATATTAATAATCGCCCTCCACCTTAAGCTGAGGCATATACATACAACCCAGAGACCACACAGCACATCTTTAATACATTCGCCTTTTATATATATAACAGTGCCTTTTAACTTAAATCAACTCTCGGCATCCTTATATTAGGTTTTAACAAGAAACTGCCGCTTCTACTATAATCAATGAATAATCTTGATAATACTTAACAAATGCCCTTTCGGGCCCACCTGACACACTTTTTGATGCATTGATTCTCCTCCGATTGTGATTGATCGCTCCTGCTCTGATTGCGATTGATCGCAATCGCAACTTCAAATACTCCGATGCGATTGAGTCACTGTTCACTGTTCTTTGCCGACACGATTGACTAATATCGATGCGATTGCGATTCAAATTTTATTAATCAAAGTTTATAAGCCCATCGGGTCTGGGCTTCCAATCGCAATCGCAACTCTTATATTCTCCGATGCGATTGGGTTGTTCCGATGCGATCATGTCGGACTTCAAAAACTTGTTACTCATGGTTTATAAGCCCATCGGGTCTGAACTCTTAATCGCAATCGCAAGTCTTTTAATATGTGTTGCGATTGGCCACTGTTCATTGTATTTTGCCGATGCGATTGGGAAAGGAATTCAAACATGTTTGAATTTTAATTCATACCTCCATCAGGTTTGGACTTCCAATCGCAATCACAACTCATATGTTCTCCGATGCGATTGACCAATGCGATGCGATTAGACCTGGAAATCAAATATATATTAACCATGATTTATACGCCCATCGGGTCCGAGCTCTTAATCGCAATCACAACTTTCTGTTGTGATGTTCCGCTCCCCTTGCGATTTCCGATTGCGATTGAGGAGGGGTCCCGCCATTTAAATCTTCGTTTTGTGCGCTCTTTAATAAAGTGCTCCACTTATATATTTGAGTTTAGACCTTTGTTTATGTGATGTGCTGCACATATATGTTTATATATATTTTTGCCGCTGGAGTGAAGCGATTCCCGGAATAATGTTTGTGTTATATTATATGTATAACGCCGGTTGGAGTGTGCGATTCCCGGAATATGGTTCTGTATTATATGCATTGCATTGCCGCTGGAGTTAAGCGATTCCTGGAATAGGGATTATGTATTATATGTATAATGCCGGTTGGAGTGTGTGATTCCCAGAATTTTGTAACGGCTCTTTGCCTCTGTCACTGCTGCTTCTGTCGCTCTGCCTCTGTCTCTACCTTTCGATAATGGTTCTTCACTATGCTTCTATGAGTGTTACATTTTGACTTTCTTCTTGCTGCCTCTATTGCTTTCGTTGTGCCTCTTTTGCCTTCCTCTGCTTCAGCGCTGCCTCTTTTGCCTGAGTGCTGCCTCCTTTTCCATCAATGACAATATTTCCAAGAGTCTCCCCCTTTGGCATTGATGGAAATCCACTTTCTCTGTTTGGTTTCTCTTTCTCTTGTTGCTTGCTCTTCCTGTTTTCCTGCTCTTCCTCTTGTTGTTTGTTCTTCCTCCCCCTTTGACATCAATGGCAAAGGAAGACGCCTCATCTCTCTGTATGGGTTCTGTCGTTGCATTTCCTTTCTCTGAGTTACGTTTAGGTCCTCTTCTGCTGAAATTGGACTATGCTGCTCCAGAGTGATGTATGAAACTTGTTGAGAGAACACTTTGGTATAGTGAGCCAATATATGTTTTATAGTTGTGTTTCATTTGTAGTGCCTGTAATATGCATTTTACGATTGAATGGTTCTTGTTGCTTTAGAATGCTGATACTATTGATAATGTTGATAATACTGATAATGCTGATCCTGTGGACTTGTTTTATGCTTATCTTGCTGGCTGTTCTCCCCCTGGAATGATATCTTCGTTTTGTTCTCCCCCTGAGACTGTGCTTTCTCTTTATATCAGAGAGTAGCATCTGCAGATACTACCCCTAGTTTATCTCTCAAGTATTGAAATGGTTCTCTAGCAAGAGGTTTGGTAAATATATCAGTTGTCTGTTCTTTCGTTGCTACATATTCCAGCGTTACTATCTTCTGAGCCACTTTTTCTCAGAGGAAATGATACTTAATTGGAATATGTTTAGTTTTTGAGTGAAGTACAGGATTTTTAGATATACTTATAGCACTTTCATTATCACATTTGATTGAAATAGGTTCATCAATGCTTAACTTCATGTCTTGAAGAGTTTGCTTCATCCACATGACTTGTGTACAACATGCTGCTGCTGCTATATATTCTGCTTTAGCTGTAGACAAAGAGATGGATGTTTGTTTCTTACTTAGCCATACCACCAGACTTTCTCCTATATAGAATGCACCTCCACTTGTACTCTTCCTATCATCCACACAGATGGCCCAATCTGCATCTGTGTATGCTGAGAAAGTGAATTTTTTTCTTTTAGGATACCAAAGTCCATACTGTATTGTTCCTTGTAGATATCTGAATATTCTTTTGACTGCCAGAAGATGGTTTTGTTTAGGTGCTGCTTGATATCTAGCCACTAATCCTACTGCTAGCATGATGTCTGGTCTTGATGCAGTCAGATACAATAGACTTCCAATCATGGATCTGTAAAGTCTTTGATCTATGTCAGCAGACCCATCATTAGCACACAGCTTGCAACCTGTGGTCATGGGAGTTGACACGGGTTTGCAGTCCTCCATTTTGAACTTTTTCAACATTTCTTTTATGTATTTTTCTTGTGAAATAAATGTACCTGTGTTCTTTTGCTGAATTTGTAGTCCCAAGTAGAAACTGAGCTCTCCGATCATAGACATTTCAAACTCTGTTTTCATTTCATCAGCAAACCCTTTTGCTAGATCATCTTTGTTGCTTCCAAACATAATGTCATCAACATACACTACAACAATCAAAAGTTCATTTTCATGGGCTTTTATGTATAGGTTATTGTCTACTCCACCTCTCTTAAAACCCTGTTTTTGCAAATATTTATCCAGTCTTGAGTACCAAGCACGAGGAGCCTGTTTCAGTCCATATAGGGCCTTTTTCAGTTTACATACATAGTCTTCTTTATCTGTCAATGAGAAACCTTCTGGTTGTTCCATGTACACTTCTTCTTCTAGATCACCATTAAGAAAAGCAGATTTTACATCCATTTGATATACCTTGAAATCTTGATAGCATGCAAATGCCAGGAACATTCTGATAGCTTCCATTCTAGCTACAGGGGAAAATGTTTCATCATAATCAAGTCCTTCTATTTGTGAGTATCCTTTGCTGACCAGCCTAGCTTTATTCCTGATTACTTGTCCTTTCTCATTCATTTTGTTTTTGAATACCCATTTTGAAGCAATGATATTTTTCTCAATAGGTCCAGGAACTAGTTCCCAGGTATTGTTCTTCTCAATTTGGTCCAATTCTTCATTCATTGCTTTTATCCAATACTTGTCCTTGCTGGCTTCTTCAAATTTCTTTGGCTCTATTTGTGATAACATGGCTATGTATACTTCTTCTATTTGTTCTGTTAGCTGCCTTCTTGTCTGGACTCCTGCTTTCTTGTCTCCTATGATCTGATCTTTAGGATGATTCTTCTGAGTGTATCTTGAGGGGGTTTTTGAGTTTAATCCAGCATCTTCTGATGTCTTGCTGGTTTCATCATCATTCTGATCTTCTTCTTCATGATTATCTGATGGACTGCAGCAGTCTGTATTTCTTGTATTGTTTAGAAATTCTTCATCAAATCTCACATCAATACTTTCAACTATTTTCCGAAGAGTATTATTGTAGCACCTGTACCCTTTACTTTTGGAAGCATATCCTAGAAAAATCCCTTCATCTGCTCTTGCATCAAATTTCCCAAGGTTTTCATCATTATTATTTATGTAACACTTTCTACCAAAGATTCTGAAATGTTTGATTGAGGCTGGCTTTCCATGCCATAGTTCATAGGGAGTCTTGTCACTTCTTGGCCTTAAGTGAGCTTTATTAAGGATATGTACTGTTGTGTGCACTGCTTCTGCCCAGAAGGTTTGAGAAATATTATTCTCTTGCATCATGGCTCTGGCAATTTGTTGAACAGATCTGTTTTGTCTCTCTGCTACTCCATTCTGTTGAGGTGTCCCTGCAATAGTAAATTGTTGTTTTATGCCATGTTCATTGCATAGGTCTGCAAAGTCATAATCAGTGAATTCACCTCCTCTGTCTGATCTGATGCATTTCAGCTTGCATCTTGTCTGATTTTCTGCTAATGCTTTAAATTTTTTGAATTTGTCCAGAGCTTCCGATTTATTCTTGAGAAAAGCAACCCATGTCATTCTGGAGAAATCATCTATTATCAGCATAAAGTAGGACTCTCCACTTGGTGTTTTAGTTCTTGCAGGTCCACACAGATCCATGTGCACAAGTTGCAGTGGTCTTCTTGTTGATAACTCTTCTTTAGATTTAAAGGATGTGGGAGTTTGTTTCCCCAACTGACAAGATTTGCATATTGTGTTTGAGGGCCTTTTTATTTCTGGCATATCTCTGACAGCTTTCTTCTTGCTCAGTCTAATGATATGGTCAAAGCTGAGATGTCCCAATCTTTTATGCCATAACCATGACTCCTCGAGTTTGCTAAGATGGCAGGCTTCATCCTCCTCTCTCACTATGTACACATTACTCTCTGTTCGAACACCTTTGAGTAGAGTTTTTCCTATTGTGCTTGATCTGACTACACAATCTTGTGCTCTAAAGAGAACTTCACAGCCTTTATCACACATCTGACTGACACTCAGTAAATTTTCTTTCAGCCCATCTATATATAATACATCTTGGGCCTTTCCTCTGCCATTGTCTATGCTTACTGATCCTTTTCCCTTGATATTTCCTGATTTTTCATTTCCAAAAGTGACATTGCTCGATTTCTTTTCGTCAAGAGTTAAAAAATTGTTTTTATCTCCTGTCATGTGTTTAGAGCAGCCACTGTCCAAATACCATTGACTCTTCAAATCTTGAGCAGTTAAAGCCAAGTCACATTTATTCACCTTCTTTATCCACTGGAGGCCCCCTTTTGTTTGGTATCTTTTGTGAGGTGATGAATTATATCCCTTTAGAGAACACTTGGAATATATATGCCCAATTTGATTGCATATACAACATTTGATTATAGTTTTTGCAGAATTGTGAGCATGAACAAAATTGCTTTGACTCATAAACCTCCTTGAGGTATTGAACATCAGTCTTTGTCCATACTTTCTACATTCAATAATTCTATGGCCAAAATCCTTACAATAAAAATAATAACCATAGAAATTACTTGCATACCTGATGTAAGGTTGTCTCTTCCATGCTTGCCTCTTTTGCTGGTTTGAATCATTCCTCCTTGCATGACAATATGCAACAATGTGTCCCTGCTTGTGGCAGACATAACAGGTGGCATTCTTCATAGGAGGCAAGAATCTCCTTTGATGGCTTCCAAATTTGATATAATCAGGAATATATGATCTTTTCTCTGTTGTCTTAGTATTTGTTACAATCTTTGTTATTAGAGGTTTCTTCTGGTCTCTGTCTTTCTCATTACATGTTTCTTCCTTTGTAGGAATTATTTGGGTTGCTTCATCAACCTTCTTTGCTTACACAAAAATTATATTTTTGTTTTCCTTTTCTTTGCCTTTACTTGATTCTCCTTCATATCCTATCCCAGTTTTTATTAGAGGAGATATTTGAGCATCCAAGATTTCATTCAACCTACTAGAACTTGTCATTTGAGAAGGGTATATAGAAACTTTCTGTTGAGCACTTTCTAATTTCCTTCTCAGGCACAGAATTTCTTCTTCCAGCTTCTCTTGTTCTCGAGTTTTATCTTTGATTTGCTGAAGTAATATATCTTCTATCTTATTGGCTTCTTCAAGCTTTACCTTCAGCTGCATGAGGACTTCTGAATTTTGTTATTCTTTCACACATTTGAGGAGAATCTCTTTTTGTTTTCTGCATTTTAGTTTGAGTCTGTCAATCTCCTCCAGAGCACTTCTTAGCTCCCCCTCAAGATCGACTTCCCCTTCTTCTTCTTCTTCTAGCAAGAGTCCTTCAAGATCTTCTATGGCCATTAGTAAAAATTCAGAGGTTCCCTCTTCTCCTGAGGGTTCATCTGAGTCTTCAGATGCACTGCTGTCTTGCTGAGCGTAGAAGGATTTTCTGCTAAATTTCTTTCCTTTCTGCCAATACTTTGATGTGTCTTTCTCTGATTCTTGAGCTTGATTTCTTACTTTCTTGTGAGGAAATTTAGTAGCATAATGTCCAACTCTTCCACAGTTAAAGCATTTAAAAGGAAGTTTACCTTTGTATCTACCTGATCCTTTATCCAATTTCTTGACAAATTTAGCCTCTTCTTCATCAGAGCAAGAGAATATTTCTTCCTCTTCTTCTTTCTTCTTTTCTGTTTTAAAGGCTGCTTCCCTCGAACTTGGTTTCTTCTGTGGGAGCCTCATTTCATAGGCTGTTAGATTTCCAAGTAGCTGGTTCATGGTCAAAGTCTCCCAAACCGCTGTCTCTTCTATTGCAGATACCTTGGGATTAAATCCGGATGGGAGTGATCTTAGAATCTTTTGCACAACTATACTTTCTGGTATGGTTTCTCCAAGAGCTTTCGTATTGTTAACAATTTCTGCAACTTTTAAGAAGAAGCTGCCAACATATTCATCATCATTCATTTTTAAGTTTTCAAACTGGGCTCTATATACTTGAAGTTTGGCAGTTTTTACTTTCTGGTCTCCCTCATGTATGTTCTCAAGAGTATCCCATATTTTTTTGGCAGTGTCTTTGTGCATTACTTTAATAAAATCTACTTCACATAATCCATTCAGGATGGCATTCATGGCTTTTGCATTAGCCACAAAATCTTGTTTTGAGTCCTTTTCTGAGTCAGTTGCCTTTGGGGCATATCCTAATTGCACAGCAGCCCAGACTTCTATTCCTAGAGACATTATGTATGTCTTCATTCTGATTTTCCAGAAAGCATAATTTTCACCAGTGAAGAAAGGGGCTTTATTGGTTGAGCATCCTTCTTTACTAGACATCTTGGGAACCTAGGATCTCCTTTCAGTTGTTAGACTTGTACAAAGGAACCCGCTCTGATACCAATTGTTGAAATCTTAGTTAAACTGAGAGGAGGGGGGGGGGGTGAATCAGTTTAACACATTCATGGACTTTTAAAATTTTTTCCTTTAAAACTTATTTTACTTTATTAACACCTTCATTTCATGATCAACATAATGTGTGAGCAATCTTTATTTATGAGCAACACTTAATAAGAAGATTAGATAATGCACCAACAGTCTTAATATGTTAGCAGCAAGTATTAGCAGAATAGATATATCATATCAACAAATAGACATCATGCACATAGACACCAAATATACGTGGAAACCCATAAAGGGAGAAAACCACATCTTATTATTGTTGTGATGCAAAGGCAAGCTCCAACTCCCTCTCACCACTAATTTTCTGCAGGCACCAACCTACAGGAGGCTCCAACCTCAATTCTGCAAGCTACAACTTGCAAGGAAGCTCAAACTTCCATCTATTTTCTGCAGGCACCAACCTACAGGAGGCTCCTACCTCAGTCAGCTACAACTGACATCTATCAAGCTACAACTTGATAGGGAAGCTCCAACTTCCTTACTCTTTCAAAAATAAAACACCTGCTGATTTACCTTGGATATCAGCTCTGTTCTGTACCTTCTTCTCTGCTGTTCATCAGATCTTATATCAGACCTGCATCATCTCTGCTCAGCCCCTTCTTCTTCTTTACTCAGCTCCTCCTTATTCACATTCTTCTTGTAGCTTGCTTATTCTCTTCAACTCTCCTTAATTCTGCTGCATACTCTCTTCTTCTCTCACTCCTTTTTCATCAACCCCTCTCCCCTTGGATATTACCCTATTTTATACAAAAAATAGCTTCATGGCTGTTTGTATTCCACTGGGAATTCGAAATGGACAACCATGTCTCTTTGCCTTTTGCCTTCTCATCTCTTTTCAGCTCACTCAAAAAAATGTAATTGTAGGTGCTTATTTTAATATTACAGTGGGATATTTGCTCTCTTCCGGAGACTTGCCAATGCATCACAACAATATAAATTTAAATAAAACATTTACATTCAAATTTAAATGAGAACTCCAGCTCACTCGTTTTGTCTCTTGGCTTGTTGCGCATTTGTCTTTTCTCTGACTGTGTCTTTGTCTTTTCTATGACTGTGTTTTATCTCTTTTCAGCTATGTTTGCTCTTCTGTCCTCTACTGTGGTGTAACTGCTGCATACGTGTAACTGTGCTTTTATATCTGCTGACTGTAATCTGGAGGAACTCCAAACCCTTTTATGCCATTAGTGTCTTTTTAATGTGGAAGCTCCGCAAGCGGAATGAACATAGATCACAATCGTTGTATATTAACAATCGCCCTCCCGTTAAGCTGAGCCATATACATACAACCCACAGACCACACAACACATCTTTAATACAATCGCCTTTTATATATATAACATCGCCTTTTAACTTAAATCAACTCTCAGCATCCTTATATAAGGTTTTAACAAGCAACTGCCACTTCTAATAAAATCAATGAATAATCTTGATAAGACTTAACAAATGCCCTTTCGGGCCCACCTGACACGTTTTCGATGCATTGATTCTCCTCCGATTGCGATTGATCGCTCCTGCTCCGATTGCGATTGATCGCAATCGCAACTTCAAATACTCTGATGCGATTGAGTCACTGTTCACTGTTCTTTGCCGATGCGATTGACTAATATCGATGCGATTGGGATTCAAATTTTATTAATCAAAGTTTATAAGCCCATCGGGTCCGGGCTTCCAATCGCAATCACAACTCTTATATTCTCCGATGCGATTGGGTTGTTCCGATGCGATTATGTCGGACTTCAAAAACTTGTTACTCATGGTTTATAAGCCCATCGGGTCCGAACTCTTAATCGCAATCGCAAGTCTTTTAATATGTGTTGCGATTGGCCACTATTCATTGTATTTTGCCGATGCGATTGGGAAAGGACTTCAAACACGTTTGAATTTTAATTCATACCTCCATCGGGTCCGGACTTCCAATCGCAATCGCAACTCATATGTTCTCCGATGCGATTGACCAATGCCGATGCGATTAGACCTGGAACTCAAATATATATTAACCATGATTTATACGCCCATCGGGTCCGAGCTCTTAATCGCAATCGCAACTTTCTATTGTGATGTTCCGCTCCCCTTGCGATTTCCGATTGCGATTGAGGAGGGGTCCCGCCATTTAAATCTTTGTTTTGTGCGCTCTTTAATAAAGTGCTCCACTTATATATTTGAGCTTAGACCTTTGTTTATGTGATGCGCTGCACATATATGTTTATATATATTTTTTCCGCTGGAGTGAAGCGATTCTCGAAATAATTTTTGTGTTATATTATATGTATAACGCCGGTTGGAGTGTGCGATTCCCAGAATATGGTTCTGTATTATATGCATTGCATTGCCGCTGGATTTAAGCGATTCCCGGAATAGGGATTATGTATTATATGTATAACGCCGGTTGGAGTGTGTGATTCCAGGAATTTTGTAACGACTCTCTACCTCTGTCACTGCTGCTTCTGTCGCTCTGCCTCTGTCTCTACCTTTCGATAAATGTTCTTCACTGTGCTTCTATGAGTGTTACATTTTGACTTTCTTCTTGCTGCCTCTATTGCTTTCGTTGTGCCTCTTTTGCCTTCCTCTGCTTCAGCGCTGCCTCTTTTGCCTGAGTGCTGCCTCCTTTGCCATCAATGACAATATTTCCAACAAGGAGAAGAAGTCTGACAACTGATTTACAGGTCTATACGTTTTTTCTTACAGCTTAAGGAGAAGAAATCAGATAACTCGTTTAAACGTCAAGCGTGTGCATAAATTTTCCGGCCAACCCTTTCCGTTGGATGGTAATGGATTAACATTATCTATGGCTTGTGCAAGATGATCTGCCATGTGTATGATGGATCTAAGTTATCATCATTGGTATGGGTTCAGAGTCCGTCCCAATAAGGCATTTCCCAGTTAATTGCCGGGTTGAGGTGAGCAATTTAAAAAAATACAGTGTACGTAACAGGAGGCCTAGATACAATTTGAAATTGAAAATGAGAGGGAGAATTTTGTATATTAATTTATTTATTTGAAATTTTGAATTGAGCTTAATATTAGTTTTGGGAGTTGTCTTTAGTGCGACTTTTTGAAGTTCCGGGTGCTAGAATCCGGTGAAAATTTTTGACTTAAAATCTTAATTTTTGTTATTCAAACTGGTTTTTGGACTCTATATATGGATTCAGCATCCTCAAAAACCTCTAGGGCACTTCGATTGTGCAAAGTTAGCAACCAAACTTCTCTTTTCAATAAATTCCTGCCGGAATTTAGAGAAATTACACCGTAAAAAGTCACCCTAAAAGCCTTCAAAAAGTAGCACTAAAGACTACTTGTTAGTTTTTCTCAAGGCTCTAAAGCCTCCCAGTTATCAGACTCTGAAGAAAATTCTTGGTTGACTTGATAGTAAGTAAAGAAAAATATGTCACTTTACATAAAAGTCATGTAATAAGAATTGATATATTTGATTATTATATATTAAGTGAATTTATATATTATTTTATAAATATAGTTGTTGGTATAAACTTATAATTATATAAAATTTGAAGGAAAAAATTATGAATAGTGTGATACTTTTTGTCTTGTTTTCATAATTAATAGTTTAAGAACACCATTAATGTTAGAAGTGATTTGGATAATTTCCTTGAATGAATAAATGTAATTAAATATGTAAGGTAAATTGACATGCTTAATATTTTGTTTAATTTTAATTTATTTGTGTGTTTTATTATTTTTGATAATTTTTTAAGCCATTTATAAATGACTCGTAACTTTTTTTTAGAGAATAAGTTTAGTACAACAAGAATTTTTTTATGTCTAGGTTATCCAAAGAATCATAGGAGCAAGAAAATTTATTTATAAGAAGCATGGTGTTTAGCACACCAAATTTCCAAAATGACTAGCCTCTAATTGCATTTAGAATTAAAGAAGGATGTTTAATCAAACAATTATTTGTCTTTATATTTCCATGATATTTTACTATGAGAGAGGAGATGCAGCACCCCATATATATAGAAATAGTATAATTTTCTTTTTTTGAGGCATAGTGTTCACTCTTTCATTAGTCAGGTTGGGATAAGTAAAAGAGTGTGAACATATGACTTCAAATGATGTATTTTTTCAAATTCAGGGAAACTAATAAATAAAACTTCTTGTAAAATAAATTGAGCATTAAACTATATGGGTAGTACACAAATTGATTTATAGATATATATTTTTTGTAAGCTTGTAGTATTTATTTTTCATTTATTTTCATAAACATAATACAACCAAATATCACAAATTGGTGGCCTCAAATCGCCCTGAGCGGTAAACCAAGTCTGTTGGTCACTAGATGGCGTGGTATGCCATCCAAAAAAAAAAGGTTTTTAGTATGTCATACCAAGCTAAGAAGGCCTGAATACTCATACATATACAATTTTTAACATACCTACAAACATGATTTCTTAACCATGGGAATGTAAATGCTAGCCGCATATAGATATAAACAAAAACTAAATGAATTCAAAGACTACTTTTCCTCCTCAACCAAGGTGGATTCAACGGGAGCCAAATCCTGAACCGACATACCGAATTGTTCATATGGCTTGGATGGGCACGGGAGATGCTATTCGATGCACTTAAGGCATTAATCCTGCTTTCTTAACTGAATTTTAATTTTATCAAATTCACTCCTGTAGTCTGGGAAGTCTTAGACTAAGGTAACCAAACTCATAGAAATATGCTCCAGTTATTTTCCAAGGATTCCCTTCATGGACTTGTAAAGAAACATCATGTGCTTAAACTGTGCCAATCTACCGTGCATCTACCCTAGATCACAGAAAAGGCCCTTCCATTCCTCAATATCCATTGTTGTTCCTGCATTTGTGTTTATGTCATCTTGCCTGTGTGTTTATGTCATCTTCCTCGATAATTTCCACTACTATGGATATTAGTTGATATGTCATTTTAATATTAAATATTATTTATTAATACACAACAATAGATTAAATTGGTGCATGCAATATTATTGTTGTGATTTATGAATATGAAAGTTGTGCATACACACTTTATGCATAATATTATGTTATAATATTTCAACATAGACAACATTAAATTTTTTTATTACAACTTCACTTATTCTTTCATAATGTTAAATAATTAATAAAGTGATGACTATAGTAAGGGTATAAAATGTTTCAAATAGATGAAAGACAGAAGCTTTAAACTAACACTTTCACTACTTCCATGTTCACAAAAATCAAAATTTGAGCATATTTAAGGTAAGAAAGAAGAGATACTAAGGCTCACCTTGATGGCTACCTAATCCAAGGGGTCCTAGATTGAATTTTTGTATTCACTTTCCAACAAACAAGTTTCCATCTCAACAAGAAATAGTTGTATCAAAAATTGTCCTTCGATTTTGATTTCACAACAAAAAATAGAAACTAATTGTTGGATTTGATTGATCATGTTCATAATATCATTGTTTCTCATGCTTAACAAATAAAAAATTGTTTTCTTTCTATAAGAAAAATGCATCTCCATTGCACCTTAATTAATTTATATTCTTTTCTCACCTTGAAAAGATTGCATCTCAATACCATATTACAATATTTGTTTGTTTACTTTCCTTTAAAAAATTCAATGCTAGATATATGGAATCCCAAAAGACATCTCAAAAACATCCAATCACATTCAAGTTCATAGAAAAACTGTCCAAATATTACAAACTTGATCTCGCATTTCTTTGTGACTTATAATTTAGAGTCTCTATACAAACACAAAAAACTATTCGGATTTGGATATTCAAGATTTCACTATCCCAACTAGGGTATCTAGGATTTAGAGCCAATATTGGTTTGGATATGAAAATTAAACAAGACTATTGGCAAATTTTTTCTTTACTTCTCTAATTTGGAACAAATTATCGATTGTAGCGTCCATCTCCTCATTGTAAAATGTCTTAGTGACAATCCTATAAGTGATAAAGTGTACACTTGAGGTAGAGACTACCTCTATATTGGGAAATTGTGGATAATATTTTCACTTAACCCTTGAATAAAGAAACTTGTAGAATCATATAGTACTTAGTTCTTTTTATTGTTTTACTTTTCATACCCTTGAAACAAACCCTCGATGAATCTGTAAAGAGCTAACTCACTCAAAAACTCTAATTAAGAATCAAATTAACAAACCATTCATTGAATAAGACTTGTGATAATGTATTATTGAAATTGACACCCTTGTTCAATGATTCCATTTCCAAGAGAACGTTTTATTCAGTGATCCTTGGAATAAAGGTTTTACTCAGTAAGAGACAATGCATTTTATGCATTAGAGGGTTGATTCTTGAACATTTCAAATAGGGTAAATATAGGTAGTGTGGTCACATCGACCTAAACTAGAAAAATATTTGGGAGCTTACATAATTCATTTTTTGTATTCAATTTTCCTTTATTCCTTTTAACCAAATTATGCATTTGACGAATTGATTGATATAGTGAGTTAAAGTTCACCATACCACAATAATTGTGACCTAGATCGACAAATTGCCAATTGTGGTGGACTCATAAAACCAATTTACAACCAGAAAAAATTGTATTTTATGATAGAATTATCTAAAAGAGAGTTGTATTGGATTATCTCTATAAATATGGTTTTTCTTAGTGAGAGAGGATGAAATTTTCGCACTAAGGGGTTGAGCTTTTAAAATATAGATTAGAAATTTGTGGATAGTGTGCTCACATAATCCTTGTCAAACACACTTGTAGGATCTCAGTGAACTCAATTATTCTATTTGGTTCATTTTCTATCTTCCTAAATGAAATTCTCCATTTTCCACTAAATAACGTTAGGAAGTTAGGTGCAACCTGCCCTAAAACTATAAATAAGGCTCATATTATTGAACCATGAATTGCATTGGAATCACGACATCATACCATAGCTATAATAACCCTATTCCCCTAATTTCGTTACCTAAAATATGTGTTATATGATGATCTGCAGATATATGATTTTGTTAAATAAGAGATAATACATTATTTTCACTAATGGATCAACTTTCATATATACACATATACGGTAATTAAGAATATACTAAAGTTTCACATATATGGTAGATGCACATATTTTCCGTGTATGAAAAACTTTCTTATATGTACATATCTTCTGTATATGCACATATATTCAGTATATGTGGAGCTTCCATATATGCACACATACAAAAACTATGCACAAATTTCTTAATATGGATATATGACAGTCTCCATATATGCATAACTTCTGTATCTGTACATATATTTTTTATATGTGCAACTTTCATATATGTGCATATAAGTTGTATATGTTCAACCTCTTTATATGCATGTTTCCTTCATATATTGTTAACTTCCGTATATGCATATACCTTCTGTATATGCACATTTACCATATACGTGCATCAGTTGTATATGCACAACTTCCAGATATGCACATATACAAAAGAGACGTATTACGGAAGATATGCACATATATAAAAGTTGTGCATATACGACAGACTTGCACATATACGAAATATGTGCATATAAAAAAGTCACATAAATTTTATATATGCACATATTTTGTATCACATCATTTATATATCCATGACTTCCATATATTCACATATATTTCATATATGAATAAACTTCATATATGTGCATATACAAGAGTTGTGCATATACAGAAGATATGTGCATATATGGAGGTTACATATATACAAAGGTTGAAGTTGTGCACAATTTTTGTATACTCTTAGCTTCTGTATATGTACACATATGGAAGTTGTGCATATACGTTACATACATATATACAAAAGGTGTGGATATATGGAAGATGTGCATACATAAGTGGGATAACTCACAGGCACCAAAGCATACAGTTCCTTGTCATAAGCGGGATAATTCACAACATCTTGGGAGAATTCTCTGAATGGAAACATACAAGTTTCATCTACTGCATCAACACAACTCCCATGGCATAACCACTAGGGTCTATTTAAATTTCAAAAGGTTGTTGGAGGTCAAGAAAGGCCAAACCTCTTGCAGGACTAATATTCTCTTTTAGAGTATTGAAAGAATTATGTTTCTTTCCTCCCCACTGAAAGGTTTGCTTCACACTTGTCAAAGCATGCAAGGGAGATGCTATGATGGAGAAGCTAGAAATTAACCTTATCTAATATTACACTGCACCCAAAAATTTTTGAACCTCTGTAACATTGGTAGGCTTAGGCCACTTAACCATCAAATCAAACTTTGAAGGTTTTTTATTTAACTATCCACCGCCAACAATATGACCTAAGTAAACAAAATAAGTCTTATCAAATTCAAACTTGAACCTTTTTATATACAATTTATCTTTTTGAAAAACATCAGGTACCTTCTTAACATGACTCACATGATCTTCCCAATTTCTATTAAAACTAGGTATATTGTTAACATACACAAAATATTTTTATGAAGAAAACGTTTGAAAATATCATTAATCACCCTCATAAATGTGGCGAAGCATTGAACAATCCAAATGGCATCACTGACAATTTGAACAATGCTTAGTTTTTCTTGAATGCAGTATTACACAGATCTTGTTGTGCAATTATAACTTAATGATATCCACTGCATAAATTCAATTTTGTAAAATAAGCAACATCTTTCAATTGATCTAATAAATCATCAATGCGAGGGAGAGGGTAGCGATTTTTCACCGTAATATTGTTGAGTGCCCGATAGTCCACGCAAATCGTCCATGTGCCATCCTTATTTGGCACTAACACTATAGGTGAACCACATGGAGAAGTGATAGGTAGTTTGACCCCTTGGTTCAACAATTTCTGCACCTGTTTCTTGATCTCCTCCATTTCAATTGGTGACAACCTATACATACCCGTATTAGGTGAAGGAGAGTTTTGTTGGAGATGAATTTCATGTTAAATATTATGCTTTGAAGATAACCCAGTTGGTTCCTAAAAAATCCCACAATAGACAGAAACAATATCATATAATTCTTTCTTGTGAGTGGGGTCACAATATTGGAAAGCTTCATATTCTTATGCATCCTTTGCTCTCACAACCATGACAATGCAACATTTGTTGAAGTTGATCAATCTCTTCATTTGACCAACATTAAAAATATTTTCACTGATCTTCACATGATGAGACCTGTATTTGTTTTCATGTCAGAAGAAAATTGCTTTCTTGTCATACAAATATGGAGTCCTTGACATAATGCCACAAATCATGAGTTCTTGGGATGATCCCCCTTGTCATGTTTACCCATGATTTCAAGATGGATGGCCTTCACATTGGCTGCATCAATAGTAGTAGGCTCAAAATAAAATAAAGAATGGCTGATATAGCTACATAATTCGC
Source organism: Pinus albicaulis (assembly GCA_034641835.2). NCBI lineage: Eukaryota > Viridiplantae > Streptophyta > Pinopsida > Pinales > Pinaceae > Pinus > Pinus albicaulis. Next base: position 1,688,258,182 of record CM076578.1, read on the forward strand.
CAATATACTTTGTTATAGTCTCAGGTGAATCTAAAGGAATTTCCAAGTTTAAATCATATTTCCTAAATTCATCTGTGAAACATTGCACACTTTGGCCCTTGCCTTGCCTCAAATATTTCCATTACATTAAGCCTTTTTTCACTATCCCAAAGCATAGAATTTATATTTCAACACAGAAACAAAATTAGACAAGGAGGAAAGTAGATTACCCAAATTTCCACTACCTTTTTGAAGCTTTCTCTCCCACCATATGAGAGTGGTGCCACTCAACTGAAGAGAAATCTAAAAATAAAAGAAAGAGGAGGAATAAGAATAATAAGAGTTTTCTCCATAAATCATTAACAACCTTTGCTAGTCATGTTGGAGATGAGCCTTCAACCACTGCAAGTTGTGTTGGGGGCATACTTCTAGTGACTACCAGCCATACTAGTAATGGGTCACATACCTCTATGAGTAATGTTTCTCATGAGTCACCTACTTATGTGAGTCAAGATGAGGGCACAAGTCCTCTCTTTCTTGGGGAAGAGTCTCTAACCTCTGCATGTCATGTTGGAGACCCTCCACCAGTCGATGTTATTCATGATGGGGCATTAACGTTGATAAGAAACCTAGGTGTAAAAGATTTAAACCTAATTTCCATTGTAATATATGCAAGGGATAATATCTTCCTCATTTGTGCCCTGAGATTTCAATGGTACAAAGCTTTTGGTCTGATTCTATAGGTTCTTCTACTCCTAAACCTATTATGGTTTCTTAACAATCAACCCAACAATTGGTTGATGAAGTAGTCGAGCTAATGCAATCTTTGGTCGATCCCACTCCTCTTTTGGATGGTGAAGTCTATAACAATAGAGACTTCTTGATTTCTAGTTCTGAGTCTTCTGGTCTAGGGGGCATTCCAGTCTCTTCGAATGTACCCACTCCAAGTTCTAGGAGTGTTTCCTTTTATTGGGATATCATATTTTTCGGGCAGGGTTTATGGGTTTCACCGAAAGCCCACCTAGAGGAGACCTTGGAAAAATGAGGTATAGATGTTTCAAAATGATATAAATTTTTCAAGTATTTAGTATTTAGAATCAATAAAACCATGTTAAATTATAGGAATATATTTTATTTAATAGATTATTCTTTTCGTATGGAGACATTGGAGGGTGTATGCCATATTTTAGCCCTCATTGATGGATCGTCGACTTGACTATGAGCCACTTGGAGACCCATGGGACCCATTTAGAGCCCAAAAAGCCCAAATAGAGGTTTTTATATTTTTTGCATCATATGGAGGGGATGTCATTCTACATCATCATTTTCTAGGCCCTCTCCCACACATTGAGCACAAGAGGCCTAAACCCTAGCATTGGAGAGAACCTGACATGGACGATGACTAAAAGGAAAAACAAAATAATGATTAATGTTTTAAGCCATCTTGGTTGGCTTGTAACCAATGGTTTTTCACCTTATTTTGACACTCTAGGTGCTTCTTCTTTAGAAATTCAAACTACTAGGTCTTGTATAGATACATGTGACTTAGTATCATTGCAAACCATCTTGACTGGGATTTCCCCCCTTGCTTGAGAGAATTCAATTCTGCAATTTATGGACTATTTTGGATGTTTATGAATATGTTTTGATGTTTGGACAATTTACCTCATCTTCGGAGCTTCTTGATGGAATTTTTATGGATGGATATACTCTTCACTATCATGTAACTATTATTTATGATAAAATTTGTGAAATTTACTAATTTCTAATGCATGGAATATTATCTCAAGTTTATTAATGTGCCCCAATTGTTAAAATTATCATTTTAGATTGTAACTACTGAGAATTTATGCATGTGTCACTTATTTGATAATGAATGAATAAATATTCCTAGAGGATTGTTGCATCTTCATCCTTGAAAATATATCAACATATGTTTATGAAGCATAAATATCTAAAAGGGCTAGCAAAATTTATCTTTTAGGTCTCCTTGGGTAGAAAATTGTCCATATTGAAATCTTTCTTAACTCCTAACCTCCCAATGGCCAGGCACTAGTTGTAAAATTCTTGATGTTTGGCAAAAATTCAATCATTTTCCTTTCTTTAAATATATGCCCTAAGGTCCCTAGATGACTAACTAGGGACTTGTGAAAATTTCATTACAGAGGTAGAATTGAAAAACCAATTGGATAGAATACCTCGATAAGCTTTTGATAAGAGGGAAATAAGTTACTAACCATCACAGGAGTGAAGTGTTTGGATTGTTCTCCTACCAAATATGCAATCATAAAGAGTGGAAAAATCCAATGACTCCCTTATTCTAATAGTTGGGATCTCTCAATGGACCTCTTTGCATCTATAGAAATCCTTGCAAATTCTACCCATAAAATATTATATATATTGAAGGGATGTTGACCAGGACATTTAGTCATCAATTCATCTTGTGCTTGGTCATGCATTTTCTCAAAATATGTAATAATTATGTGCTTTAGGGATGTCGTGAGAGAGTGCTCCAAATGTATCTCTAAAACTTGCAATTGAAGCCCTATCTCCTACACTTGGATTGATACCACGGGAAGGGGAGGGTATCAAAGTAAGGAGGATCTCAGGCTGGCCTAGTGCCTCGTCTATTTACCTCTTCCCACTATTGGTGCTTTTCTCTTACTTCAAAGCATTTTCATGATGCCTTATAATGCCTCGGCCTTAGAAGAGATCCACATTTCTTGTAGAGCGCTTTGAGATGGCTCACATTTATTTGAAGGGCCTCATTGATTCCTCTAATTCCCATTTTAATTTTTTTATTTACAACCATGTCTTCATTGTGTGAGAGTCACATTAGGCTTAATCGCTTCATGCACATTCATCGTTCGAATCATGGGGGACAATTCCTCTTCACCGGTGCACAACTTGATATTATATAAGGACTATCTCATCTCTTGTTTTTTGATCAACCCGTCAGCATTCTTATTAAAGGTCGAGAAAATCTTGCTCAATTCGTCTCGACCGATGTTGTTTTCCAACACCCCTTAGTTTGCAGTTTCTGCCATTATTAGAGCATTTTCATAGGGCGATAATTCAAATCAAAGCTTCAACTTCCTGCAGAACAAATAAGTGAATAAAAACCCATAGAGAAAATGGGTTCTCAAGTTTAAGCTAGTCGTTTCAATATCAATTGAAAATTTCACAAATTCTTTGGTTTCTTTAATTGAATATGGATGCACGAAACTCTGTTCTTAGTCCATACACCACATTACAGAGATCCTTTGGTTGAGTGCACTAGAAAATAGATCCCAAGGATATAAATTTGACCATACCTAGAACTACTAGATACATTCCAGACTCAGAGTATAGACAACCAGATTCAAAATAGAGAGGGCAGAAAATTTTTAAAAATCTGTGGGAAAATTCAAATCTTGATAGAGGTTTAAATGAATTCAGTTCAGATCCATGATATGCATGGTGGATGATGAATTTTGATTCTTATAGATACATCAACCCATTTCCAAGAAAGTGTTCACCGAAGAAATTATGTCCACAAGTTGACAGTTAAAACCGATGTGAGTGTCCATCCCCAAATTTTCCTTACGTTGTATTAATGGGTCTATATACTTGGAAATATTGGTTTCCATACATGTGGATGGTCCCAATTTTATCGATGGTCCACACAAACACACTTTACGGAATTTTTTAATATATAGTTATGATATGATATAGTAATTCTATTATTTAATATATTTGGTGATGGATAGAGTGTGTGTGTTATGTGAATTCATAGTATGAATGATCAAATAAAATATTCTCGAATTAATTTTAAAAATAATATCTAGATTAGTATTACGTTTTTGTGTGAAAATGATAATTTATATAAAAGTGTTTTTATATATATTATTAAAAGGGTAGTGATCCATGAGACAAAACATCTCAATGGACCATGCCCTCAATTTGCGCACTCTATGGACTATTGCTTCACATCGTGCCACCTATTTCCTAGAGGTATCAATGCATGTGCTCCCTCTACTCACTTGGCTTGAAATTTCCTCCTGCTGGAGGTCTCTGCTTGAGTGGATGTCTCCACTCGACCTCTTCTCTTATTCTCCAATTTTGGCTACTCCACAAGTTTCTGAGGCTTCTTATGAGGCTTCTCCCCCTGGTATGAGGGGCTTGATTGAGACTGCACCAAATTTTGGAGAATTTGACCTACCAACACCTGATGAGTACCTTGTGCAAGCGGTTGAGAAGATGAGGTACCTTATAAATTTCGAGTAAGCGACACCTTAGAAGAACTAGATAATGTTGGAATATGATATAAAGGTTGTCTCACTTGTATTTGAACTTGTTGAGGTGTTGACGGATGGATAGGAACTTATGACGAAGATGGTGCAACTTGAGGATTCAACAATCGATCCCAAAACGAACCAGGTTGAACAGGTAAAGTAGACTTCAAAACACTAGCCACCATTCCAGGAGAAGGACCATAATTAGGCATGTTACTATATTGAGGTATACAGACAACAAGTTTCCCCCCTACATAAGGAGGAGAGGATGACGTAGGAAACTATGATCTAGATCAAAAGTACCCAACATAAGGAGAGTTAGGTTGTTGAGGGTAGCTTTGCCGATTGATGTAAGGGCTAGTGTGTTGCTCTATTGTAGGTGTAGTTGGAGGAAAAGGATAAAACTATGTGGCCTTCATAAGAGAAGTAAAAGACATTATCCCTGGGTTAGATGATATGGGAGAAGCCCAAGGACTGGAAGTCACACCAAAAAAGGTACCAGATAATGACTCATAACCAGGTGGGATAGACGGGCCACCATATAAATGAGTTTTTGGTGATGTCACAAACATATATGAGGAAGAAAAATTCGATATCTCGACCATAGTGGTGGACATGGGCTGGGAGCTTGAATAAGTTCTAGTCATGGATGACAATCCTAATAGGTTTTTTTGCAAAATATTCGTGGGCAAGTCCAAAGAATTGGGTAAAGTAGGTTGTATCGGAGCTTGAAACGACAAATAAGGGTCGATTTGATAAAAATGAAGTCCTTCCCAATGAGTAGGAGTAGAAGGAAGAAGGTCTTATTTAGGAGTCTCTTCAATAATCACAAGTCCATATGGAAGAGGCCCACCATCGGGCCCAAGATATATTGGTTTTGTTTGAGATAATGGAAGAGAAGAGGAAGGTGTTAGCCACCTATAAATTTTTTTATATCAAATGGTGGCTAAATCTTTTTTAGCCTTCAAGAAACAATTCATTTCCAAATTGTGAGTTCTTGAAGTCTTATGATGTCCTTTATCCTTGGTATTAATATTCACTGTTGTTTCACTATTAGCCCTCAAGGACCTTGTTATGTACCAAGAGAAAAACTACTCATGAGGTTCCATTCTCCACCATTTCACTTCTCCTTTTTTATTCCACAAAAAAAATTTATTTTCACTCTTATTCCCTTCACAAATCCTTCTAACCCTTTAATTTAACCTCCAAAAGCATCAAAACCCTCTTAAAACCTTATATGTTCCTCTTATTCAGTTTTAAAATCCTTTCTTCCCTCTACCGAAACCCCTATTTCGGCCTTAAAATTCCTTATTTTGGCCTAAAAATCAATCTTCTACACTCTATAGATCTTAAGACCCAAGGGCTTATATCCTTATCCCCTTTCTCCTCATATGACCCGGAGCCATAACCAGGTGTTAGGCCTCATCGCCTCATCACAATCATAGTTTCCTTTCCCTGCCCTTCCTTTTATTCTTCTAATCCTCTGATGCGATAGGCACCCTTTCTTTTGCCTTCAGTCCTTCCACTTTTCACAAAACCGTGTTTTTGCCTTATAATTAGCCACTGCCATCACCATCGCAATCGTAATTTTATTCTTCCCAAACTTCCCCTTATCCTTTTCCCTAATGTGATAAGCGCTCTTTCCTCTGAAACCCTGGTCCTGCTTGCTCCCATAGGACCACACCCTAGGCGCTTATTCCACCCCATACCCATCGCATCGGCAAATTTCAGTTCATCGGTCCCTTTCCTTTCCTTCCATGAAGAATGATCCCCGACGTGATCTGAGCCATCTGCCTAGCAGATCCGATGGCTCACGCACTATCCCATTGTCCGCTCCGTGACAAAGAATCAAACTTCACTGCATCGTCCACCGTGTCTTCTGCCCTGCATCTCTATGACTGTCGCGTGCTATCCGCACCATCCAATCTACCGTCGATCATCCAACGGCCAGAAGTTGATTTCGCGTAACTTTTGACCCCTTCCCCGCAGTGAGCTACTTCCACATGATAAAAGAAGTTTTGAAAATCCACATGTCGCATGAAGAACCATATTGTGTTCCAAATGCAAAATACCACCTCCCCCCGTTTCGTTGCACAAAAACCATCCCCAGTTTTCTGCCATACCGCTACCCTCCGCAACATTACCTTCGGTTTTAATCCTAGCCCTCAATCTTTGAGATTGAATGACCCGTATTATATCGCGATCTCTTGCATTTTCCCTTCATCCTTCTCCCAAAATGCTTCATCACGAGATATCCACCGTAGATCATCCTGATCTAACGGTCCTCGTTCCTTGTCCCACCCAAACCTCCATTGGACTTGGTTAACTGCTCTGCCAGGATTTTCTTCCCTTTTTTCTGCTACAATCACCATCCGCACTACTCCTCACCCTCCAACTAAGCCTTTTGTAAGCAGTCAAACCCAATTCGTAGGATTTCATAATGTGTTTGCTTTGTTTTGCAGGTTCAATGATGGTCCTTCCAGTTTGCCCCACAGTCACAAAAGGTGACATAAAAACACATGGTGATGATCCTGCGGCATAAGTAAATGCAAAAGGGGCTAGCAGGGATATGTTTCGTGTCTCAAATAGTGGATCATGACCATTTTTCGCACGACCAAACCCCTAGACATCAAAATCGCCACTGCAGAAAATTAGAGTTAAAGATCAAAGGGATTAACGCAGTACATTGAAGATTTGACACCTAATCCATAGCTACAAATAGAGGCGCAGTTCATAGACCATAAATAAGATCAAGGAAGCTTAATAAAGCTCAAAGCACAGGTTAAATGTAAAACAGTGATTAAAGAAACGCAGAAGATGTCCAGCAGAACATTCCTTTTACTGAAGAAAGGAAGAATTACCATAGTCTACTCTATTCTTCATCGAGTCCCAGAACAGTTATTATTCTGAAAAAAAGTCATAAGAACTATCAATGCATTAGTTATAGAGTATGGAAGACCTGAAAGACAAGTCTTCACTTTTCTTGTCTCGGAGTAAAAACAGAGTACTACAACCAGGAAAGTATTTCACAGAACATACCCTGGGGGTTATTGTCAAACTAACAAAGACTCCCAATTCAGCTAAAGGGTACGCACAGTTAATGTAAACCATTAAGTAGAGTGGGCATCCGAATACTTCTTACCCCTTTGCCTTAATGAATCATTTAAGTCCTATCTACCACTACCACCACTCATTCACCTATAAGAACTCATTGAGAATGCATTGTAAAGGGTTGGAAATTATTGGATTGTAAGCTGTTTTTTGAGTTAAAGTTCTTGAGTAGTAGTTGTAAATAGGCTGGGAGGTGATTTCTGGATGATATAAAGCTATTGGACGAGAATGTATGTGACTGGTTTTTCTCTACTAATATGACAAGCATGTTCATCGGATCCTGATCTAAGTCATTGGTGATGTGTTTTTATCCTCTGTTATTGTTTTTTCACTATGTTACATCGTGTTTCATTTTCTCTGATAAGAAACAGTAATTTTAGCTTAGGATATACTGCTGCAAGTACCCTAATTCTTCCTGCACCTTCTTATCTTTATTTTTTTTGCTATTAGTGTATCTCAGAAGCAAATTCAAGATAATTTAAGCAGTTGAAGAGTTGGTTTGCCCATGCTTACTGACATATGAATTTAGAGTTTGTTCTTAGATGTTCTTGCCTGGTTCAGCCGAAAGAATTAAGAAATAGAGAGATTTAGAGTTAGCCTTGCCCCCTAAGTTATTTTTCCCAAGGTTAGCCTTTCGAAGATCCCTTTGAGTTGAGTGTCAAAGCAGAGAAGGTTAAAAATCTTTCTCTGATCTTAGAACTCACTCTGTGTTAAAACTTAAATATTTTCTACTGTCTGAAAGTGGTAAGGAGGACTCCTAGATTGTTGTCTTTGAAGTTAGAATCATCTGGAGTATTGATCATAGAGGTATAAGGTGCGCCCTGTCCCTTGACTTACTCCGAAGTTGTCACCTTGAAAGGATTTTTTTGTTATTCCCATTCACTTCCTTATTATTTCATCCCACGCAATCATCTTAAGAGATCCTCTGATATAGATGACTAGCCCTTTGAAAGCCTTGGATATTTGAATTGCAAGTAAACCCTTTTATGACCCCATTTCTCAATGGAATTGTATTGTCTTTGAATTATCCCCCATTGCAGAAAATCCCTCGCTACTCTTTCCTTTACATTTCATTAAAATCTCCTTTCAAATTTTCCCAACCAAACAATCAAAACAGAAACCCTGTGCGCTATAACTAGCCTAAGATTTTGAGTTCAACATTGAAGATACACATTTATTTACCCTTATAGAGAGATACCTCTCTGGATCTAGGAGGGCTAGATCGTAAGATCCCAAAGCAGTTTGATGTTGTCTTGTCATTTGGTATTGCCAAATCTTCCAAATCACAGGAACCCCAATAGAAGGTACCGAAGAATCATGCAAGGATGAATGAGGTTCCTCAGGTTAAATGAACTTAGGAAACAAAGAGTTTGGGACTTCTGTTTCATTTGTGTCAGTGTCATCAACAAGAACATATGTAATCTTAGTTTCAAAACTCAAGGGGATAGATGATTATGGTTGATCAGTGTCAAGAGGAAGGGAAAAAGTAGTGCCTGAAGTTTCGGATTCAGTAGTTTGTGTTTTCTTATGTTTCTGACGTTAATTAGGAGTATCTTCCAAAGGAAGAGGAGGCTTTTTTTCATTCTATGTCAGCAACAGGAAGGTGGATTTTTTTCTTCCACATTGGGTGATAAATTTTATTAACACAAAAAGAAGTAAATAAAAAAGAGGGTAATCTAGGAATACAAGATTACCAAGCAACCATGAACTTCAATATACACCTTGGCGAACCATGGACTTAACATATGCAATTTAATCTCTCGCAATGTTGTGTCTGGTGTATCATGGTATACAAGGCGATAGACTCGGTTATGTATGGATGTATAGAAACCTAGTGGGGACTCCCAAAATATACTCGACAGTACGTGGGAGTGAAGTCCATAGTAGTAAATTGTCTAATGCGTAATCGTTGGATGATAGCGCTCCCATATACTTTTCATGATTGGAGTTCCATCTAATATACCCGAAGGTACATTGAGAATGATCCTATACACTTACGTACGTGGAACGAGATTTCACCCCCAAAATGCAACACTGGCAAACAAAGACAACTCCTATGTTTAACAACGTCGGAACACGTTTCATCCTAGACCTCTAGATATTTGCGTTAATGTTACAAATGCTCCTTAGGTTGATTAAATAAATTTTACTATTTATCTTTGATTAGGTTACAGTTTTGGGGCTCCCCACCAATGTCACATGAATACCCTAAAATGTAAATCTAGCATGAGAGAATAGAAAAAATTTCCCATTCAATGAAAATATAACTAAGGAAGGGAAGAAATAATCAAGATGCAACACAATATGCAAAACAAAATATGCAAGATTTAATTTCCCTTTCAATGGAACTATTACAAAACTAATGCTTATGCAAAACCCTAAATGGAAAAAACAAAATTTTTCTTTTCACCACACTTAATTTTAGAATGAAGAAAATTAAATGCAAATGTTTAATTACTCATTCAATTACACTTTTCAGAACAAGGACTCAAACGACAATTCATAATAAAAAATAATCAAACAAAACAAGTTTGCAAGTGACCAAATGATAATAAAAAATAAAAATCGAAATCAATTATTATTAAAGAAAAAAAATGACAAATGTAAATTTAATGGAGGTATCAAAGGGACAACAAGACACTAAATACTCAAGGAAGATCAACTGGAAGTAGGATGATGAGAGAGAGGCTAAAAAACCAAGGAAAAACTTGTGCAAAATCAGGGACAGATGTTGGTGCACAATGAAAATGAGTTCTTTGGAACACTAGGACAGAGTGGGCCAGGGTGAGGTGCAACACTCTATCAAAGGCATTAGGGGGGAGTTGTCCTTGGGAAAAATATTTCTGGCACAAAATTTGCAAAAAATGTTGATGAATCCACTTCCTAGGGTTGTTCTTGGTTAGATGATGCAACAAAGGTCTGTTAAGGAGGTGATGAACACAAAGGACAAGGAAAAACATCAAGGGAGTACTCCGTTCCCCAGTATGGTCACCAATTTGTTATACGAGATTTATGATTGTAGACAAAGGTATCTCCCCTAGGTTTGGTGGTCAGCCTAGAACAATAGAGAGAAAAAAAACCCAATACTTTTCCTTATAATAGATATACGATGGAGTGAGGATTACCTAATAAATGTCGCACGCTTCACTCCTTCTTTAGCTTGGAAGGTCGAATTCCATCTCCAACCACCAAAATTAGATCTTGCACAATTAGATAACAAAAGAAAAGAAACTACAATATGTATGCAATATCATCTAAGTATTTTCTTCAATAAATCGACTTGATATTAAAATAAGTGAAATAACGACATTGCATTATATAGATAGAAGGATATTACAAACATAAATAATAGTTGATCTTGTAGAAGAGTTCCTCCAAGTTTTTAACTCGTCCTTTCCTTGTCACAACATGCACCTCTTGTCACCTTATGCATGGGATAATAGCCACTTATTGCAACAACATAAGGGAAAAAACACTCTCCAAATCTAACCATTACCTCTAGCATATGAGTGGGTAAATTTATAGGAGAGAGGGGTAAGTTGCAAGTTCTTATCTGATTACTATTCTAAGGTTTTAGATCCATCTTTGATGGAGGGATATGATCTAAGGATAAGTGGTGAAAACTCCAAAGTAGGGTAGGATAGGTGTTACACAACAATTTGTCACCGTCCCTGCAATCCCCCGTCCCACACATTGGAGGGCTTATTTCGTGACCTGTGAGCAGTGAAATGACCTAAAATCACTTTCATGGCATCCCCCTTCATAAGGAAAATCATTCCCCTGAAGACAATTTCCTGTGAAAAGCCCTAAAAATAGGCCTTTTGGCCTTGGCGCGACTAGCCAGTTCAACCCTCGCGCCAATGGGGGAAATCCACCAAAGAGGGCGTGCCAACTAGCGCTCTATTCCAGTGTATCACCCGTGCTAGGCATAATAAGGATTACTTTTTAAAAATAAATGGCAGAAGTTTGATTCCAACGAACTCCTGAATGAGTCTCGAAAACGAGTTGGGAGGTTTGGCTCCGTATCTCCATGTAGGGGAAGTAGTTTTCCACCTATCATGGAAGCTTCCTTGAGGATAGGGCCAATCCCACCATTGTAGGGATCCCAACTCCCCTTCCACCATCTATATAAGCTTGTCATTTTCCCTTTGAAAGCTAGCTTGAATAGAGTTGAATCAGTAGTAAGGAGATTATCATCAGACATCCGAAGAGAGAGAGAGAATTGTCCCATTCCCAACGAGCTTTATCGAGATGTACTCTACTGTCGACCCGTCGAAGGAAGATCCAACGTCAGAGCTCAGGTTGTATCTTTCTTTGTTCTGATTAATAATAAACGACTTCGATTATGGTTCCATAAACGACTTCGATTATGGTTCCATTCGTATGTTCATGTTTTATGTTATGAATTGTATCTTCTCTGACTGATACATAGTTGCATGTATTAGGTTTTACGCTTGTGTGTTTGTTGTTTCTTCGTATACGTGCAGGTGTTCGAACGTGTTTAGCGGGAGAATTTTGATCTGCCAAAGCGAGGGACGAAAGCCCCATCTTCTCTGCAAGCAACGATAGCATGGGACTTAAGGTAAGCCTCTTTTCGCATCTTGGTCTTTTGTAACTAGGAACCTGCATCTTAGCGTGACTCAGTTGTTGCTAGACCCAATCTGGGCTAGTAGGGATTGCCTCTGTCCACAGAGGGGATTTACCTCTCCAAAAAACTGGTGACTTCACTAGGGAATTGATTAGAGTTTGTCTTGTCTCTTTCGGTTGCTTTTGGATTTTTTTTCGTTGATTTTCTCTTCTGGTTTGTCTCCTTTCGGTGTCAAACCCCTATTCAGCCCCAAAGGATCATATCTGACCTCTTCTTTTCCAAAATTTTCATCTTTTCATGGCTGGCTTGATTGGCACGGTTTCCACCCTGACAGTCATGCCCATTGGCGCAAGTTTCCAATTCATCACTCGCGCCATCCCCTGTCTGGCACATATTACAGCCACACAGTCACGCCATTTCCTATAGGTGCTAGGGTTTTCCCTTGTTCAGAAGTTTTTTTTTTGGTCAGTACTCGCTTCAGGGTTAGTTTTAGATTTTTCTTGAAGTGGTGAGTCTGGTCTTGGTTGGGAGAAATTCTTTGTTTTTTCATTTTCAAGCATTGGCACTTGTTGTCAGTTAGCAACCCACACTAATTGGCCATTGGCACTAGTTTTCAGTGAGGAAGTCGCACCAGTTGGCACTAGTTTCACCTACCAAAGTCATGCCAATTTTAGGGTGTGTGAAAATTGAGTTTTTTCCCTAAATCCTTCATGAGTGTGTCTTTCCCTTCCGGTCTTTTCTTTGTATGAGCATAGATTACATTGCTCATTGTTCAGCTGCGATGTCTTCTCTCCATGATTGCTTGATGTAAAAGGGAATGAATGCCTTTTTTTGATCTCATGCTTTGGAAGTCCTCTTTGTGTTTGACCTCATATGTCTTTTCACCTTTTGAGGAATTTCGTTACAAAGTTTTTTGAAAAAAAAATTGCATTCTTAGTGTTTGTTTACATCCCTTTTTCCTTCATCCTTCATTAAGAAGATTTTCATTTATTTAGTTTTCATCTCAAAGTATGCTTTTGTTAAAATGCATTAGATCACATTTGCATTGAAAAGTCTTTTTTGAGATCCATCATTGAACTTAGGTTACATTGTTTAATGATTGAAAGCCAAAAATCGCTTTGAGTGCATTATCTTTCATTAAAAGCATACATTAAGTAGATTCTCATTCCATCGAAAAATGCATTGAGTGCATTCTTATCATTTGAAAATAAAAAGGAAATTGTGCATAGATTGCAATTGCATAGTTTTCGGAAAAAAGGATTTTGCATAGATTACATTACATTATTCGCATCGTTGAATGTTTGAGATTACTTTTGGATAGTGAAAGTCATCTAGTTTGGAAAAGGTTTCGTTTTCAGTATTGATGTTTGTTGCATCATTGTTTGAAGCTCTTCCCTTAACTAGATAGCATTCATCAAATTGAAAGTTTTCTTTTCTCATATAGCTGCATATAAGAGATTGTCAGATGACATGCGGTAGGGCCTTGAAATTGATACATAATTTAAGATCAACTCTAAAATTTATTCAATTTACCTTAAGGCAACATTGGAACTTAACACAAACATTTTAGTGGTCTAGGCTAGAGACGTGTTCTGGCGTATTAAAACCTAATAGCTATCGTTCGCCATCTGGCTTTAGACAATGCTAGTACAGACTTTTGTTCCCCATACCATCGAGTATATAATGGGAGACCCCACTAGGTTGCAATCATGTTATCCATAGGAAGCCAAGTCTTTCGCCTTGTAACCGTGATACACCGAACACAGCATTCGGGGAGACTACCTACACGTACAGAAAGTCCTTGGTCATTTTGCTTTCATTTGATCACCAAGGTGTATATTACAGTTCACGGAAACTTGGTAGACCTCTTACCCAGATTACCAGAGCAGTCAGTTTGATCTTTACTGACTCCCTAAATTTGAAAAAATCGTCAAGCGCTTGTCCTTTCATGCTTGTTTCCAAACTGAAAGCAATAGAGTCACCTTTTTCCTATTTCTTGACTCTTAAAATATGAAATAGTAGAATTTTGTTTCAATGTTTTAAAAATTAACCACCCACAAAATATTCCTGGTTAAAGTTAGTTTCCTTAGGGTGTTTTTCTAAAGTTGTTTCTAATGGCAACTTTTCCGGAGTTCACCAACCAAGGATTCCCCTCCGATGGGAATCTTAGTCCTTTTCCTCCTTTTGGAAATGTTGGTGCTCCTTAAATGGCAATGTTGTCCCTTCCTGGGTTAACTGTTGGGTTGTCTGTTTGGTTGTTTTCAACTTCTTTGGTCCCGAATGTCCTGGATACTGTTCATTAGTCCCTCCGCCTGAACAACGCCATGTTGATTCCAAGGTGGACCTCTCCCCTTCTTTGCCTGTTTCTGCATCCTCCTCTTTTGCTTCGGCTGGTGAAAGTCTAGATTCGAGTAACCAGGTGGCTAAGAAGAAGAAGAAGAAGAAGAAGACAAAGAAAAAGAAGTCCAATAAGAGAGAGGCTAAGGTTGCAGCTACTGCTCCTAAAACGTCCACTCTTGATAAACCTTCCAACCCTCCATGGAAAGTTAAGTTCCCTTGCATGTTGTGCCAGGGAAACCATCTTCTTCAAGATTGCCCTGGCATTCCCAAGGTGCTCGAAGTATGGTCCAACGGTCGTCCGCCGTCACCTTTGGCTTCCAGGAATCAGGTTGGGGGCACGTCTTCAACTGGTGATGGTGAGGCTCCTAGGAAGCAGGATAATCTTACCAATCCCTGTAAGTTGTGTGGAGGGTATCATCCCATTCACCTTTGTCTGTACGTGGATGAAGCCAAGAGAGTTTTGGACAACTCGACTATTTCTGCACCCTACCTTCTGGCTAGTTACTAGAAACTTTTTGAGTCCTCCGCTAGTTGATTCAATGATTGGTCAAGATTCATCCTTGGTCGATTCCACTCCCCCGTAAATTCAAATTCAGGAATCCATCCCTAACTGACCATTGGTCATGGGATCGGTTGAGCTGGCCTCGTTTGCGGTGCACCAAGTCTTTTCCGTTGAGAGTGGACCTCACATCCCTCGTGTTCTTCTTGTTTCTTCAAATTCTTTGGACTTGGATAAATATTCTTCTGTCCCCATACCTCAAGAAGTTTCTCCTCTACCTCCCATGATGGAGGTCCCAGAGGATATCCCTCCTGCCTTAGAGGTGGAGGTCATGGAGGATGCTCCTTCTTCTCCCATAACTCCAGGGTAAGACCATCTCAATTCGATGGTAGCCCCTTCGAGTAGTTTGATCGCTTCCTTTGATTGGAGTCAATTTGCAGGATACCACCTTCTGTCTTATGTGCCTTTCGAGATCACGGTACAAGCCTTTGGTTTGGTCATACCCAACACCATTATAGACGAAGGCACGTCTATTAGTTTTTCATCCTCAACTACTTGGAAAGCTTTCAGTTTTCCACCGCTTATGCCTGTTACGTAGAATCTGTTGGCATTTAACAGAAGAACTAGTCAACCATTATGGATCCTTCCAAGGTTACCTATTACGTTGGGAGGTAAAACCATCCATATGGACGTGATGGTTGTTCCAGGCCCCTTGGATTTCAATATGCTCTTGGGGCACGATTATACCTATGCCATGGGAGCACTTGTCTCCTCCCTTTTTCGTGTGGTCTATTTTCCACATGAAGGACGGATCGTGACCATTGATCAGCTTTCGTTCTTTGGTCTTGATGTGGCAGCTAGCCCGCCATCATCCCATCCTGATTTTTATCCACCCGTTGTATTTTCCCCACTGCAGCTCAACTATGTGGCTAATTACTCTGTGCATGTACTCAGTGATAGTGCCATTGTAAATCGCATGCTGGGGGCATTGGGTCTTGATTTACGAGACGTTGTTCTCCCATCTGTTGTAGAACTCTTGGAAGCCATGACTTCTTGTTTGTTATGATGAGGTCGTCGGAGCACTGTTCATTTTCTTGTGTCAAGCTCCTTAAAAAATGAAACAAGGTCGTCAGAGCACAGTTTGTTTTCTTGTGTCAAGCTCCTTAAAAAATGAAATAAGGTCATCAGAGCACATTTCGTTTTCTTGTGTCAAGCTCCTTAAAAAATGAAACAAGGTCATCGAGAAGAGTTTGTTTTCTTGTGCCAAGCTCCTTAAAAAAATGAAACAAGGTCGTCAGAGTAGAGTTTGTTTTCTTGTGTCAAGCTCCTTCAAAAATGAAACAAGGTCTGTTGGAGCATGGTTCATCTACTTGTGTCAATCTCCTTAAACAATGAAACAAGGTCATCTGAGGATAGTTCTTTTAATGTGTCAACCTCGTTAAAACAATGAAACATGTTCCTGTTAAATTTGAGTCTTTGATTAGATCTCGTAAAATCCCAGTCGAGTTTTTCTCTTGATCTCGTAATTTAAACCTTCACTCCATCTGCCCTTCATATGGATTGAAGCTTGGGGGGCATGTACCTCGAATTGAGTCACCATGCTGGGGGCATGGTTATTTTTTCAAGCATAGTTTGTTTCCATTTCAATCTTGTGTAAAAATGAAACCGGTTCCAAGCATAGTTTATCTTTGTTTCAAGCTTGTGTAAAAATGAGACCAACTTCAAGCAGAGTTTCCTGATTTCAAGCTTGTGTAAAAAGGAAACCATTTCCATTTTACCTCTCATGGTTGCTATTTTATCAGCTTATTTTTGCCAGATGAACCTTGGTTTTCTCACTCCATCGTCACTATCTGCTTGGCCGATCATATGCCTTCACTTGGTTGTTTTACCCATTCCTGAGGAACCACTGCGATGAGTTGTATTATTAGCCAGCCTATTGAACTTTACCTGTTCTGAGTAGTTCCACCATTACTGGAACCAGTTTCTACCCTTTATACCACTCGTTCCTCTAGGAGGAGTCACCTTTCAGCTCTTTTTTGACTCTTTAAAAATGAAAAGATTGTCGAGTCGCTTGTCATTTTGATCTCGTTAAATTGGCTGCGAAATGACATCTACCTAGTATACATTTACCCCTTTTTTAGGCTGGGATAGATTATTTACGAAAAAGGAATACCCTAGGCTATCGCGACTAGGAGGTTCTCTCAGATATAGTTTTTTGCCTTTTCGGATCTATGAGACTATTTACGAAAAGGGACTGTTGGAGTTTATTTTTCCACTGTCTTTTCAAACTCTCTAAACATGAAAATACAATGAGTTATTCCTTTGTCAGACTCGTTAAACTCTGATGACATCAGATTCAGTCGTAATGGCGATATTGGAGTTTCTCCTTCCTAGGGCTCGTTAAATGTACTAGGATGGATTCATCCGAAGGAAGAACTTATATGACAAGCATATGCTATCCTCTTCAAGCTTGTGTAAAAATAAAGGGGTACTCACTAGAAATGGTGGGGAAAATGGAACCAATATCATCGTCGTGTTGACATTATGTCACTCTTGAACATGGCACTTGTCCTCATTCGTGTTGAGTTGGGGACATCTCATCTCATTTTCTGCTTGCCTCCATGGGTTTGGCTGATCCCTTTTGACCTCTCATCTACTCTTTGCCTCGTCATCATGACCTCTGATCTTTTGATGTCAAATACTGCCAAATCCAATGTCGTGGCACCGATATGTTCAAGAGAAGTTGACCTCTACAATTTCAACCTTCCTCTGATTCTCATCTATTCCTGATTCAGAAACATTATGTTCCTCTGTCTCGCGTCAATGATGTGGGAAACACTATGGCCCACCTTCCATCAAGGTTACTCCCTGTCGACTTCAGCTCATTATCCAAGAAGTTAATCTAGAGACTCCCTTCTGGTACCTTGGAGCCTACATGCCTCAATGGTAGGTTCTTTGCATTTGACGCAAGGTTTTCATCATTGACCTTCGATCGGATGATTCTGTGGGTGTTCGACGCCAGCTCACTCTTCACATTCCGTAGATTTTACCTATAGTACCTTGAGGGCCATTGTCATTGTTGGTGGTTCCTCTCATGTTTTTTAACAACTTTCATCATTGGCTGGTAATCAGACAATGTTCTTGCATGTTTGACTTTAGCTCACTTATTCACATGCTGGAACTTGTACTCTATTCGGGTCGAGATGGAGCGCAAGACCCTAGATTTTGTCAGTTGGAATCTAGGCTGCGGATTTTGTGGATTATCATGATTGGTTACATGACTCATTGAATGGATGGCTGCAACCATACCTAAGTCTACTTATTGATCCTTACTGGATGGTTGCGTCCATGCCTTGGATCCTAATTATTGTATACTCTGTTACGGATGGTTGCGCCCATACCACATAAATCATGTATTTGAGATATCAGTTGTACTTGTCTACGCAGGTTTTCCGACGGCAGTGTTTTTAGTTGGACATGTTCTCATAAAGAATTTCACCCCTCTCTCTCTCTCTCGGGCCTCATGCTTTAGGGGGCATCTGTTACACAGTAATTTTTCACCGTCCCTACAATCCCTCGTCCCACACATTAGAGGGCTTATTACATGAATTGTGAGCAGTGAAATGACTTGAAACCACTTTCATGGCATCCCTCTTGACAAGGAAAATCATTCCCCTCAAGACAATTTCCTGTGAAAAACCCTAAAAATAGCCCTTTTGACCTTGGCGCGACTAGCTAGTTTAGCTCTCGTGCCAATGGGGGAAATCCACCAAAGAGGGCGTGCCAACTGACCCTCTGTTCCAGTGTGTCATCCGCGCCAAGCTTAATAAGGATTTAAAAAAAAAAAAAAATGGCGGAAGTTTGATTCCAACCAACTCCTGAACGAGTCTCTAAAACGAGTTGGGAGGTGTTGGGTGAAATTATTGTCGTTTAATTCTGTTGTAGTACTTGCCCAACCATTTAATTTGTCAATCCAAGGTTCGTATGCTTACGAAGCACATGCACTATATATGCAAGACCGAAGCAGAACTAATCTAATATAAATTACTGAAATCAAATTAATCTAGGAAGGCATTGAAACACTAACTAGGAAAGCAGGAAATTGCATAAGGGAAAAGTAATACAACATGTGAAGATTTGAATGAAAAACAACATATGTGAGATCACAACAATAAAGCTATCTCAAATTACATTACAAGAATCAAATGACAAACCATGAAAGCATAAAAGAATATGAATCACAGTTAAGAATCCCCTTCTCCTAATTACAATACTATCTCTCCAAACTCAAAAACTAATGAACTAATGAATTCCTGAGCTAATCAAAATGAAGAGAGAGCACTCTCTTATATACATGAATAAGATAACCATCTCATTCAACCACTCTCAAATAATTTCCCATTATTAAAAGACATGATCCCTTTGAATCCTCCACACATCTCTCACATATCTTGAATAAGATATGCCAACCAAATCCTCCATGATCTTCTCCTTAGGAATAGGCTTGAATAATTATCTCCTTAATATGGTGGAGGAGATATTCCAGAAGTCTCTTAGAATTAATCCTTCACATTTCTCCTACACATTACAAAGCTCACACATTCTTGAGATATATATAAAAACATGTATATTTTCTAATATTTATTCATAAATTCACTTATAATACAAAAATGAATAAAGTGGAAAATAAGAAGGTGAAACCCAAATTTATTTATGAAAATGATATAATGAAAGGTTAATGGGATGATGAGATGTAAGGAATAGTGAAGGGAAAAGTGGATGGAAATACGACATTTCTAAGTCCCAACATCCCCCCCAACTGAACTTGTTGCATGTCCTCATGCAACCATGCATGGGTCTCCTTGGCATCTGAACTTTGGCTTTACATGATGATGAATGTTTCCAGGATATGTGAAGGACATGAGTAACAACTTACATTTTCTTATGGTTGGTTCTTGTGTGACAACCATGAATACAAAGAATGTTGGTTCTTGTGTTAACAACATTCATTTCATTTTCTGTTCTCTTTTCTTATGGTTGGTTCTTGTGTGACAACCATGAATACAAAGAATGTTGGTTCTTGTGTTAACAACATTCATTTCACTTCTTGTTCTCTTGCTGCAATAATAATGTAAATACTCACTGGAAATCATAAGCTATCAATGTGCATAAGAAAGCCCTTTTGTAATATTCATGAAGCATGCCAATATGTATATTAATGCGTATGAAGCAAAGTGCAACAAAGTATCGTTGGAAAAGAAATGTTGGTGAATGGTGAATGAGAAAAAAAATGGAGTGATAGTGGTGGAGAAATGGAATCATGGGAGTGAATATGTAGTGAATATAGTCCCCCCCCCCCAACTGAATTGGTTGCATGTCCTCATGCAACTTGGCGTGGGTCATGAAAGGAAATGGAGCATGATGAGGGAATTTTCCAAAATATTCAAGTCAGCATATAAGGAATTGCATGATTAAAGATTAGAAAACAACATACTTCCACTTACCCAAGAATGATGAACTATGCAATAGGAATGTAGCTGCTTCTGCTGCTGAATCATGAAAACGTGACTGGTATCGTAGCTGTAACTGCTGTAACTGCTAGATCAGACAATATGTGACTGTGGCTGCAACTGTTGTAACTGCAACTGATGTAACTGCTCGAACATAGAAATTTTGACTGCAGCAGGATCATGAAAATGTAACTGTGAATGCTGATGTTGCTGTAACTAGATCCTGGGAAATGAAGGAATCTGAATTGCTGATGCTGAATCATGGAAAAGATAAAGGCTGAAAGTGGAACTGTGGTACTCTCATAGATCAGAATTCATGCTGCGGTAACTGCTGAGGGAGTCGTGAAAAAGTGTATAGTCTTCGTCTGCTACAAAATTGATGGTACAAGTCTAATCATGCGAAAGAATGTGTTGATGTCGAGCATGAAGAGAAATCATTGGATTACTGGCCATTGATGCATGCCGTTAACCAATGCGAGGCAACCTCACCATTGATGTCAATGAGTGCTAAGGTACCCGAGTACATCTTGCGAAATGCGAATAGAGGGGTTGACATCGAGCCATTTGTAAGATCTGATGATTAAGGGACATTGATGTATTCCCATGATTGTCAGGGAGAGAACTTGCCATTAAGGCATGCAAGTCTCAAGGTACCCAAAAGGAACTCTAGTCTATTTGCCAGATAAGGTGCTGAGGTCGATGGGGCAAGACTTGTTGAAAGGTGGGCCTTAAGGAATCCCACATTAGTCAATGCGAGTTTGTACAAAGAGATTTGGTAGGACTATAAATGGAAAGAACTCACGAACAAGCAGTGTGGATCAACATGGCGAAGAAAGCAAGGCAATGTAATTATGAAAAGGGGATAAGTTTTATTCAGAAGGTAAACTAGAAGGAAAATAAACTGAAAAGGATAAAGGAATGTATGCGATTTAGAAAAATAACTGTGCATGAAGTCGTGAAAGATAAGGTAATGGAAAACAGGCTTCAACACAAGGATGGTCAATCAGCTTTGAAGGAGAAATGCTACAGTGTTACAACGTGGATAATGGAAAAAGTGGAAATGTTGGTGTATCAGCATGGTCGTTGTGTAACAACAAACATCAAGAGGTGAAAACATCATGATGTTTATGATGAGTTACAGCTCCTTCAAGCTGTTTATGAAAGCATGTTTCTCAAAAAGTTCTGTGATCTTTGAAAATCACTTCAGCAGCAAAATGTGATCATTTCCGAAACCTGAAAAAAACTTAGTACAAATCCTGTATGAAAACTTTGTGAGAGCATTGTAAAACGTAAGATGCAAGAATAAGTACAAATGCGAGCAAAAGAAAGAAAGTGTGTGTTAACCTGTCGCCCGTGCTAATTTCATCATCGATGGCTATCAAAGTGACTTCAAGAAAACAAATTAGTGTTAAGCGTAAAAACATGCATTCGTATTGTTTTCAGGAATTTATTAAAAGGTCCATTTGCAATTTTCATGGTTTTTTTTTTTTTTTTTTTAATAATATGATAATATAAACTAGTGTCCAAAATTGAATAATAGTGAGAAGCAACTTAGTAGCATGATAATAACAGTGAGCTTAGTATCTAATAAGAAAAACATGTCCAAATTTTCCATAAAGCAACATGCTATATAACCATAACACCAAAGCTGACTCACCCTTCTCTACCTCTAAAACCTAAGCAAAATTTACAACTTTAAATTACGTGTGCATGTAAACAAAGATGCATACTGACATTCATGGAAAACATGACTGGACAAACGATTGCTGCATCAGACAATGCAGCATAAATCCATCTGTCCCTAGACACACTAAAGGTATCCATGTTAATCTCAGGGACAATAGTTAATGAAACTACCAATGAACACTGAAACAGTCACCGAAAAAATACCCCTATATTTCTGTAAGGCTGTAATTTATAATGCTTCACACTTCACAATCCAGACTGATTTATTATGAGATGTATCTGTCAGACTGCTCTTGAAGAAGTCTTGCTGAGGCCTTTGCATCTAGGAACAATGTACTAACGTCTTCTAGGTCTTCCTTGCAAATTTGATCACGACCATTAGTGCGTGCCATAATACTTGCAGGTGATAAGAGTTGGACTGCATGCCTCAGTGATGTGCGTTCTCCTATCTCTCCTATGAATGCAATACTTTCTTCATCAATCGCGAGTCCCTCAACCATGTGGACTACTAATATCCGTCCCTCAAATGTTGCATATGGCTCTATTTGTTGCAAAAATCACTATTGGAGATAATGAGCTCTCCAAAGCGCGATTAAGATAAGCAAAGCATTCCATATCAAGCATGTGCACCTCATCAATAAAAAGTGCACCTGGAACAAGTTCTGCAACTCCTTCCTCTATATATCGATCAACCACCTTATTTATTTCTTGGCGTAGTTTATCTGTGATTTGAGTCTTCCTAGGCTTCATCATCTGGCCCATTAATGAGAGTATATCTTTCCCTCCTTGAGGTCGGGCATTCGCTACATCTAAGTCCTGCAGGGTGACATCCTGCACTATCTCTTTCTTCTTGTGGACTTCACCTTTTGGTAATGGAACATATTCTTCTGCTTCAAGATCAAATTCCGTGGCAAATGCATCAGTTCTTCCTATCCTTTTAACTGCACCATTGTTTGCCTCTATGTCGATTACTGCCTGTCATCCTTACTAATCCACTTGGCATCGAAGGGTTTCTCATACTCATCCCCAATGGCTTATAGGAAGCCAGGGTTTCCAAATTGATTACTCTAATGAGAGCTTTATGGAAAGGCCCCAACACCATGAGTATAATTTGTTTCAAATGGATCACCAAAAGGGTTTGTAGATTGGGGCATCATCATCATTGTAATGCTTAATGAATATCTGCCTCGTCAATTCGATTCTGTCACTACGTCGGTTTCAACAGAAGTTTAATTCGATTTTATTCAAAATCCCATTTACCTTCCAAAGCACAACTTTCCTCAGAAGATGTGCCAACAATATCAGATTGGTCATATAATGACATAAACCGTGTCCGTTGGGTCTTACTTTGCGAAAATTTCTTCAGGTCCACTTCAATTTTGGGTGTATACTACTTCAGAGATTGACACAATGTGCTTTTCTCTTCAATTGTGAGGCCTAAGATAAAATTCAAGATAGATATAGAATCAAAATATGAATAGATAGATATAATAGCAGTAACAACTGTCTCCTTAAGTTTTGGTATTCTTATCATTTGCCAATGGTGCTAACTTTGCAAGCCACAATTTCAGAAACCCACTTCCAGTAGAAGTTTCGCCATTCATTCCTAACTTTGTGAAGGAAGATATAGAAAACTCTATAACAGCCACCTTGGCCTTTGGTGGGCGCTACTCATCAAGTGAACGGAGTAAGGAAGGAAGGACCAAGTCTATGCTATAAGTATTACTTACAATCTCCAACGTTGATGAACAGAGTTGTCTAATTAACTCCTTCGGATCAACCAACCATGAAAAGACATGAGGTAGAATCCTTTCTAGGTACCCTTCAAATGGCTTTCGACAAGCTGGTATCAAGTCAAAAAGTGTGGAAAGTGTTGCTTGGGCCACTTTATGATGTGGATCATCCAAATCCTGAAAAAAACAATTTCATGACCTTCTGAAAACTTTGGGTTATGTCCTGTACGCCTTTGGGCCCTTGCTGTAGCATTTTCCTAAGTAATTAAAAATAGTAACTCTAGTAGACCAATTTGATGGCAAGCCTCATCCACAAACTTATTAAATTTGAGCTGTAATTCTTGTCTGTAGGTCGCCAAGCAAGCGACGCACAAAACTAGCAGCATCAGCCTTCTGGCCAGAGAGATATCGCTCAGTAATCCCATGCACGGAGATACATCGTAAAGGATCAAACTTGTATGCCCAGTCGACAACTGCATAAAATTCCTCTTTGAATTCCATGGAGCAATTCTTCAAGAGCTTCAATTAGAGCCTCCAACTCCACAAAATTTTTGCTAGGCTTAATGTCATTTCCCTCAAGATCCATAAGACTCAAATCATCTTCACTTGACTGGATTTATTTATTCTCATGATAAAAATGCTTCCTCAAGATGAACGATGGAGAAAAATTCGCAGCCAGTTAAAAAATATCCGTCAAATAAGTAACAACATAATCATTTAATCTCAATAAAGTATGCCGACGGATAGAAAATTTAGGAAAACCAATCCATAAAAATAGTTATATGACAGTGATATTAATGGAATTTCATTCTCATTAACCTGAGATGCCAAAGATAGTGTAACAACCTGTGGATTTTGGCCCATATTTCTTAATCAACATCTGCATGATATTCTAGATATTGTTATGAAACCCCAAATTAAACATGAGAATTAATCATAGGAGAAAATTTCAGCTATGAAAACAAGGAAATAAGAATTATTTTTTTACTTTATTGCGGTTTCATTTGTTTGCTGCTCATCATTTTGGTTTGTTGTTGCTAATTGCAGGTTTATGAACAGTGGGCAGAGGTTTGGCATCGCTACGACTTAGCCATAAATGAATAGCTGGAGACAGAAACTGCACAGTCCAACGAAACTCACAGGCCTCAAGCAAAAAAATGAACCTGAGGAATTTCAGATTTAATTGTTTTTGCAAGTTTTATCATCTAATTGCTTGCTGCAGGTTTTAGTATGCCCAAAAAACGTAATCAATTGCAAGCTAGACACAGTTTCAGCAACTGTTCAGATAAAACGCTAGACACAGTTTCAACGACTGTTTAGATAAAAACTCAGTTTGTTTTTATTTAGCCTCAATTCACGATTTATTAAAAAAAAATTTAGCAAATGGAGAAAAGAAAAAAAATGATTTGCAAATTAATGATAAAATCGATTAGGCATATTGCATAAGATGATTTTTTTTAAAAAAAAAAATCTAAATCATCCTTATTTTCTGATCCTCGTAATCGCACTAAGAGCAGAGGAAAGCATACTTATTCTAGGTAAAAGCAAAATTGAGATTGAAAGCAAAAACTGAAAATGAAACCCTACCTACTCTATACTAATTAGAATTTAAAAAATTAGTTACGTGTAATTAAACTTCCAATGAAGCCACTCACCTAGCAATAACAACAATATATTCAATAGGAATTGTTCAAATGAAAAATGAAAATATTCCAAAGTGAATGAGTCTAGTTGCTGAAACTGCAAATCAACTAAATAAAAATAAAAAGATGACTCTAATCGAGTACTTACTTGGAACCATTGTTCGATAAGGCTTTGATAGGCATGATTTCTCTTACTTAGATCATGTTGTAACTCCTCTTCTTCTTCCTGTTCGAATGATTTCTCTTCATCAGATATGCAAGATTCTTCAGATGTTAAATCTCCGTTCGTTTCTTGGGGAGTAATTGAACATTTAATTCTTGTCAAGATCTCCTCTTCCAAGGAAGAGGAGATCCCGACTTCTGCTAGGATCTGAGTGAGTAGTTCCAAGCTGAAACTCATTGTTAAACCATGTTGAAAAAGGGATTCTTACTGCACCCAAAACTTAAATCTAAAAAGCTTAAATGAAAATAAACTACTTGCGTAAATAAAAGCACTCATGCTGAAACAGATAAAAAAAAAAAAACACTCTTCACAGTTGCGGAAATCAAACACACTTGCAGAAATTGAAAATCGCACTTGCAGGAAAGAGGATCAATCAACCATAACAGAGAACAGGACCCTATTCCTCCAAGCAGGAATCTTCAACCCCTGTTTCCTGATATCAGTCACACTGCAAAAAAAGAAGATTAATCAATGGAGAACATGACCCTATTCCTCAAGCAGGAATCTTCAACACCTGTTTCCTGATATTCACACTTTGCATAAATGTAAACACACCCTACATGCCCTGACCCATATGAGGCCGAGCCCATTACAGTATGTCGAACGATGCATAGGTTGTTCCCCGCATCTTACAACCCTGTCACCTCGGAGTTAGGAACATGTCTAAACACACTTGCATGAAAAATCAAACTGAACTTCAATCCATCGTGCTTCCCCGGCAACGGCGCCAAAATGTTGGGTGAAACTATTGTCGTTTAATTTTTTTGTAGTACTTGCCCAACCATTTAATTTATCAATCTGAGGTTCGTATGCTTACGAAGCACATGCACTATATATGCAGGACCGAAGCAGAACTAATCTAATATAAATTACTGAAATCAAATTAATCTAGGAAAGCAGGAAATTGCATAAGGGAAAAGCAATATAACATGTGAAGAGTTGAATGAGAAACAACATATGTGAGCTCACAACAATAAATCTATCTCAAATTACATTACAAGAATCAAATGACAAACCATGAAATCATAAAAGAATATGAATCACAGTTAAGAATCCCCTTCTCCTAATTACAGTACTATCTCTCCAAACTCAAAAACTAATGAACTAATGGATTCCTGAGCTAATCAAAATGAAGAGAGAGCACTCTCTTATACACATGAAGAATATAACCATCTCATTCAACGACTCTCAACTACTTTCCCATTATTACAAGACATGATCCCTTTGAATCCTCCACACATCTCTCACATATCTTGAATAAGATATGCCAACCAAATCCTCCATGATCTTCTCCTTAGGAATAGACTTGAATAGTTATCTCCTTAATATGGTGGAGGAGATATTCCAGAAGTCTCTTAGAATTAATCCTTCACATTTCTCCTACACATTACAAAGCTCACACATTCTTGAGATATATATAAAAACATGTATATTTTCTAATATTTAATCATAAACTCACTTATAATACAAAAATGAATAAAGTGGAAAATAAGAAGGTGAAACCCAAATGTATTTATGAAAATGATATAATGAAAGGTTAATGGGATGATGCGATGTAAGGAATAGTGAAGGGAAAGGTGGATGGAAATACGACATTTCTAAGTCCCAACAGGAGGTTTGGCTCCAGATCTCCATGTAGAGGAAGTAGTTTTCCACCTATCATGGAAGCTTCCTTGAGGATAAGGCCAATCCCACCATTGTAGGGATCCCAACTCCCCTTGCAACATCTATATAAGCTTGTCATTTTCCCTTTGCAAGCTAGCCTGAATAGAGCTAAATCATTAGTAAGGAGATTATCATTAGACAACCGAAGAGAGAGAGAGAGAGACTTGTCCCATTCCTGACGAGCTTTATCGAGATGTACTATGCTGTCAACTCGTCGAAGGAAGATCCAACGTCAGAGCTTAGGTTGTATCTTTCTTTATTCTGATTAATAATAAAAGACTTCGATTATGGTTCCATTCGTATGTTCGTGTTTTATGTTATGAATTGTATCTTCTTTGACTGATACATAGTTGCATGTATTAGGTTTTACGCTTGTGTGTTTGTTGTTTCTTCGTGTAAGTGCAGGTGTTCGAACGTGCTTAGCGGGAGAATTGTGATCTGCCAAAGCGAGGGACGGAAGCCCCATCTTCTCTGCAAGCAACGACAGTGTGGGACTTAAGGTAGGCCTCTTGTCGCATCTTGGTCTTTTGTAACTAGGAACCTGCGTCTTAGCATGACTCGGTTGTTGCTAGACCCGATCTGGGCTAGTAGGGATCGCCTCTATCCGTAGAGGGGATTTACCTCTCTAACAATAGGATCTCAATGTCAATTCAAGGTAAGTAGTTGAAACAACTTATGGAAACTCCTAGAATGTGAAGCTTCCAAAATCCCAGTCATTCTCCTAGAATGCTACAACCAACGCAAGTGCAAAAGAGAGCAACCTACTGGCGACCAACACTAGCCACGGTGGAGCAACTTGTAGGTGGTCGCAGCCTAGTAGGCTTGCAGGGAGCATTGGCCCTAAAACTGGCTCAGATAAGGCAATTTAGGGCTGAAATTTTGAGGGATGAAAGGTACATGCTTAAGGCTTTATGAAAAATGATGACAAGGGGAGTACGATGTTGATCGATCACATTAAGAGACTCACATTCATTAGATGTGACAAAATGCCCTATAGCAAATAATATAATATTTTTTTTCTCGTTGCTAAATTAAATTTAAATTAAATCTGAGTATAAATTTAAAAGTTATTTCAATTCTCAATTCTTTCTCCTAAATTTTAATGTAAATTTAATCAAAATTAAGCCCTACTTAAACTAATTAATTTACACCACATAAATTATCATAATTCAAATATAATATTATGAAATAACTATATATAAATACTTTATAACATATAACACCAAAACCATCATTAAATTAATTCCAATCCTAAGTGGAGGTTGTTCTCATAAATTTATGAATCTAAAAATTGGATAGAAACTAAACTCCACTCCAAAACCGTTTAGCATTAAATGAATTCCAATCCTAATTGGAGGTTGTTCTCATAAATTTATGAATCTAAAAATTGCATAGAAACTAAACTCCACTCCATAAATAATATAAATATTTAGCCAAAACATATATATGTTCTCTAAATATAACGCCAAAATCATTTTATAGAAATTGAATTTTAACACATCCAAAAACCTTGATGGTAAAAAGTATTATGGAAGCGTTACAAGATTATGATTGATATCAAATAAATAATAATCAAGAGCCCACGATGATCCAAGATTATGATTGATATCAAATAAATAATAATCAAGAACCCAAGATTATCCATATTCTGAAAGTAAAGCTGGACCACTATGATCACTGACCTGCACCACCTGTTTCACTCCCTAGCGCATCGGCCGACAAACAATTCTTATCAAAAGCACGATGTGCTACGAAGATTCCTATTATACCACGAATTGCCATGGCAGTTGTGTGAAATAGACGAGCATTAAAGCACGATGTGCTACGAAGATTCCTGTTAAACCACGAATTGCCATGGCAGTTGTGTGAAATAGACGAGCATTATGTATAGAGAGACAGTGCCTTTCACTTTCTCACAGTGCTCAATTGGTGAAACACATCTGTAAAACGCTAACAATTTTAACACTCGCGTTCGTAGTAATAGAATTCTTGCAGACATTAATGAAGTTTCCGCGTATAAAGCAATTTCAGTGCGGTGTGCAGTGGACTTCGTTATTGGACAAAGACGCATTAAAAAACAAAAATTAAAAGGGATAGGGAAGTAGAGAAATGTTTCCTTGTCATGTAATCATAAATATATTATTAAACTGCAATGTCAAACTATTCTCGCTTTTGGAGTTTTTGGTTATATTATTAATTTGTTTTTTTGGGAGTTTAAAAGTTGTTTGAGAAACATATTAGTCACTTAA
This sequence comes from Pinus albicaulis, assembly GCA_034641835.2. Lineage (NCBI taxonomy): Eukaryota > Viridiplantae > Streptophyta > Pinopsida > Pinales > Pinaceae > Pinus > Pinus albicaulis. The sequence goes on from CM076578.1 coordinate 1,688,287,682, forward strand.
ATTGTGAAATTGGTAGAATTTATAACTTAACCTTATAATTCCAAAAAAATTCTAAAATTTCAACGAGATTTCATCAGAATTTCTCGAAAAAAAAATGTAGGAAAATAAACTTAGAAACTAATTGGAACAAGTAGACCACGGCATTCTGTAAATGAATTTAGAGTAAATGAGAACACAAAACAACATGACCTAGATGCTCTCCACTCTCTATGAGGATCCTTCGGTACCACCACCACTTACCTCAAAGTCATCCAATCCACCTAATTTCGATAAAATAATTTTATATTGTTATTCAAAGTTTAAAACTGCCGAAGTATAGTGGGGCGGCAATGTGGCATTTTACTGACAGCCACAAGCTCTGATAGCCACGAAAGAGTCCACTGAAATTATAAAAAGGCTAAAGGGGTCACATTTTGAAGGATACTTTGAAGCTATCAACTTTCAAACATTTCTTAATTTTGTCCCATTCTAAATTGTTAAATCAAAAGAAAAGTATTACACAAACATAGACTGAAGCTTCACCAAATAAATTTCCATGGTTTCATAATGTTTCAAGATCTTGTCCTATTCTAAAATTGTCAAGTCAAAAGAAAAGTACTACACAAATGGGCGACACCCTTTCCTTACATCCAAACAGACGCAATTATTTCAAATCGCAATCACCTTTTGGCATACTCCCGATCGCAAGTACATTTTAAAATCTGCGCACTAAATGCTTCAGTGGAGGGCATGTGATATTCCTTGCAAGCTCGCAACTAATTTTAAAAATCTGCTCACAAAATGGTGATGTGAGGATCTCAGATATGGTGTACGGATGAGTAATACACCGCGGCCACATTGATGAATTGCTTAGTTTGTAACCACTGTTAAAATATCACGTAAACATTTATATCAAAATTAGGGGATTACAAATTTGGTTCGTTAATACGATTGCATAAAATCATCCCTTCAAAATGAACAACAATCTGAATGAGCATTACCCTACTCTTTAGAGTGCGCTGGAATGCAATTTGGGTGCCCGCTTATCCCACTGAGCTGAAATCAGTGGTTAAATTTAATGGGTATTATAAGCCACTCTTGAATTAATAACTTCAAATTTAATGTGTATATATACATTATATAAAATCCATGAACTTAATGAGAATTTTATTTACCAATACATCTATGTTGTTTATTTATATGAAAAGAAAATACAGGAATTGAACAGTTGGTTTTGTCAAAGGAAAAAAGTACAACCGAATTTGGAGAGAACCATTCAACAGGACCCACGTTTGAAAATTGCAATTTCCGTGTTACGGAAGAAAGAGCGACTGTACACAGTACGATCCGACTTTGCCGTGGTTGATCTAAAATATTTTATTGGCCAAAACACGGAACGACAAGATCAGAATTATATAAGGAACTCTGCATTCAAACAATTTCTGAGAGCAAATCCTCTCTCAATGTTTGAGAGAAGTTTCTTAGCCTTGTTGCTGCTGAGAGCTTCTTTATAATCAATTAGTATCTCTGTGATGCAGTGCACTCGATGATAGTTTATAATTTTATCTATAGTCATTGTTGTATGAAAGTTTGCCCTTCTGTTTTGACAATGGTGGATCAAAGGTCGGGTGACTGTAACATCAATATTGCAATTGAGAGAGAAAAAAATTGTGCAAGTAATTCTAATCAAGAGCGGAATTTGTTTAGAAGACTAAACAAAATTCCGACACTGAAGCTCATTTTGGGAAACTTTTTGAGAAAATGCTGGAAATTGGGAAAGGACGATCCGCGGAGAGCTATACATGCAATCAAAGTTGGGCTTGCTTTGTCAGTGGTATCTCTGTTCTATCTCATGGACCCTCTATTTGATGGCGTGGGTAATAATGCCATCTGGGCTATCATGACCGTTGTGGTGGTTTTTGAGTTTACTGCAGGTAATTTGACAATGTTTCTCAATTTAGATTAATTTGAATTGATGCAGATCCAAGGATTCATAGTATTCAACTTGAACTTGTGCAAAACTACAATATTGTCCAACAATCGTAGATATGGTGTTGTTTGTGGTCGAGGATCGTAGATATAGTGTTGTTTGTGGTCGAGTTTTATGTATTTTAGAGAAATGTTTTGAAAAGGGTTGCTGGCAAATGTTATAATGATACAAGATCTTGCCATAAATTATGTATATTTGTAGAAATTATTTTGTCATTTTAACTTAAATCAATATTACAATTTTTTTTTAATAGAACAGCTTCAGAGGATCTATATTGCTGACAATATGATTTAAAATATCAAAATAATATTTCAAATCTATCTATGCTGCTAAGTTAAAACAATTCTGTTGTAAAAACGTAATAGACATGCTGTCCTGCCCTAACAAGAGCGAATTTTGAGATTTCTTGTGAAATATCCTTGTGCAGGAGCTACCCTTAGTAAAGGGTTGAATAGAGGGATCGGCACACTGCTGGCAGGATCTCTTGGTGTATCAGTTGGGTGCATCGCAGATTTGGCTGGGAAAATAGGAGAGCCCATTGTCATCGGCACTTCATGCTTCATTCTAGGTTTGTAGATGTGCTTAAGCTGTTTTCGAAATTTAATATTATAATTTATAAAGGTTAGTTTCTTGTTTATGGTAATTTTTGGTGTATTTCTCTATGTGAAGTCAAGTTACTGGTTCAATTTTCTATCTTAATCAAAATACTTGATATAAAGCATTTTTGATATAAAATTATGGTTAAATTCTTCACCTCAATTAAGATATGTGATCTGAAGTTACCCGTATCATTTCCATCAAGGTGATATATTCAAAATATTTCCATCAAAATGATAGATTGAAAATGATGAAAATGTATTCCACCAAAATTGCCCAAAAAACAAGTAGCTTCTTCAGCAATGGTCCGTTAAATTTCTCCAAAAAATCAAGTAGCTTCTTAACCAATGGTCCGATAAATTTCTTTAGATTTTCTTACTTCCCATTATTCTTTTTACAGGAGCATCTGCGACATACTTTCGCTTTTTCCAAAGAATAAAGCAAAAGTACGATTACGGTGTTGTGATTTTCATTCTCACTTTCAATATGATAACAGTCTCTGGATACCGCGTTGATAACATAGTTCGCATGGCTTACGAACGGCTTTCAACAATAGCAATGGGATCTGCGATTTGCCTCGTCATAAGTTTATTTGTTTCTCCTATCTGGGCAGGCGAGGATCTTCATAAGTCAATTATTAAAAAAATCCAATGCTTAGCAGATTCCATCGAAGGTGAGATGGATCACTAGGTCAAAATTATGGGATAATATGTTTCAGTGGCTTCTCATAATAAATTGCTAGCATATCTGATATCCAATTACCCTATGTATGGATGTAGTATGCGCGCTAGAGTATTTCAAGGCCTCGGATGTCCCTGAGGATGGAACAGGCGAAATCCTAGAGGCCAAAATCTGTCAAGGATACAGAGATGTTTTGGATTCCAAAGCCACTGAAGATTCTCTGGTAAAACTCAATTTGTTGGTCTTTCAATAGACAGATCCTTTACTCAGTATATTTCTTTGACAGTGCTGCAAGATCTGGAACATAAGAACAGGGGAGACATATGTTTTGGAAAAAATAATTGATCATTGTACTCGTTTGTTGATTTTTCAGTCAACTTTTGCAAGCTGGGAGCCGAGGCATGGTAAGTTCAGATTCAGTCATCCATGGCGACAATATGTTAAAGTAGGAGGCATGATACGTCACTTGGCATATTGTGTTGTTGCGTTGCATGGATGTCTACGCTCAGAGATTCAGGTGAGATCTTCATTGGGGAATGTTATTTATTCGATGTCATTAACTTATTCCGTCGTTTGATATGGCTTATCCTCATTTATGTTGCAGGCTTCTCATCATAAGAGAGAGTCATTCAAGAAACCCTGCATCAATGTTGCTACAGAGGTAGCTGAAGTACTGAGACAGTTAGCAGAGAGCATAAGTTGCATGAAGCAATGCCCTCCTTCACAATCTCTTATGGAGAATGTGCATCATGCTGTTGAGGAGCTCAATGCGTCATTTGGCCTTCAACCCAAACTATTCCAAGTTATCCAGCCGTTGTACAGTCCCCATAACAACAATTTTACTGCCGAAACCATTGACATCAATTCAAACACCAGTAAAATTAAAGCAGTCCCAGATCATCAGATTATTTACATATTAAAAGATACTGAACGTAACAACACTTCTGAGGAAGATAAGCACAAATCCAGTTCTGTGCTGTTGTTGCCGATACCAAAAGATTATTTAGATTCAGCTGCAAATGTTTCAGACATCGCCTGTGAAAGCAATTACATTTCATCAATAAGTGGACACCGTTGTATGTCCAAATGCACATACGCGGAGACGCTTCCATTGGCGGCATTTGCATCCCTTCTAATGGAGATAGTTGCAAGGCTAGAACATGTGATAGAAGCTGTACAAGAGCTTGGAAAGCTTGCAGATTTCAAGATTAACAACATTTTTTAAACCGACGTTACCGTTTTTTTGTATGCAGGTGATGCACAGCTTAACGTAGCTTCTTCAGATGGATATTAGATGTGATCGTGGAAGGATTTATTTGCAGTACTACAAAATGACAAGTACAAAATGTTACTTATTTAAAAACCCACATGGCATCTATCAACCGCTGAAAAGCTAGTTGAATGAGCATTCCATATTGTGACCGTATTGCTGTCTATATGTAAATTCACCCAGACCTTTATATTGTGTGTACGGAAGTATATTGATGTTTTCAATCTCCTCTGGTTTGTATATATATGAATGGAACAACATTCATGTTACACTTTGGTATTTTTTTATATTTACCTGCGTTTCTTGAAAACAACTTTTTAAGCTCACTCTGTCATGTATTTACTATTGATCAAATTTTACACAATTTAAATGTATTAGGCATCTATCTCTCTTTCATTTAAGCTTTGCTAACTATTTAACTAACTCACCAAGTCCTATTAATATCTTTTCACCAAATCCGAAACTAGAATTTAAGCTAGCAAGTTATATTTTTTGTTCGATTAACCCTAACCAACTCATCAATTTAACATTCTGCAGCCAAATTACAACATCTCAAAAACATTATTCACACGTCCACAACACTGCTGCTGACATCAATGTTGTCACTCCTAAACGGGCAACGTGAGGTATCTATCTTTACAAGCTTTCCCCGTCTAATTTTTGTGCGATTAGCCCTAACCGATTCATCAAGGTATTCGTCATTTACAAGCTTCCCCCGTCTAATCTTTGTGAGATTAAACCTAACCGACTCATCAAGATATCCTTCATTTACAAGCTTTCTCCGTCTAATTTTTGTGCGATTAACTCTAACCAACTCATCAATTTAACATTCTGCTGAAAAATTACAAGATCTGAAGAACATTATGATCACTGCGGTTCTAAATGTTTCTTTAAATGAGCTCTTTATTAGGTCTTATGATTCAAATTTTGACGCAAGTGTAATTTAAAGTTTAGAAAACTAATGATTTAGATTATTTAAATATTTTTTAGACTCATCATTTTAACGTTCTGTAGTGAAATTACAAGATCTTAAGAACATTATTCACACTTTCATAAGCACGCGGAAGACGTAGTTATTGGAAAAGCCTGCTAATACATTACGACATTCTGAGTGAATTTTCAAGATGTACTCTACAAAAGAATAAACTTTCATATTTCTTGAAATGCAAATGGTGAATTAAATGTAATCAGAGTGTATTTTGGATAGAAGAAGCTTTCAGATATTTTAACATTTCTTAAAATGAAAATTTCCTAATAAATTAAAAGAAAATGTAGTTTACAAAGAAGACAAATTTCGATATCGAAATATTTAAGGCAAACAAATTTAATTAAGGCCTGATGGATAGCTTACATTTTTCTACATAGTTCTTTGAAATGCAATAGAGAAAGTAAAACAAACCGTAATTTATAGAGGAGCACTCCTATTTCTAAATATTTCTTTGAATGAAGCTATTGAATTAACCAAATGAAAATGTATTTCACAGAGAAACTGAAGCATCGAGGTTTCTAAAAATTTATTTATAATGTGTCTTATGTTGGAATTTAATTCCAAATGCTCGCATTAATCAACAGAATGGTGAAGTTATTATGAAGGGATATGAAGGGATCGAAAGATGACATAGCTAAGGCAGATGTGAAGTTGCAGAGTCGTGGGATAAGTATGAAGACGGTGCAAGCTCCCTTCCTATCTACAACAACCAATTGCATTAAAACACCCACCAACCATATTTATTGTAGAGGCCGCAACATTCTGGAGGAGTGAGGGAACTCAAGGCAAGAATTTTGAAAGCAGCCCCGTGAAAGCATAAAGGAATGAAATTTTTAACCTTAGCATAATGTTTTTGTCGTATCAATGTTTTGAATTTAATTTAGGTTAAATTTTAGTTACCGTAGTTTATTTATGTTTTTATAATATATATATTATAAATATGAGATATTTATGGTATATATATATATATATATATATATATATATATATATATATATATATATATTGTAATGAGATATAAATATGCCGTGAGCATTAAAAAAAACAGAGTGAGAGCATTGTATTGTGGAGACAGTTGTTGTGTAATGTTTTTATAATTGCTCTAACGCTGAAAAATAGAGACAGAGAGAAATTTGGAAGCATTGCGTGTGTAGTAGCGAGTTGAAGGTTTTTAACTAGTGAACCTAGAACACAGTTATGAAGATTTGTAACAGTGGTTTGTTATTTATTGTACGAAATAGAGATAAGTATTTCGTCTTTGTGTCTATCTGCATTTTGAATTTTATTTGAAACTCTGTGTTGTGTATTGGTTAAGGAATTACCAACAAATTCAAACATGGTATCACAGCTAGTCTAGGCACTCAGTGAATGAAGCAGAGTTTGCTCTTCACTACAGAAGTTGTAAGAATTTTATTGAAGCGGATTTCTCCAGCAGAGAAATCTTCTGTTTGTTTACACAGTCAATCTTTTTTATTGTTCCATTTTTTAATATAGTCAAGATGGCAGCAGCAGGCACGAGTTCGAAAAATCTCCAACTTCCACAGTTTAATGGGAAGAGTCATGAATATTGGGCTATCACTATGAGAGTCTTGTTTTCTTCACAGGACATATGGGAGCTAGTTGAGAATGGCTACCCAGAACCAGCAGATGCAGCGACGTTGGTTGCTTTGACAGTAGCAGAAAGAGATTTTATAAAAGATAATAGGAAGAAGGACTCCAAAGGCCTCTTCTATCTTTTTCAATTTGTACATGAGAGTATTTTCGCAAGGATTGCAATAGCAACAAAGTCTAAGAAGACATGGGATATTCTCAATATAGCCTATCAAGGTATCAAGAAGGTGAAGACAGAAAAGTTGCAAATGGTGAGGAGAGATTTCGAAACTCTCTGTATGAAAGAGTAAGAAAATATTGATTCATTCTTCACACAAGTTATTGGGTTGGTTACCCAGATAAGGTCTCATGGAGAGACACTTGAAGACAGGAGAATTGTAGAGAAAATCTTGAGAATTCTACCCTCAAGATTTGATGCCATAGTAGTGGCAATAGAAGAGACAAAGGATATCTCACAATTTACAGTGCATGAGCTGAGTGCATCCTTGATGTCCCATCAACACAAAATAAACAGAGGATCAGATTCCTCACTGGAACAAGCTTTCAAGACTCATATGTCTTTTGGTCGAAGCAGAGGTCAAGGCAGAGCAAACAACAGATGAAGAGGCAGAGGCCAAAACAAAGAAATAAACAACCCAGGAAGTTTGAGTGGAAGGAGTAGTAATCAAAACCACAATGAAAGATTAAGCCAACAATAAGGTCATGGACAAAGGTATGATAAATCCCAGGTCCAGTGTCATTATTGCAAGAAATATGGGCAGTATTCCAATGAATGTAGGAAAAAGAAAAATAACATGAATAATAGGTAGAATACTAATTTTGCAAAAGAAGATAAGAAACCAAATATCGTGATGTTAACATGTAACATAGCACAAGATAAACATGATGATGTATGGTTCTTAGAATCAGGTTGCAGTAACCACATGACTGGAAACATAGCAATGTTTGCCAATCTTGATGAATATGTTAAATTTGAGGTAACAGTAGGAATTGATAGTAAGATATCTATCAAGGGAAAAGGCAGACTCATTATCCTGGCAAGAAATGGAGAACAAAAGTTTATGCCAGATGTATATTATGTACTTGGCTTGAAATGTAATCTTTTGAGCATTGGGCAACTCATTGACAAGGGATACAATATATTTTTTAAAGATGATGTGTGCACAATCATGGACATACCTCCAATAAAGAAAGTCATTGCAGAGGTGCAGATGACAAGCAATAGGATGTTTCCTCTCAAGCTCAGAGCAGAATTGAAGGAAGGAAGAAATGTAGCAGCTGTAACACAAGAGGTCTTTCAAGAGGAAGTGAAAGATGAAAACTGGCTATAGCACTTGAGATTTGGACATCTAAATTTCGGAGGCCTGAACTTGTTGCATAGAAAGGGAATGGTAAAAGGATTACCATTGATTGAGAAACCAGACAGCCTTTGTGAAGGCTACATCTTGGGAAAACAACACAGAGAAAGCTTTCCAGCAAGAAAGAGCATAAGGGCAAAGGCACCCTTAGAGATTGTCCACTCAGATTTTTGTGGACCAATACAAACGCCATATTTAGCTCGCAACAAATATGTTTTGACATTCATAGATGACTACACCGGAAAGACATGGTTTTATTTCTTGAATCAGAAGAGTGAAATTTTTGAGAAGTTTCTCCAGTTTGAAACTCTTGTTGAGAAGTAGAGTGGGAACTACATCAAAGTGTTGAGAACTGACAGAGGTGGAGAATACATCTCCAAATAATTCCTACGTTTATGTAGGGAGAATGGCATGCAAAAACAGTCTACCACAAGGTACACACCTCAGCAAAACGGTGTTGCAGAAAGGAAAAACCGGACCATCATGGACATGGTCAGAAGTATGTTGAAGGCAAAACATTTGCCAATTGAGTATTGGGCTGAAGCTGTCAATTGTGTAGCATAAATCTTGACTAGATGCCCAACCAAAGCTGTCATGAACAGAATTCCAGAAGAAGCGTGGAGTGGCATAAAGAAGCATGTCACCCACATGAAAGTTTTTGGATGTGTGGCTTATGCACATGTCCCAGATCAGCTAAGAAAGAAGCTTGACAGTAAGGGGGAGAAATGTATCTTTGTTGGATACAGTGATGAGTCGAAAGCATACAAACTCTATAATCTATCCACCAAGAAAGAAGCAATAACCAGAGATGTGCAGTATAGAAGAAGAAGCCTCGGATGGAAGTTTAGAGAAAACAGTGAATGTGAAGACTAGTATGTCTTATGAAGAAGAAAAGGAAGGGACAACAACAAATAATCCCTCCACGGAGGCTACTCCTCTACCACCACAAGCACAAAAAACCACACCACAAGCTCGAAATAGAAAAACCTTGAGAAATCAAGGAAGTGCTTCTTCAAGCACACCACAGGGTACAGAAACACCCTCGAGTTCAAGTGGAACTCCAAGTACACCAAGAAGACTGATATTCAAAAATATGAGTGAGATTTATGAACAAGGAGAGGTAAATGATAATGGCTGTATTAATTCTTTATTTTCTTTATATTGTCTTGTGGTTGACCCAATTCATTTTGAAGATGCTGTAAATGAAGAAAAATGGATTGAAGCAATGGATGAAGAAATTGGTGCAATTGAAAAGAGTAATACATGGGAGTTAGTGGACCTCCCTAAAGATAAAGAAATCATTGGAGTTAAATGGGTCTACAAGACCAAAATCAATGCTGAAGGCAAGATTGAAAGGCATAAAGCAAGACTTGTTGTCAAAGGCTACAAGCAGCAACAAGGAAGTGACTATGAAGAAACCTTTGCACCGGTTGCAAGGATGGAAACCGTGAAAATAGTGTTATCCATAGTAGCACAACACAAATGGAAGGTTTATCAAATGGAGGTTGAATCTGAATTCCTGAATGGAGTATTGAAAGAAGAGGTATATGTTGAACAACCTCCATGCTATGAGATTGAAGGCCAAGAGCACAAAGTATGCAAATTGAAGGAAGCTCTTTATGGGCTAAAACAAAAACCAAAAGCATGGTACAACAAGATAGATGCTTCTCTGATTGAGAATGGCTTTGAGAAATGTGATGGAGAACCCACACTCTACATGAAGGAAAATTATGGTAAGATAGTTATTGTTGTTTTATATGTAGATTATTTAATTTTTAATGACAATGAAGATTCTCTCATTACTGACTTTAAAGCATTCATGAAGAGTGAATTTCAAAATGACTGATTTGGGTTTCTTAAGATATTTTCTTTGAATTGAAGTAGAGAAAAATGAAAATGGTATTTTAATTTCCCAAGCAAAATATGTTGATGAAGTGTTGAAAAGGTTCAACATGCAGAACAACAACGCAGTGTAACTCCAACTGTCATGGGGTTAAAATTGAGCAAAGAAGACAACAACAAGGATTTTGATCCAAAACTGTTTAAAAGCATAGTTGGCAGCCTCATGTATTTGACTGCGACTAGGCCAGATATAATGCATGATGTTATTTTAATCTATAGGTTTATGGAAATGCCAAAAGAGATTCATTGGCAGGCAACCAAGAGAATTCTAAGGTATGTGAATGGAACTAAGGGGTATGGTATCATATACTCCTCATCTGAAAATTTTGAATTGACAGGTTACACTGACAGTGATTGGGCTGGAAGTGTAGATGATAGGAAGAGCACATCTGGATATGTGTTTCACTTGGGATGGGGAGAAATTTCATGCGATTCCAAGAAGCAACCAGTAGTTTCTTCATCAACAGCAGAGGTCGAATATGTGGCAGCAACATCAATAGCATGGCAAGCAGTATGGATGAGAAGAGTACTCAGAGATTTGTGTCATGAACAGGAAAAAGGCACAACAATTTGCTGTGATAATAGCTCAGGGATAGCTTTATCAAAAAATTATGTCTTTCATAAAAGAGCAAAGTATATTGATGCTGAATTTCACTTTATAAGAGAAATGGTTAATAATGGTAAAATTGTTTTCTAGCACTGCAGAAAAAAGGAACAGTTTGCTAATATTTTAATAAAGCCATTAATGCAGACCAGTTTTAATTATTTTAGGAAATTCCTCGGTATGCAAGAAAACCTAGCAGTTGAAATTAAGGGGGAGTGTTGGAATTTAATTCCAACTACTCGTATTAATCAAGAGAATGACAAAGTTATTATGAAGGGATCGAAAGACAGCAGAGTTAAGTAGATGTGAAGTTGCAGAGCCGTAGGATAAGTATGAAGGCAGTGCAAGCTCCGTTCCTATCTACAACAACCAACTGCATTAAAACACCCACCAACCATATTTATTTCAGAGGCGACAACATTTCGGAGGGGTGAGGGAACTCACAGGAACGCTTTTGGAAGCAGTACCCAGAAAGCATAAAGGAATGAAGTTTTTGACCTTAGCATAAAGGTTTTGCCGTATAAATGTTTTGACTTTATTTTAGGTTAAATTTTAGTTACCACAGTTTATTTATGTTTTTACTTTGATAATACATATTATATATATTATAAATATGAGATATTTATAATATATATATTATATTTTAATGAGATATAAATATGTCGTGAGCATTAAAGAGAACATAGTAAGAGCATTGTATTGTGGAGACAGTTGATGTGTAATTTTTTTATAATTGCCCGAAGGCTGAAAAACAAAGATAGAGAGAAATTTGAAAGCGCTACGTGTGTAGTAGCCAGTTGAGGGTTTTTAACCAGTGAACATAGAACACAAATCTGAAGATTTGTAACAGCAATTTGTTATTTATTTTATGAAATAGAGATAATTATTTCATCTCTGTGTCTGTATGCATTTTAAATTTAATTTGAAACTCTGTGTTGTGTATTGGTTAGGGAATTACCCACAGATTCCAACATGGTATTAGAGCTAGTCTAGGCACTCAATGAACGAAGCAGAGTTTTCTCTTGACTGCAGAAGCTGTAAGAATTTTATTGAAGTAGATTTCTCCAGCAGAGAAAGCTTCTGTTTGTTTACATAGTTAATCTTTTTTATTGTTCTGTTTTTTAATACAGTCAAGATGGTAGCAGCATGCACCAGTCTGAAAAATCCCCAACTTCCACAGTTTAATGGGAAGAATCATGAATATTGGGCTATCACTATGAAAGCCTTGTTTTCTTCACAGGACATATGGAAGCTAGTTGAGAATGGCTACCCAGAACTAGCAGTGTTGGCTGCTTTGAAAACAATAGAAAGAGATTTGCTAAAAGATAATAGGAAGAAGGACTCCAAATCCCTCTTCTATATTTTTCAATTTGTACATGAGAGTATTTTCCCAAGGATTGCAACAACAAAAAAGTCTAAGGAGGCATGGGATATTATCAAGACATTCTATCAAGGCATCGAGAAGGTGAAGACATCAAAGTTGCAGATGTTGAGGAGAGATTTTGAAACTCTGTGTATGAAAGAGTCAGAAAATATTGACTCATTCTTCACACAAGTTATTGAGTTGGTTACCCAGATAAGGTCTCATGGAGAGACACTTGAAGAGAGGAGAATTTTGGAGAAAATCTTAAGAATTTTACCCTTAAGATTCGATGCCATAGTAGTGGAAATAGAAGAGACAAAGGATCTCTCACAATTTACAGTGGATGAGCTGAGTGTATCCCTGATGTCTCATGAACACATACTGAACAAAGGATCATATTCCTCATTGGAACAAGCTTTCAAGACTCAGATGTCTTTTGGCTAAAGCAGAGGTCAAGGCAAAGCAAACAACAAAGGAAGAGGTAGAAGCCAAAATAAAGGAAGAAACAACCTTGCAAGTTTGAGTGGAAGGAGCAATAATCAAAACCACAATGAAGGCTCAATCCAGCAACAATATTATGGGCAAAGGTATGATAAATCCCAAGTATAGTGTCATTATTGCAAGAAATATGGGCATTATGCCAATGAATGTAGGAAAAAGAAAAATGACATGAATAATAGGCAGAATACTAATTTTGCAAAAGAAGATAAGAAACCAAATATTGTGTTGTGAACATGTAACATAGCACAAGATAAATCGGATGATGTATGGTTATTAGACTCAGGTTACAGTAACCACATGACTGGAAACATAGAAATGTTTTCCAATCTTGATCAAGATGTTAAATCTGAAATAACAATAGGAACTAATAGTAAGATATATGTCAAGGGAAAAGTCAGAGTCAGTATCCTGGCAAGAAATGGAGAACAAAAGTTTGTGCCAGATGTATATTATGTGTCTGGCTTGAAATGTAATCTTTTGAGCATTGGAAAACTCATTGACAAGGGCTACAATGTATTTTTTAAAGAAGATGTGTGCACAATCATAGACATACCTCCAAGAAAAAAAGTCATTGCAGAGGTGCAGATGACAAGCAATAGTATGTTTCCTCTCAAGCTTAGAGCATACTTGAAGGAAGGAAGAAATGTAGCAGTTGTAACACAAGAGGTCTTTCAAGAGGAAGTGAAAGATGAAAACTGGTTATGGTGCTTGAGATTTGGACATCTCAATTTTGGAGGCCTGAAATTGTTGCACAGAAAGGGAATTGTATAAGGATTACCATTGATTGAGAAACCCAACAGGCTTTGTGAAGGCTGCATATTGGGCAGACAACACAGAGAAATCTTTCCAGCAGGAAAGAGCATAAGAGAAAATGCACCCTTAGATATTTTCCACTCAAATTTGTGTGGACCAATGAAAACACCATATTTAGCTAGAAACAAATATGTTTTGACATTCATAGATGACTATGCTAGAAAGACATGGGTGTATTTCTTGAATCAGAAGGGTGAAGTGTTTGAGAAGTTTCACCAATTCAAAACTCTTGTTGAGAAGCAAAGTGGGCACTACATTAAAGTTCTAAGAACTGAAAAAGGTGGAGAATACATCTCCAAAGAATTCCTATGGTTCTGTAGGGAGAATGACATACAAAAGAAGTTTACCACAAGGTACACACCTCAGCAAAATGGTGTTGCAGAAAGGAAAAACCGAACCATCATGGACATGGTCAGAAGTATGTTGAAGGAAAAACATTTGCCAAATGAGTATTGGGCTAAAGATGTCAATTGTGCAATGTACATCTTGAAAAGATGCCCAACGAAAGCTGTCATGAACATAATTTCAGAAGAAGTGTGGAGTGGCATAAAGCAGCATGTCACCCACATGAAAGTTTTTGGATGTGTGGCTTATGCACATGTCCCAGATCAACTAAGAAAGAAGCTTGACAGTAAGGGGGAGAAATGTATCTTTGTTAGATACAGTGATGAGTCCAAAGCATACAAACTCTATAATCCATCCACCAAGAAAGAAGTAATAAGAAGAGATGTGCAGTTTATAGAAGAAGAAGCTTGGGATGGAAGTTTAGAGAGAACAGTGAATGTGAAGACTAGTATGTCTCATGAAGAATAAGAAGAAGAAGGGATAGAAGCAAATAATCCCTCCACAATGGCTCCTCCTCCACCACCACAAGCACAACAAACCACACCACAAGCTGGAAATAGAACAACCTTGAGAAATCAAGGAAGTGCTTCTTCAAGCACACCATCGGGTACAGAAACACCCTCGAGTTCAAGTGGAACTCCAAGTACACCAAGAAGACCAAGACTCAGAAATCTGAGTGAGATTTATGAACAAGGAGAGGTAAATGATAATGCTGGTCATAATTCTTTATTTTATTTATATTGTCATGTTGATGACCCAATTCATTTTGAAGATGTTGTAAATGATGAAAAATGGATTGAAGCAATGGATGAAGAAATTGGTGCAATTGAAAAGAGTAATACATGGGAGTTAGTGGACCTCCCTAAAGATAAATAAGTCATTGGATTTAAATGGGTCTGCAAGACCAAAAGAAATGCTGAAGGCAATATTGAAAGACATAAAGCAAGACTTCTTGTCAAAAGCTACAAGAAGCAACAAGGAAGTGACTATGAAGACACATTTGCACCGGTTGCAAGGATGGAAACCGTCAGAATAGTGCTATCCATAACAACAAAACACAAATGGAAGGTTTATCAAATGGATGTTAAATCTTCAATCGTGAATGGAATATTGAAAGAAGAGGTATATGTTGAACAACCTCAAGGCTATGAGTTTGAAGGCCAAGAGCACAAAGTATGAAAATTGAAGAAAGCTCTTTATGGGTTTAAACAAGCACCAAAAGCATGGTACAACAGGATAGGTGCTTACTTGATTGAGAATGTCTTTGAGAAATGTGATGGAGAACCCACACTCTACATAAATGAAAATTATGGTAAGATACTTATTGTTGTTTTATATGTAGATGATTTAATTTTTACTAGTAATGATGATTCTCTCATTGATGATTTTAAAGCAGTCATGAAGAGTGAATTTGAAATGACTAATTTGGGTTTCTTAAGATATTTTATTTGAATTGAAGTAGAGAAAAATGAAAATGGTATTTTCATTTCCCAAGAAAAATATGTTGATGAAGTGTTGAAAAGGTTCAACATGCAGAACAACAAAGCAGCTGTAACTCCAACAGTCATGGGGTTAAAATTGAACAAAGAAGACAAAAGAAAAGATTTTGATCCAAAACTGTTTAAAAGCATAGTTGGCAGCCTCATGTATTTGACTGCAACTAGGCCAAATATAATGCACGCTGTTAGTTTAATCTCTAGGTTTATGGAAAGGCCGAAAGAGACTCATTGGAAGGCAGCCAAGAAAATTCTAAGGTATGTGAATGGAACGAAGGGGTATGGTATAATATACTCATCATCTGAAAATTTTGAATTGACAGGTTACATTGACAGTGATTGGGTTGGAAGTGTAGATGATGGGAAGAGATTTGTGTCATGAACAGGAAAAAGGCACAACCATTTACTGTGATAACAGCTCAGAAATAGCTTTATAAAAAAATTATATCTTTCATAAAAGAACAAAGCATATTGATGCTAAATTTCACTTTATAAGAGAACTAGTTAATAATGGTGAAATTGTTTTGCAGCACTGTAGAATAGAGGAACAATTTTCTAATATTTTAATAAAGCCATTAACGTAGAGAAGTTTTAATTATTTTAGGAAATGCCTGGGTATGCAACAAAACCCAACAGTTGAAATTAATGGCTAGTGTTGGAATTTAATTCCAACTACTCATATTAATCAAAAAAATGATGAAGTTATTATGAAGGGATCAAAAGATGACAAAGTTAAGGCAGATGTGAAGTTGCAGAGCCGTGGGATAAGTATGAAGGCGGTGCAAGCTCTGTTCCTATCTACAACAACCAATTGCATTAAAAAACCCACCAACTATATTTATTGTAGAGGTGGCAACATTTCGGAGGGGTGAGGGAACTCATGGGAAGGCTTTTGGAAGTAGCCCCTGAAAAACATAAAGGAATGAAGTTTTTAACCTTAGCATAAAGGTTTTGCCATATAATTTTTTTGACTTTAATTTAGGTTAAAGTTTAGTTACCGCATTTTATTTATGTTTTTACTTTTGTAATACATATTATATATATTATAAGTATGAGATATTTATAATATATATATATATATATATATATATATATATATATATATATATATATATTGTAATGAGATATAAACATGCCGTGAGAATTAAAAAGAACAGAGTCATAGCATTGTATTGTGGAGACAGTTGCTGTGTAATGTTTTTATAATTTCCCGAAGGCTGAAAAACTGATACAGAGAGAAATTTGGAAGTGTTGCGTGTGTAGAAGCCAGTTGAAGGTTTTTAATTAGTGAATCCAGAACACAGTTTTGAAGATTTGTAATAGCAGTTTGTTATTTATTTTATGAAATAGAGATAAGTATTTAATCTCTGTGTCTGTTTGCGTTTCAAATTTTATTTGAAACTCTGTGTTGTGTATTGGTTACGGAATTACCCACAAATTCCAACATCTTATGGATTCAATTTTGACGCAAGTGTAATTTAGAGAACTAAGGATTTATATTTTTTAAATATTCTTTGTCCCTAACGGACTCGTCAATTTAACATTCTCATCAATTTAAAGTTCCTTAGCGAAATTACAAGATCTGAAGAACATCATTCACACGGCTGCCATGACGCAGAAGACATAGCTATTCCTGCTCAAATATTAAGGCATTTTAAGAATATTATTTTCATTCTAAGTGAATTTTGAAGATGTAATTTACAGGAGAATAAACATTCAGATTTCTTGAAAATGAAAATAGTGAATTAAGTCTAATGAGAGTATAGTTTGGATAGAAGAAGCATTCATATTTTTAAACATTGAAACTTAAGAAAATCTAATTTACAGAGAAGACGAATTTGATTTCAAAATATTTGATGAAAAAATAGTTGAGAACCAAATTTAACTAAACCATATTTTAAGAGGGGAGAGCTTTTATTTTTCTACATAATTCTTAAAATGCAGTTGAGGAAGTAAAACTAAAGCTTAATTTATAGCACAGGGAGAGCTTTCATTTGTCTACATAGTTCTTTGAAATGAAGTCGAGGAAGTAAAATAAAAACGTAATTTACAAAGGAGCATTGTGATTTATAAATGTTTCTTTAAATGAAATTCTTGAATACTTAATGAAAATGTATTTCAGAGAGAATTTGAACCATGGAGGTTTCTGAATATTTATTTATAATGTGTTTTATGGATTCAATTTTGACTCAAGTGTAATTTAGAGAACTAAGGATTTGGACTATTTTAATATTCTTTATAATGCAATTCATAAATTGATTTATAGATGTTTCTTTAAATTAAACTCTTAAATTAACCTAATGAAAATGTATTTCAAAGAGAGCCCGAAGCATGGAGGTTTTTAAATATTTATTTATAATGTGTTTTATAGATTCAATTTTGACTCAAGTGTAATTCAGAGAAGTAAGGATTTAGATTATTTAAATATTCTTTATAATGAAATTCATAAATTGAATGTAATGAAGAGGCATTCATATTTGGAGCTAGTTCTTTAAAATCCTTCATTAGTAGATTAATATAATGAAATTTTAATTTAAAAACAGAAGCATTCTTATTTATATCTGGATTGGATAGAGGATGAAGACATTAAAATCCAAAATTCATAGATTAATGTAATGCAATTTTAATGTGTAGATAAGAGGCATTCTGATTTCTATCTGGATTGGATGGAGGATGAAGACCGGCAATCGCAAAGGTTGAAATATTACGTAGCGGTGGGTTTGGGCTTCAAAGCCACAGTCGAAGAAGAGCTGAAACGTTACAAGAAATATTACAGAGTCAGCACAACCCCTGCCAAGCAAATCCACATCATTGAGATGGTGATGCCTGATTTCCAATGGAGAACGCCTTCTCGTGGCTCATGGATTGGAGATTGGAATCCTTAGGCCATTCTTAGATTTTTTTTGGCTTGCCACGAGGCAGAATTCGTAAAAATACCACCCCACCACATGGAGTTTGTGAAAGAGCAGATGAGGATTAGCTACCATAATGAGACCATCCTCAATGAGGAGATGGTGGAGTACCAAACCATATCAGCATTCAACTCCCCCATAGCGACCCCTCTGTTGGAATTTCTTAATGATTCCAAACACACAGAGGAATAAAAATAATTCCTCAACTCAATACACAGAATAATGGACAAAGATGCAGAAACCACTATATCATTAAACTTATAAGAAAATTACGATGTCATCACAAAATTGTTGTTCTGGCTTTTAAAAAATAATTACAAAGTTCTACAAACACAACGTTACAAAATCTACTCTGTGTCTCTTTTACACAGTAAAAATGCACATACAATGCTCTCTGTTTTTCATATAGAGTCTCACAACACTCTTTTATTGTTCTCTATTTTTTTTGATACACAGTCCAACTTCTTTTTCTTTTTTCCTTCGAGTACCTATATGGAATTGAAAACTATTACAATACACACTGACTTTATATATATTAACCCTAGATCAAAATACTTAACAAAAACATGTGCCGGGGCATTTTAAAATAAAACATTAAAACATATGCGAATGCATTTTTTGCGGATTTCAAAAACTTCAAACAAAAATATGTTTAATAAAATCATCGCGTCCAAATTCACATGGCTGAATTGACTCTTGAACCATGGAATCGATTTCCTATTGTTTGTTGGTGGAGCCCGCGACAGATTTCAAAAAAAATATTCAAGCAGATTTGACAAAGCCTTATCGCATCGCGATCTATATGATTTGGTCTGCGGGCGGTCCGAGCAATAAACTTAATATTTTGTGCATGTGATATGCGATATGCGATGGAGGAAATATTGCATTGCAAACTAAATAACATCGCTTTGCAGCTGTGGCAGAAAACTTTAAAATGTTACGATATGCGAGTTTGGCATTCTGTGGTTGGTGGTATTTAATGGTGGTTGGTGTTGCGACTTAAATAGAGGGATGGAGGCTCAGTTCTCACTGAAAACACAAGCCTACGACTTTGAACAAAACTTTGGACTTGCAGGCTCACTTAAATCAGAAATTAATTTCACGGTTGTGTGCAAGTCAAACAAAAAAAAATCTATGTTGTTCCTATGTCCTTCTGTCCTTCGGCTCTGCACTATTGGATTTAATATTTCAACACCCTCGAAATGCTGTCCAGCGTCTTCCAACACTCTTTTTCGATTTGCATGACAATAGCAAAAACAATAATAATAAGAATACTGCCAAGATGAAATGCCACATCAAGTCAAGGATGAGTTGTGAGAAGAATTGTGATGCAGGCACATGATCTGTGTTTCAATGCCATCGAGGTTGTGGTGAACTGGTTGTTGACATGGAGGCAAGCTGCACATTTCTTGTTTCTCTTGACCAAGTTCCAAACCACTTTTCATGCCTTCTCTATGTTGAGCATAGATAAATTATGTATCTTTCTGCCTCTTTTCTTTCAAACATGGATTTCATTAATAGAAATATATATTAGCCTATGAACTAAGGCTCGGTTCAGTTGATTTTGTATGTTGAAACACTTCTGGTTTGGACGAGCAAAAACAGTGTAAGGAATATTCTAGTGTGTTCATGTTCTAAAATTTTGGTGAATCAGTTCATGTTTTCTATGTGCAATGTCTAATTAATTGAGACCATTCAAGATATATGTTTAATTTTAATGTAATTGAATGTCTAATTGTGGGATACTCTCTAGAATTCACCATTTTTGTTTAAATTCTAGATATATATATATGTAATTAATAAACTTCTCTAAAAATATTTTCTTTTCTTTTTGTTTTTTTGTTTTCTCCTCTTCTCCTCTATTTGGTTTTATTTTGAATTTCATATTTTTCTGGAGGAGGGGAGTTAAATTGAGTAAAATAAAATAAAATTTAAGATGCAAATATATTGGAGGCCTATCAACCCACATCCTTATTTCAAACATAATCGTTTTAGGCTTTTGAAAATTCCATAATAATAATATTACTATTGATTGTTGGTAAAACAAGGGCAGTGCAGTGTTTAGGAAATAAAATGATTTTTTTTCCAAATGAAAAGGAAATGGGATGAATTCATTCAATGGCTCGATTGCTAAACATCTTGATACCGTAAACAGATAAATACAAATTTGGGTTAGTTGCATAATCTGAAGTTTCTTCCATGGTTTCAAAATTCAGTCTATGACTTCATGACTCCATTTTGTGGAGATTTTCGAATAGAGAATCTAGTGGAAGTACCTCTGTACAAAAATAATATATAGATATCGAGAATGGTAAGGTGGTTGTGGAGTTGGTTAAAAATACACTCTACCGTATTCATGTACTACTATGATTCTGCATAAGGTACTTTCTCCATAACCAAACCTACCCACTATTGATTTTTTCGTTGTTTTCTCCCCCAAGTAGCTATAAAACATCTCCTGCTTTATCTCTCTTCCACAAGTTACTCAATTCACCTCTTAAAGAAAATTATTTGCAATATGAAGCAAAACACAAACAATGTTTTAGACGTAGCAATCAACACTTAGCACTAAAATTAATGCATCTATTTTAGTGAAGATAAAACTATTCATAGTTTTTTAAATCGAACATTTTTTAATTAATTAATTATTAATGCTTAATCATTTTTAAAACAAATTATACAAAAAAATTTAAAATATTAAAATTATATATATATATATATATATGAAAAATATATTTTTAATTTTTTTTTAAAGTATCCATAGAAATCAATAACTTGAATATATAACCATGGTTTCCAATTTGAAAAAAAAACTTTTCTACTAAGAAAAATCTCAATTTCATATAATATAGTATTCTACAAAAACATATTGAATAAACTTAACCAATATTTGTTTACTAAGTAAATTTACATGTAAGATAAGTGGCATTATGACCATAAATACCATCTACTAATAACTCGAACAAACCACCTTGAAAAGGATCATTTCAGAAAGAAACCCATGATGAAAAATTTACCAAATGGAAATCAATTCCCATCGATTTTATAGCTTGTCAAGAATGTTAGTGGAGTTGCCTTTAGTGCTATTAATTTTATGGGAAAGATCGAAGAAATTTACAACGTGTACCACCATAGTGGTTTGGTAATACGTTGTGAATAAATTTATGGTGTGAAGAAAGCTCAATATTTAGGAAATCTATATGTAAAAATTTTAGAGCATAGGCAAGGATATAGCTAAAGAATAATTTCATCAACTAACAATAAGTGAAAAGGAAAAATTGTATGAGAGAATGAATTCGATTATCAATAATGATGAGAGAATCAATACATAAAGAAACTAAGTTAATATTAACTGTATGTAAGTGCTAAATTTAACTAAAGCCAATTAAAGCTATGTGCACACCACATGCAAGGAGTAAAGATAATTAAAAATAACTAATGTGTATATATACCAATACCCTACCTTAAGAATGTAATTTTAGGTACTAGTGTACAATGCATGAAAGAGGAAAGAGGGCAAATCTAGTGGAAAGAAAAACCCCACTCAAAATACAATGAAAAACGAAAAGAAAAGACACTTGTTAGGAAGTTGTGTCCTTCACCCTGAGACGATCGTGCAAAAATTGAAAATTCTTCTCATTGAAATTCTTAGTGAATATTTTAGTAGTCTGCTTAGAATTAGGATAGTATTGTAGATCAAAGTGTAGTCCATGTGGATCTTGATATGTTTGGTGCATTGTTGCTGCATTATATCTCCGCAAAATTTCAATGTAATATGATTGTCACACCATATGAGAGTTGGATGATGGAAAATGACTCCAAGATTGAAAAGGAAATACTACAACCAAATGGCCCAAATTGTGCCATTTTTGCTTATGAAAAAGGAATAAGAAATTGCTTCTTGGTTGACCAACAAATGGGTGAGACACCAAAATAAGTACATAGCCATAGGTGGACTTGCAATCAAGGTTGTTGCCATCCCAATCTAAATATATGAACCCAATGAGATCCAAAGAATATTTTATTTCATAATGAATCTCATAGGTGATTGTCCCTTAGACATATCAAAGGATGCACTTTGCAACTTTCCAGTGTAACTCATGTGGCTCCTGCATGTATCTAGAAATTACTCGTATGGAATATGATAGATCAAGATGGGAGTGATTGAGATAAATAAGGCTCCCCACAAGTTCATGGTACAATTTTTAATCAACCAATAGTGTGTTTTTTCCATACTGAAGCTTTATCCATGAAAAGAAAGGTGTGGTTACTGGCTTGCAGTCACTCATGTGAAATAATGCCAAAATATATATAACATAATTTGGCTGAGAAATGGTAATAATGGATCCATTTTTACTTATCGTTAGTCCAATGAATAAATTTAGGAGGCCCATGCATGTCATATAAAGCCAATTATGAAATTTAGTTTTAATCTCAATAATGGAAGAAATTGAACTAGCTTTTATTAAAATATCATCTATGTAGAGTAGTATGATCAACAAGGAGTCAATTTTCTATAAAAATAAACATTAGAACAAAAAATATGAATCCTCGCATACTAGGATCTAGGTGCTTGATTGAGGCCATAGAGAAATTTCTTGAGTTTGCATAACATAGATGAATTTTGCATGTATCCTTATGGTTTTTCCATGAAGATTTCCTCCTAGAGATCACCATGAAGAAATTCAGTAATCACATTCATATGGTTCCCCTCAAGCTATCTTACTACCATAATGGAGAGAGCTAATTGGAAAGAATCCAATTTTTTTTCCATTGGAGAAAAATTCTCTTCATAATCAACACCATGTACCAAATAAAATCCTTTGACCGCCAACCATTCTTTATATCTATTGCTTGCCTGGTTCAATAAACCCACTTGCACCTGACCATTTTACAATTGGAAAGTAGCAGAACCAAGTCCCAAGTTTTGTTCTCAATGAGAGAGTTGTATTCCACATTCGTAGTTGCTTCCCATGCAGGATTTATGACTTCTTCTGCATAAGTTTTTGGATTAGATGCATGCATCAGATAAGCATGCATGGGCATGCATGTCTTCATAGCTGAGAGTCTTTGGGGAGCTTCCTCAAACTGAGGTCTAGTGGCAATATCATCAAAGAAATCACTCAAGCTATGCCATATTTTTGTTGAAGGTGGTCAAGAATCTCCTTAATTAGATGAGGAAGAATTATCTCGATGTTCAGTAAATAATGGTCCAATAGGTGTCATAGGAAAAGGCTCAGCTAGATCAGAAATTTGATCTGAAGTATCATCTACATACTCATCAACTGGTGGTGAGGGTAAATTTGTAATAGGTTCATGTGGGAGTGCATGCAAAATGGAATCTGAGTGAAGAAAATATACTGAAAATGTATACATATAGGACTGATCATTTACCTTGACAAATGCAATCTTTGAGTTGTTTGCATATCATTAACTTTTAAGGAATCTGGGTTAAATACCACTTTCCTTCTGATGTTGATGTGTGTCATATGGAATCTGGGGTATAGATCACTTTCCTTCGGATGCTGATGTGTGTCATATGATAAACTAAAAGAATATTTACAGAAATACTTAGAAGATGCAAAACATTCTCAAAAATTCCATCTTCGAACTTCAATCTTCTTTTTCTACTTGCTTCTATTGAAGAATTGTCTCCCAATTGGAGATCCCAGGTATGCTTAGAGAGAAGACAAATATTACTTTGAAGAAGCCATATGATGTGAAGCTCCTAAATAAATGACCCATTCTTTTGGTTTAGAATGAATTGCAATCAAAGCATGTCCATTACCCTTTTTTATGATGTATTTTCTTTCATCTTCTTCATGGCACTTTCTAGAAGGTGATGACCAAGATTATTCTTTTGAAGAGTCTTTGTCATAAAATCAATAGTCTTCTTCATGCAAGAGGATACAAGATGATAACCTCTATTAAAATAAGGAAACTTGTAATTTCCTTTCATTCCCTTCTATTCAGGCCCCAAAAATCGGTGCAAGAACATTGGGAAAACCACCTAGTTAGGGTCTTGAAAACCATCCCTTATCCGTTTGATATGGTGGCTCCGACTGGATTTATGGGATGACTTTCCTAGTGAAATATAATTGGGTGGATGGATAGTATTATAATTGATTGTAACTTGATAGATGGGAGTGATAACAAGCTTGAAGTAAATAAATATACCTATCTATATCTATCTTGAGATGAATTATCTCTTAAAAAGATGATCTTTCAGCAAATGCAAATAAATATTATACAAACACTTAGAGATATGAAATAAATTTAAAATAATTTATTTAATTAAATAGTTAATTAAATCAATTTAATAAGCCTATAACACATATGTATACTGCATGTATTGAATATGTACCAAAAGATGGAAATCGAAGATGTTCAAAAATGAATTAATGCATGATTGTTTTAAAAAGATACATAAACAAAACATCATAAAAATAATTAAACATTTCTCATTTGGAACAGAAAATTAACATAAATATAAAAGTACCATGTATATGTTAATTCTGATCATTTGAAAAATAGTATTTGGTCCAACCTTTTCTATTAAGAAAAATTTAAGGGTACAAAATTGTGACTTCTGTAAAGTCTTCCTTTCAAAATTTCAGGACCCCTTCTTAAAAGAAATGAAAGGGTTTATATAATAAAATAGAGAATTTAAAAATATTAATTACAATATAAGCTGAGGAGGTTTAAAACATAAACATAATTTAATGGGGTGACTTGCTTGAAGATTTACCTATTGTCTCATTAACCATTCGTTCCTTCAGTTGAAGGATGTTGAGCTTAGGATGAACCTCAGGAGGTTTTCCTGGCCTAATGCGCAACTTTCCAGTGTAAACCACATCTGAAACAGGAGGCATAATATAGGAAGAAGAATTTGTAAGATAACGCAATATGAGCCATTGGCTATGTGGCCTTACAAAATATTTCCAATACTTTTCCCATTCTAAATTTTCCAATTTTTTGATTCTTTCCTCTTTGACCTTCCTTCCTTCCATTTCCTTATCAAACCTTTCACAATAGGAAGAGAACCAAGAGGGCATATCTCAATAATATTGGCAGCCATGAGATTCTGGCTGACTGTTTCAACAACATTATTAGCCACATCTCTAGCTCTGCAGATGGTCCTTTTGAGCTTGTTTCAATTGTATGTCCCAATCAGTAAATAAAATTTCCTTTATGGAATCCTCAATCCTAGGAATAAGAGCCTTTCGACCATAAGTAATATCTTTCCAGGTGACATAATATGACACTTATCATCGATCTCATCGAATCTCATTCTTTGGTATGCTACTCCATTAATCAGTGAATCACTTTTCTCACATAATTCAATGATAGTTGAAATTTTTTGACATAAAATAACTTGTTTTTGTGCTAATAGGGTGTTTAATTCCAGTGCTTCTTTCCTAAATTCATCTATTTTCAAACTCTCTTTCAATTTCTCAAAAGTGAACTGAAATTGATGAATTTGAGTGTCCTTAGCACAAGTTTTAGTTTGGTGATGCAGCTTCAATTGATCAATGCTCTCTTGGAGCTATGATATTTGTACCTGTAGTTGTTGGTTGGCATTCTGCTTCTTTGCATGTAGTTACTGTTATAATTGTAGGAATCTTTCACCATTTTCTTTGATTAACTGTTGAACTTCGTTTCGATGGCTTTATCTATAACAGCAGATGCATAGGCTCCTACGAACTGGGTCAAACAAGCTAGATCCTGAGAAGGATCTATGTGTGAATGTTTCTAAGATACCTCCATAGGAACATCTCCTAGGACAAGGAGTTGACACTACTATTTTCTCCTTCTTTTTTTTGCCTTCTCCTAACCGCTTTATTCTTAGGACAATAAAATATGGCAAGAGGAGGGATTTATTTAATTTTCAGTATAATTTCTGTAGTACGGAAGGTCGAGATTAATTCCATTTGTTATGTGCTAACTGAATTGTTAGTTGACCCAATAGTAAACGAGTTCTCCCTTTTTCTTTGATGCATTTTCACTATTTGTTAATGACGAGTGATCATCACTTCTTGGTCTCCTTGAAGTTTTTGATTAAAATCCTTCCAAACATTATTCAAGCTACTGGGAAACTCTAAATCCATGGTTTTAACTCTAGAAGATTTACCATCTTCAGATTTGCTAACGAATTCAGTATCCTTAGGTGTTTTTTTTCTTTCTCCTTGATGGGTTGGGATACCTCTAGAATTTTTAAAGGAATCCCTTCAAATATTTTGCTCTTTTACTTCTTGAACTCTAACAACTGTTATGGATTGAGGTGTGATGTTGCTAAATTATGAACTACGGAATAAGTGTCGAATGAATCAAACAAGTCATCGAAATCATCTTCTTCATGCACAAAATGTCTAATTTTTACTTGAGTGGTGAAATCATTGGAAACTTGATTCGGGTCATATTGTCTGTTTGAAATTGGAAACAATTTCAAACATTCAATTTGGTTGACTTCTAATCCTACGTGCTTATAGTTTTCTAATGCATAGAAACCACAATGAACTAGAAAGGAGGGCCATGAAGCTTTCTTGGATTCCTTCAGAAACTTATTTAATCTATTTATGAAAGTTTGATAAGCTATTTCTCTTGCAAGAAGATTATCAGAAACATATAATGGTAAAACATGTGGCCGAGACAGGCTCCTGAAGACTCTTACATAGGTAAATAATTCTTCATCGAACCATTTTCCAATGGAGGAGGAGTCAGCTGAGCTTCCTTAGATAACCTTTGGGCTTTCTCATTGAACACATCTTGAAATAAAGGGAGCATAAATCCATCAAATATTTTATAAAAATGGTTTTCATATTTTAACTTCCATAACATGCTATGATAGACATGAATGGGGAGAGGGTCCTCGGTGGTCCATTTCCATCCCATGGTTGGAACATCTAAAGTTAAACATACAAAATCCATAATATAAGCACTCATGTAAAATGGGGGAAATATTTTGGACGAAATATAATGATTTTTTCTATATTCCAGAATCTGAGTGGTGATAATACCTCTAGAATTTTTAAAGGAATCCCTTCCAATATCTTTCTCTTGTATTTCTTGAACTTTGACAACTGTTGTGGATTAAGGCATGATGTTGCTAAATTATGAACTACAGAATAAGTGTTGAATGAATAAAAAAAGTCATCGAAATCATCTTCTTCATGCCCAAAATGTCTAATTTTTACTTGAGTGGTGAAATCACTGGCAACTTGATTCGGGTCATATGGTCTGTTTGAAATTGTAAACAATTTCAAAAATTCAATTTGGTTGACTTCTAATCCTACGTGCTTGTAGTTGTCTAATGCATATACACCACGATGAACTGGAAAGGAGGGCCATGAAGCTTTCTTGGCTTCCTTCATAAACTTATTTAATCTATTTCTGACAGTTTGATAAGCTATTTCACTTGAAAGAAGCTTATTCAGAACATATAATGGTAAAACATGTGGCCGAGACAGACTCCCAAAGACTTTGAAATAGGTAAATAATTCTCCATCGAACCATTTTCCAATGGAGGAGAAGTCAACTTGAGCTTCCTTAGATAACCTGTGGGCTTTCTCATTGAACACAACTTGAAATAAAGGGAGCATAACTCCATCAAACATTTTATAAAAATGGTTTTCATATTTTAACTTCCATAACATGCTATGATAGACATGAATGGAGAGAGGATCCTCGGTGGTCCATTTCTAACCCATGGTTGGAAAATCTAAAGTGAAACATACAAAATCCATAATATAAGCACTTACGTAAAATGGGGTAAATATTTTGGATGAAAAATAACAATTTTTTTTATATTCCAGAATCTGAGTGGCAATATTGTTGGACAAAATGGTCCCCCAGTCAATGATATAAGAATATTCCATTGATTCCATTAGGGGAACCCATTCAACTGAAAATTTTGTAATATTAGGATGAATGAAGAGCCTATACATCATTGCAACAACATAACAGTAGGGAATAGCAAGGGTATCAGTAGAATACAAACCATTATCATCATTTTTAGGTTTATTCGGGTTGCTCCTCCATTGCATGATAGGATTTCACATAAGCTCATTCTCACTAGCGAATTGCACCATATATTATTTTTCATATAACTTCTCTTAGTCTAGAATGTGATACATTGTCTTCAAGTCTTCCATTTTTAAATAACCTTATCATTGTTCCTCTGTTGGTTAGGAAAGTTCTGTCCCTAGTGTTGAGGTTTATGGTTATCCATCTTATCATATGAGTATATGGTAGAATTTTGGGGGTTTCTCATCCTGAAATAACTTATACACCAATTCCTAGGAGGAAGAAACACTTTGTGACCCGCATGTTGTGCTTGTGAATAGAGGAATCATCTATGTTCTTTCACTTAGAGTAGTTGTAGGATTTGTGGGTGCCATACGTTTCTTATCTTTCTTCACAATTTTCGACATTTTCCAAAGATGTTTGTTTATTTGGACTCACTTGTGAACAATGAAGAATGATAAGTATAAAAGAGGAATTTTTTATTTATAAATAAGAAAGTACCATAATAATGGAAAAAGTCAAGAAAATGAAACTTGGAACGCAGTTAATACATAAATTCAATTATCTTGCAGTCAAATAATTTTTTGGAAGCATGTGCTATAAAACCGTTTAAGTTATGGAATTAATAGAAAGTATGGGTTGATTTTCCCACACAATAATTCCACCATTTAAATGATATCTGTCGCATCGCAGATGATATTCATGTATGAATCTTTTTATCATGTCGATCAACGACCTTTTTTCGATTGTGATATCGCAATCCAAATTTTGGCAAAAATGAATGAAGGGAAAGAGTGCTCACGAAGAGAAAGTGTGATGTGATAGATTACATTGCATCAGGGAAATGTGGAGGATGACTTTAATATTGTCATAATAAAATTGGGAATGCGATTTGCAATTTGACTACATGTCGAAAGTGGGTCCCGCGGTTTCTTTCTCATAGAATTTTGTTCGGTCAAATGCCTTTTTCCTTCATTAAAGTGTTTTTTTTTAATTTCTCATCGCAACTTATGTTGAGTAGATTTTTAGGATCCATATGTATTTCATGAAATTGTGATAATGTGATTTCTTAACATTCTCCATTCAAGTGTTGTTAAAATGAAAATTCAATGTTTTTAACCCATTTCGTTCCTATTTCTATTTGAATTAATTTCTTAAGGGTTTTATTTTTTCTACTCTAAATTTTAAAAAGGGTCCCCATTATTTTTCTAAGGTAACTATACTAAAAAATTGGGGTTTTTGAATAGCACACCAATCGGTGATTCACTAGAAGAACCAGTTATCTTTGAAAAATAAATTTCTTAGTATCTTTAAATAAGTAAAACTAATTTAAATAAACGAAAGATGTATTTGAAATATTTGAATGAATAAAATTACTCTGAATAAAAAAAATTCATCTTATTGTTAATATTTTAGAAACCTTTCATGAATAAATATCTTCATTCCTCTATATTAATCATCAAAATAGTTTAAAAGATGAAGTAAGTGATTTTTTGTAACATAGCCTTTTCATTTACTCCTTTTGTGAGGTAGAGCGACCAATGCCACTAGGCATTTATAGCCTCGAAAAGGATAGATTTTAACCATCAATGATTCAGTATCCCATCCATCTTTTATTCCAATATTTTGACATAAACCCTTAATCATATAACTTTTTTTTTGTTGTTCTTAGAATTCATTGTCCTGGCTTGGAGACCATAAAGTGATAATGTCATTCACTGGTTATAATTGAATTGAACAAGTTGGCTCATGATGAGGCCCATTGTCTTATGATTATTTAATAATAATGAGTCATTACCTTGGTTTGATATGCAATAGTGGTAATGTCAGTTTATTATTTATCAATGATCATGGTAAGCAGGCTCATGTTGAGACCTCTTATCCTTTTAAGTTTTTTTATATTTTTGAATTACACTCTAGAAAAATCATAATTAATGGATGGGGAGAATCATTGACTCCTTAAGAGTTTTAGGATGAAAACTTAGAGTTAAAGATGCTTAGGGACAACAATTCTTTACTTTGTAAGAATGAACTTTTTCTAACTGATAATAAAGCACAAAGACTTTAAAAAATTTGGGTTTACAAAATTTATGATTTCATTGGAAAAATATTTCAAAGTTGTATAATATTCATTCAATTTTCAAGTTTTTAGTTATTTCCTCAAGGATTTATATTCTTCAAAAATAAGAAGTCATAGAATAATTTAGAGGGGTTGCGAAAAGCCAAAAGTATGTAAGAAAACATTATTCTCCTAAAAGTTTAAGTATAAGTATGATATATTTGGAAGAAAGTTTTCTTCTAAGAAAATATTTTCTCCCTTGAATATCTTGTAACATGAAGGTTGATGGGAAATTTTTTTTCTGTGATTTGAAATGGTCCAAGCCACATTCTTTGGAATTTTATATGATTACATTTTTCCTCATGTGCCTTGTCCCATTTAAGGAAGAGGTCTCCAACTTGAAATGATTTTTTGGAAACAAAATTTACATTGAAATAATTTTCTACCATCTGCTAGTGTCGAGCATCAGTTAATTTGTCCTTTTCCCTTTCATCTTGTAGTTTAATGATCTAAGATATTCTTAATTGTAAGGAAGAATAAGGTACTTCATCAATAACTTGAACTAGGGCTGATGAAGGAAGAGCTAAAATTAATGGAATTACAACTTCTTTCCCATAAACTAGATTGAATGGAGAAGTACCTATAAAGGCCTTCTGAGTAATCCTATCTACCCATAGTGAAAATGTTAAAGACTTATGCCAATTTTTTTGGCTTTGATCAATAGTCCATTTTATGATTCTTATGAGATTTTTATTTTTTGATTATGCTAGACCATTCCCTTGGGGATAGTAGTTAGCAGAATATTTAAGTTTAAAAACCCTTTTGAGAGTAAAGTCAGTCATACTATTTCCTAAAAAGTAAGATGCATTATCAAAAATAAGTGCATTAAGTAAGCCAAACCTGCTGATAATGAATTTAACAATAAATTCCATAATGGCCTCAGAGTTAGCTACCTTTAGTGGAACAACTTCCACCAACTTAGTAAAATAGTCTGTAGAAGTCAGAATGTATCTATGTTGTTTTGATGAGTTAGGAACAACCTCACCTATGATTTCTAATCCCCATTGCTCAAAAGGTTTCCCAATGTTGACTCGCTGCAATGGTAAGGCTCGTTTTTTTTGTTTTCCAGCAGTAGTTTGGCATGTTTTACATTTTCTCATGTATACATGAGAATATTTAAAAAAATTTGGCCAATAATATCCTACATGAAGGATTTTGTGTGATGTTGTATCTCCTCCAAAATTTCCACCTATGCATCCATCATGGACTTCCTACAAAACCCTCTACGCTTCATACTTTTCAAGGCATATTAATAGTATAGAGTGATAGTTCTTTTTCAATAAAACATTGTCTATGATATTATATTGAATAGATTTCAATATCGAAGATATTTTTCTTTTATAATTGAGTTTTGTGGGAGAATATCCATTTTTAAAATAAAATATAAGATCAACATACTCTGATTCAGAGTCATTCAGATGTACCTCAACAATGTGTATAGTGTTATCAGAATCTTCATCATCTGATATGTTGGATGCTCTAGAAAGTAATCTACAGAGCACTTTCCCTCTAATTACTTTGGATGGTATTATTTCAATGTCATATTCATGTAGAGAAGTAACTCAATTTTCTTGATTTTCTTTGATTTCGCTTTGAATAAATAGTTTCCTTACTACTGAAAATGGAACTATTACCTTGGTGTGTGTCTTTAGGAGAAAAGGTTTGAAACTCTTTAAAGATTTGTAAACAAAAAAGGCTTTTTTTTCCACTTTCGAATAATTTAGCTCAACACCTTGGAGATTTTAAATAATTAAGGAAATGGGTGCTTCAATATTTTGATCATTTATTTGTGTTAACACAACAGTGTAAGATGTTTTGGATGCAAAAGTATATAAAATTAAATGATTATAAAAATATGGGGTAGTAAGAGAAGGATAATTTATAATGGCTTGCTTGATTAGATGAAAAAATTCTCTTTCATTGTTTCCCCATTTGAAGAGTGCATTTTTCTTAATCATTACCTGCAACGGTAAAAATAATTGGGGAAATTTTGGAACAAATATCTTAACAAAATGTATCTATCCTAAAAAGGACTGCATGGATTTATTATTATGGGTATGAGAGATTTTAGAAATTTCCTTTATCCTTTTTGGATCTATTAAAATGCCTTCTTTTGACACAAAAAATCCTAAAATTTTACCTTCACTTAAAGAAAAATAATACTTTTTGGGATTTAAATAAATTCCATACTTTAAACAATGTTCAAGGATTTTCTTAAGATCATGGCAGTGGGCACTTATTTTCTTGGAATAGATGGTTATATCATCTAAGTATACAACCAAAATTTTGTTTATTAGTCCTCTAAAAGAAATTTCCATCACTATTTGAAAAGTTCCTCCTTCACTGATTAGACCAAAAGGAATTTTCTGATAAGCATAAGTGCCCCATTTCATTCTATATGTAGTATTTAACCTATATTCAAGATGAAACATAATCTAATTGTAGCCTAAAAATCCATTAAGGAAAGACATCAATTCAGATCCAGCAACTGATTGCAAATTTGTTCCATAGGTGGTAATGGGAAATTGTCTTTTAAGCAATCTTTGTTTAAGTTCCTAAAATATATACATATGTGAATGTCACCATTATTTTTCCTAACATGGACTAAATTTGAGACCCACTTTGAATTCCTAACAAGGAAAATTATCTTTATCTTAAGGATTTTATTCAGTTCATTTTTTATTTCAATTTCAAGATCAGGGTGAATTTTCCTCAACTTTTGTTGTATAGGCTTCGCAGTGGATGTCATTATAATAGTATGTTGGATAACATAGGTATCATACGTTTTGAGATATTCATATTTCCATGTGAAAAATTTCTTATATTTCTTTAGTAAATTAATCAAGTCTAATCTTTCATGACGCGAAATACCAAGTCCTAAATTAATATTCTAAGGGTTGAGATCTATAGCAAGGTTTACTAGTTCAAAACTTAAAGTTTAAATTTGCAGTTTATAATTAGTAACCTTTTTAAACACATCTTTGAGATCATAAAGATATTCAAGCTTAACCACATATTTATGTATGGAATTCTCTTCAAGTTTTTGATTCATTTTTCTTTCATGTTTGTCTTCATCGATTAGTTGATCATCATCTGACCCTTCCAATGTGAGAAAGGTTAAAAAATATTCATCATCATTAAATACTCTCCAATTAGTGACATTATCAGGAATATATGGGCGAGAAATCAATTCTACAGAAAATCTATCTGCACTATAATCCTCAGAAGCTATAAGTCTAGATTCTACATTAGCTATAAGGTTAGTGCTTGCATTCTGGAGCCTTGGAATAGACAAGATATTGAATGCTAAGAAGTTTGAGGTAAGAGATTGTAATAATGCTTGGTAATGCTTGAGGTGACTAGAAATACAATGAATAGTATTTCTTCCCTGTTTGATAATTATTTCAGAGTCACCATAGACTTGAAGATATTTCACATCGAGATCTATTGCTTTGTGCAAGCCTTGAACCAATGCTTCATATTATGTAGTATTCTTTGTGCAGTCAAATTCAAGCCTACAAGCCAACATTGTCATTTCTCATTCCATGCTAATTAGTATGCAACCAACTCCTGCACCTTCACTAGATTTTGATCCATCAAAGTATGATGTCCAGAATAAAGTTTTAACACATGATTTATCTATGATATTTATACAATTGGAAGCTTCTAACTGAGAAAAAATTTCAATTTGAGAATTGACTGAGTTGATAAGAAATAGATATTTATGAACATTGAAATTGCCTAAAAATGATTCAAGAGAGTAATTTCCAAGAATATTTTTAGTAAAATCCATGGGTTCATTTTCATCCCCGAAGTTGGTTACTAAATATTTCATATTTTTTTCGTGATAACCTCGAATTTGATTTGGATTACCATTGTAGGAAGCCACATATGAGACCAATCAATTGAAAAATAACAATGAAGTTTCTCTATCCAATCTCTACTTAGAATTAAACCATAAAATTCAGGAATATTAGCAACCAAAATATCAATTATTTGATGAAATTTTGAATTAGATGCTAGTCTGATAAGGACATAATTCATTTCTCCTATTACCTTCACTTTGGTTCTGTATAATTGCAAAATTTTTAATTCAGACGTTTGTGGAGTGATATTTAACTTCAAAAAAAGAGAATAAGGCATGATATTTGAAGAAGCTCCAGAGTCTATTAGACAATTATGCACATTTTTTTAAACATTTCAAAGTCAAAATAAAAGGAGGGGTATGTTAATTAGACCTATCTTTGATTAGAATAGCATCATTTGCGTCAAATTTTTCAGATGAATCAGTAGGAGTTTTTCCAACTCCTTTTGAGGCATTGGAAGTAACAGGGGTAGGTAAGGGTGAAGCAGGGGCTATATTAAGCTCTTTGAGTAAGATTTTTTGCTGCTATTTTAATTTACTAAGGTCATGAATGGAGATATTTGCCTTCACTTTCTTCATGTATTTCACTATATTATACTCTATAGTATCAGAGATAACTAGGCCGTTTGATGTAGATGGATTGTTAGAATAAGTTGGGCTTGATTGATGAGGAGGAGTCCTTCTGTTTACAACTTTATCCTTAACAACACGGGATGTAGATTTCTAATTTTGAGGTGAATGAGGAAGATTTGTAGAATTTTTACTTCTAGTGTTAGCTGGATGCGCCTCATGCTCATCTCCATTACAATATGTAGGAAGAATAAAGTCCAATACTTGATGGTGTTATAACTGACTATAACTTTATAGTGGGAGTGATAAAAAGCTTCAAGTAAATAAATATAGCTATGTATATCTATCCCGTGATGAATTGTATTTCTATGTAATTTAAAAATATGATCTTTCAGTGAATGAAAATAAATATTATAAAAACACTTAGATATATGTGTTACACCATTTTTTCATCATCTAACCTGTTACTATTAGATGGGCTAAAGTACACCATGTAAGACCAATTTTACCATAGTAAAATTTCTTTTACTATGAGAAATAATTTAATAACCCATATTTTATTAATTTATTTCTCGTCTAAACATGAAACCCCATGAGGAATAATTAAATAAATCCTTCTTTGTTTGATTTTCCTCTAGGGATAATTAACTAAACCACTGTTAAATTAATATTCCTGGTCATATTTAACCCAAAACAGGAAAATTAATGAGATAAATCATTATTTATCTTATTATTTTCTAGGAATAATTATTTAAATCATTATTTAATAATATTCCTTCTAACATTTGATTAAATCATTTTTAAATAATTGAATAAATCCTTATTTATTTAATTATTCTTTAACCACATTCTTAAAATAATAAATAAATCATTTATTTTTTTATTATTTCTAAATAAAGTGATTTGACCAAGTTTAAATTCCTTTTCCCTCCAAAAAAAATAATGAAATATTCCATGAAAGTTGGATCTAGATTTGGTTAATAATATTTTAATTATGCACCAATGTTTAGACTAACTCAATATTTTGTTATAAATAGAAGAGTTTTCCATTAATTCACTACTTTTTGTTGCCTTGAGCTCACCTCTTGATCTAGAGATCTATACTTTTGGTCTAATTATGATCCTCCATCATTGTCATATTTTTTCTACTTGTGCTTGTGAGCTCCCTTTGAGTTCCATTTTTGTTTAGGTTTTCTGCACCATCAAGAGAGAGAGAGAGAGATCTTGGATCTCAAGCATTGAGGACATACAAGAACCCATCCCATTGAGGGGGGCTGGTAAAATATTTCTATGTTCCCTTCCCAGGTGTCATAATACAATTTTTTTTTTTATAAATTCTTGTCTTGTCCATTGGATGTATGGAGAAAATTCCTGCTTATTTTTGTCGTTTAATGTCTTTAAATGCATAGATCTAGAATTTTTTAACATTTATTCTGATCACTTACTATAGATCTAAGGAAATTGACAGCCACATTTGGTGTTAGCACTATTTTTGCACTGAGAGGCACATTTTACAGCCCAGTATGACCCTGATGTGTAAGTATGTCAGAAGCCAAAAAAAAAATCAGCTTGAACAATAGCTTACATAAACATATAAATGAAAAATTAAAAATCTATTAAAAATAAATATAAACAATATAAACTTAAAATATGAAGAGTTTACTAACACTCAAAAAAAGAGATATGGTAAATAAATAAAATATGGTAAATACGTAAAAATATAAATAAACCATACGTATGGTAAATAAATAAAACCTCTTTTTATATTACTCACGAGGTATGGTAAATAAATAAAAATATAAATAAAGTAAAGGTATGGTAAATAAATAAAACCGATTTTTATATTTACTCAATAAACCACTTTATATTTACAAAAAATCAAAAACAAGTTTTATTTAGGTGAAGCCTATGGGACAAATTATTATTAATACCATGGGCCAAATACCATGGGACAAATTATTAATAACACCATGGGAAAATACCATGGGCCAAATAATATATTTATCAAATAGGTATGGTAAATAAGTAAATATAAAAGAGGTATAAAGAGGTAAGGTAAATAAATAAAAATATATCAAATACCATTAGAAATCAAGATATAAATATATATGAAGTATAAGCGTCAAATACAATGGACCAAATTATTATTATTAAATTTAATTTGTTTAGATTAATAGAATATTAAATTTATTATATTGTAATATATATTAATATATCATGATATATGATAGAGGTGGAGAAATAGGGGGGAGTGACAAGGGAGATATGGAGATAAATTGAAGGAGAAGGGAGAAGAGGAATGAAGAGAGAGAGAGTGAGAAGAGTAAGAGAGTTAGAGAAGGGTAAGAGAGGGAGAGGGAGACATAAAGATGGAGGAGGGAGAGAGATAAGGAGAGAGGGAGGGAGAAGGAGAGATGATTGGAGGGTAGAGAGTGAGAGAGAGAGAAAGAAGGGGGAAGGGAGAGGGAGGTAGGAGAGAAAGAGAGAGAGAGAAAGGATGAAAGGTGGAGGAGAGATGGAGGGATAGAGAGATGGAGCTGGAAGCGGAGTGAGGAAAGGAAGAAGAAATACATAGAGAGGGAGTGACACGGGATAGATGGAGAGGGAGTGTGTATGCTTATGAGTGGGATAAAGATACATAGGAGTGAAGGAGACAAGGGGGAGAGAAGGAGAAAGGAGGAGTGACAGAGACAAGGGGGAGAGAAGGATAAAGGGATAGAAATAGTATTATAGTTGGAGAGTGAGATAGAGTGATGGGGGAAGAGAGAGGATTGGAGGAAAAAGAGAGAGAGAAATAAAGAGAGTTGGGGGGGTCAAATAGAAGGAAGTGAGAGAGGAATGATGAGAGAGAGGAAGAGAGTGATGGGGGAAGAGAGGATTGTAGGAAGGAGAGAGAGAGAAAGAGAGAGATGGGGGAAGATAAAGGGAGGTAGGAGATAAAGGGAGAGAGAGGAAGGAAAAGGGAGGGTACTTGAAAGAGAGGAGGAGAGAGGGAGGAATAGAAATATGGATTTGGAGGGGGAGAGAGGGAGGGATTTAGAGATGGAGAGAGAGAGATATGGGGGAAGAGAAAGGGTGGTAGGAGAGAAATGGAGAGAGAGGAAGGAAAGTAGAGGAGACTTGAAATAGAGGAGGAGAGAGGAGAGGAGAGAGGGAGGGATAGAAATATGGATTTGGAGGGGGAGAGAGGGAGGGATTGAGAGATGGAGCTGGATGAGGAGAGAGGGAGGGAAGAATAAATACATAGAGAGTGAGTAGCGGAGAGAGAGGGGGAGTGACAAGGGAGAGATAAAGAGGGAGTGTGTATGTTTTGGGGTGAGATAAAGAGACAAATAAGGAAATATGGAGAGAAGGGGGGAGAGAAGGGGAGAGAGAGGCATATGGTAACAAAGTTGGAAGCTGATGATAGAGAGAGAGGGGGGGGAGAGAAAGGAAGAGAGAGAGTGAAGAGAGGTAGGGAAAGAGATAAGAAGATGGAGAGGGAGAGAGGGGGAGGTAAGAATAAAGACATAGAGGGTGCAAGGTGGAAAGAGAGAGAAAGAGAGTGATAAAGAAGATGGAGAGAGAGGGAGAAAGGGTAGCAGGAAGGAAGAGAGATAGAAGAGAGAGAGAGAGAGAGAGAGAGAGAGAGAGAGGGAGAGAGAGAGAGAGAGGAGGAGGAGGAGGAGGAGGGAGTGATAGATATATAGATAGATTGGAGAAAGAGAGTTTATGTTTTGGAGTTGATATAAAGAGATAGAGTGAGATATAGATATAGATGTAAGGTGAAGAGAAAAAAAGATAGACGAAGAGAAGGAGGGAGGGACAAGGAAATTGATAGATATGGAGTGAGAGAGAGTGTGTGTATGGTGGGGTGAGATAAAGAGAAAAAGAAGGAGAGGTGGATGGATATATAGATATATATGGGGGAGAGAGGGAAGAAGGTTTCCTATAGTAGATGCATTGATTTCAGTGTAGATGGTGATTTCTAATCCTATTTGATTTCTTGCACTAGATGAATTGATTTTGGTGTAGATGTTGATTTCTAACAATATTTGATTACTTACACTAGATGGATTTATTTTAATGTAGATGATTTCTAATCCTATTTGATTGCTTGCACTAAATGCATTAATTTCAGTGTAGATGATGATTTCTAATCCTATTTGATTGATTTCGCTCGATGCATTAATTTTAATGTACATTTTGATTTTTGGTTATATTTGGTTTCTTTCACTAGATGAATTGATTTCAATGTAGATTATTTTTAATCCTATTTGATTGCTTGCACTGAATGGATTGATTTCAATGTAGATGGTGATTTCTAATCCTATTTGATTGCTTTCACTAAATGCCTTGATTTCAGTGTAGATTGTGATTTCTAATCTTAATTGATTTCTTGCACTAGATGCATTAATTTCAATGTAGATGTTGATTTATAATTATATTTGATTGCTTGCACTAAATGCATTGATTTAAATGTAGATGATTTATAATCCTATTTGATTCCTTGCACTAAATGCATTTATTTCAGTGTAGATGGTGATTTCTAATCCTATTTGATTGCATGCACTATATGCATTGATTTTAGTGTAAATTTTGGATTTAAATCCTATTTTCCTACTTGCAGTAGGCTTATTTATTTGAGTTTAGATGTTTATTTCTAATCATATTTCATTACTTGCATTCGATGCATTGATTTTAGTGTAGTTTTTGTTTTCTATTATTATTTGATTTCTTGCATTAGTTGCATTGATTTCAATGTATATGTTGATTTCTGATTTGATGTAATTGGATGTATGATGGCACATTAATTTTAAAGTCATTGGATTAATAGTGTGTGTGAAATGATTTCAGTGTAAGCACAAAAAATTATTGACAATGTACATTGATTTTTGTGTTATAGTAATTAAACCTATTAATATTGGAGAGCAAGAGAGATAAGGTATGATGTTTACTACAACAACTGAGCTAAATATTTAAATGGTTTACGATTCCAACTGTACTTTTCAAATAATCAACATGAAAATATGACAAAACTAACATGGTTGAAAATAAGAATAGTAGAAGAAAATAGTTTGAAATCGATCACAATGAAGACTATTTGTAATTGACTACATTCTTATTATTCACAGTTTCTATCATTCAATATTTTTACATTGTCACTTTGCATTCAAAATTTTATTTCATCATTAACGTTATTTTACAATATTTATCAACAAACTGAGGTAACTAATCAAATTTAAAATTAAAATGACTCAATAAATATTAGACATATTTAACATATTTAAAATGGTTATGTTAATATTAGATGTATTTACATATTATTGATAAAATTAAGAATATGTTCCTCATATTATCGATAGATTTTTCTTGGTTGCACACGACTGAAACCGGCCTAGATCCATCTTAAATCCGGATCTATCAAACGCCGAGAGGGATCAAATCTCTCGAGGTGAAAACCTTTCCTCAAGTTTTGCACTAAAAAAAGAGGTTTTCACCTCGAGAGATTTGATCCCTCTCGGCGCTTGATAGATCCAGAGTTAATATGGATCTAGGCTGGTTTATGCACAACTAAAGTGATTTTTTTCATATGCTTGTGATTATAATTCACACTAACAACTAGCGACTCCACAAGGGTTTTTAATTACGACTGCTGTCATTTTTCAGATCCTTGCAAGATGAGCTGATTCAGACACTAGGGTTTTTATTTAGCTTCTTATTTTTCATGCCTTGATGTTCATTTAAACCTTTTTTACCCTAAAACCATAAAAATTCTAACTTTCGTGTGTTTCTGGGCCTTTTGCGTAGGTAACAGGTATCAACCGTAGCAGAGACAACACTTTTTTTTTTTTAATTTGTTCCCGAGTCAATTGGAAGTGCAGGTCAGATGTTTGGCCCAAAACCTATGACCTCATCTCTCAGGTAGCGGATAACTGCCCAAAAAAT
Source organism: Pinus albicaulis (assembly GCA_034641835.2). Taxonomy (NCBI): domain Eukaryota; kingdom Viridiplantae; phylum Streptophyta; class Pinopsida; order Pinales; family Pinaceae; genus Pinus; species Pinus albicaulis. The sequence goes on from CM076578.1 coordinate 1,688,328,597, forward strand.
GCAACCTTAGTGGAAAACATGTCAGAACCTGCGAATTGTACCTTTTTGCGGAATTTTTTCTGTGATTTTCAGGGTTTGTTTGGGGCATTGTTCAAGGTTTTCTAACCTCTGTGTTTATCCGTCTTGGACCTGTACTTGCTTAGTTTTACTCGTCGATGTAGGAGCCAAACCCCCTAGGAAATCAGTATGCTTCCACCTTTTTAGGGGGAGTTTAGCTTAAGCAGGTCTTTTAAGATTTCAGTGCTTTTTTAGCCATTTTTTCATATTTGAATCTGTATTTTTAGATCCATTTCATATCGATTATTTATCCATCCAAAAAAAATATTTTCAGTTCTTTTTGGTCCTGCTTTAGGGTCCCCTCCATTTCCCTTTAGGTTGTTTCATTTCGCCACCTATTTTTTAGCATTTTTTCCCTCTGGTTTCTTACTTTTTTCTGCACCTCTTTCCAATAGATTTGACCTTTAGATCCCTGTCCCTCTTGACCTTAGATCCATTGGCCATTCTGTGTGTTTTGAGTAGATTTTTCCCAACCATAGACTAGTTGTTGGGAAGCCCTCTTGCTTGGGTTTAAATTTATGCATCTTTAGCAGTTTATTTTATTGTCGTTTTCAATTTCCTTTACTGTTGCTTTCAATTTTATTTATAGTTATAAAAAATCATTTTTATTTTTTCTCTACACACATCTGGGCTTAGTTAAATTAACACACTTATCAAGCACACACACCTAAAGCAAAAAGCGCCTGGTTTACATAGCCAGGCCAAGACTTAAACATTGTAATCAATTAATCTGCACCTTCGTGCCCTTGTTTACCTCTCTTCCTTATTTGGTTCCATGTATATTTTCCATCATTGCACCCCCAAGGTTCTTATCCCCGAGACTCCAAGGCATTCATCCTCAGTTTCCATTAGGAAGACTTATCCCACTGTGTAGGGTTCGAGTTCATCCTCCACTGAGTCCCCATTCTGACTCTGATTCTGGTTCATCGGGTTCCCCTTCTATTTCTATCCCCAGTTCTCCTTGACCTTTCACCTTCATCATGTCTGGTTCAAGACCTAACACTGGTGGTGGCCTCGGCACTAATGTTGGAAATGCTACTAGTGGTGCTACAACAGGAGTGGTGCCACAACAGGAACTATTTTGGTTGCTCCCTTACTTCCTTAAATGGCAGGCCTAAGCCTTCCCGATTTCAACCATTTGATTAATGAACCTATACACCATGATCCAAGTTGGACTGCTATGCTAATGAAACTTCCTTTAGACATCCCTAAGTTTGAAAGAAATGTTGGAGAGGATCCTACCAATCATGTTCGTTATTTCCACATGTCGTGTTTGTCCAACTCTATCACTAATGACTTTGTCCCTCTTCGGTTATTCCAGTGTATGCTTCGCTTATAGGAGAAGCCTCCAAGTGGTATGTCGACTAGGCCACTACCTCTCACACTACTTTTGCGACTCTTGCAAAGGCATTTCTATCCTACTTCCAACTTCCCATTTACTATGACACTGATACCGAACTCTTGACCACTTTCCGTCAAACTTCTGCCACCTACCTATCTGATCATGTTGAAGAATGGTGCAAAAGGAAGAGCCTATGTCGAGCCCCTGTTTTCAAAGACAATGTCAACATGGACTGGTTTCTTAGATCCATTTTTCCCTCTATTTGTGAGGATGTCACATCTCACTTTCCTCATACTGAGGAAGAAGCCCTCCAAATTGCGTTGAATTATGACTTCATCTACACGCAATCTGGTTATGTTTATATCTTCTTACATGATCTCCCTAGACTTGGTGGTGCTAACACACTGGGGGAATCTCACACCACCAACTGTATCATTGGATTCCTTTCATATCTGTACACTCATCCTCCTATGGGTTATGGTTTCGCTGAGGGAGGGACAAACTCCTCCAGCACTTTCCCCCTCCTAGTAACATCTATCCACGACACATTATGCCTTACACCTTTGCCAAACTGCATCATCTGATGCTAGGGCCTACTTTTTCCCAACCTGTTTACCCTAACGTTGTCCAACCTCCTTACTATTTGTATCCAAAGCTAGGTGTTCCAGCTCCTCCAGCACAACCACCTCCACCTCCCATGCCTTCTCAAGCTCTGCAGCAGCAACCACCCCCTCCTTAGGTTAGGTGTATGCGTAGAAGAGTGCGACTAATCCTCCCACTTCCAAAAAGAAGAGGAAAGGCAACCATAACCAACTCACTCTAGGTAATCCAGAAAACAAGCCCTAAGGAAATACATCTAACACTGCAACCCAGAAACAGGGCACTCAGTCCAAGCAGGATAGTCCTCTTTGCATGAATAAGCCTTGTTCTTGTTGCAGTGTCCATGGTCACTATACCCATGATTATCCCCTTTTAACTCAGATACATCAAATTTGGGAAGCTCGAGCAGCATCTCGAGGATAGCAAGCCTCTTCTTCGATTCCTCCTAATTTTGCGCCTATCCAACCGACTGTGTTTACCAATCCTTTCACTCAACAAGGATATGTGGATGCCCAACCCCGTGAAAGTCAGGCAGCCACTCAACTTCCCATATCTGGCACCTCTGATTACAAAATCTTCATGATGAACTCTGACCAAGCCAATATCATTTATATCACCCTTTAGACACGGTCGCACCAGTAGAACAAGCCTCTCGTGACATCCACAACCGATCCCCTAACTTTAGGTCCACCGAGCCAATTTAGACACCCAATGGTCCTTTATAGATCCCTCATCCTAAGGAAGAGGTACATACCGATATCCACAAAGGACTGTTACGTTGAAACATTGCTTTCGATAAAGATGCCCACTCCTATAGTATAGTAGATGACTTGGAGCAATCCCCTGCCACCATGTCAACTCTGGTCGTGCCCTTTACAAAGAGAATATATACTAATTGCTATGGGCATTATGGATCCTTCATATGATCGTTTTATTATCTTCGATCTTGACAAGTCAGAGCACCCACCCATTTTTGCATCCGTCACCTTCCAAATACCTGTCAAGATCTAGAATGCCAATGTCTCCTGATGTATCATTGCTAAGGGGGCATCCACCTGCGTGATGTCTAGTTATATTTGGAAATAGCTCGGATCCCCTAAGTTAGCCACTTCCAATATCACCCTCTGTGTGTGGGATGGCCACTCTTCCCAGCCCCTTGGCATGTTTCACAATTTTCCTATTACTCTTGTGGGAAAAACTATTTGTGTTAACATTGAAGTCATTAAGCCCCCCTTAGACTACAACATTCTATTGGGTTGTAGCTACACTTATGCGATTTCTTTTGTCCCATTTTTGGGTCACCGTAAGAAGTTATTTCGTCATAATGGAAATATCATCACAATTGATTAGCTGACATATTATGAACCGAAGTCCCAGACCTCTCCAGAGTCCATTATTTATTCGGTGGCCAATAAAAAGGGAGTTTAACCTCCGACCAATGTCTCACCCAAAGTATATAAAGATTACTCTTTTATTTTTTCACTCCCTGGTCTTCCCCCTCCTATATATAACCCTAACTTATCAAATGTTCACATGACGCAATCGTCTCGGTCTAATCTCAAACAGTTCGGTTCGACTAGTCAGCAGCCTCACCCTATGCAACCTTCTCCTAGTACTTAGACTTAGCCTTCAGGACCTCCTCCTTAAGGCCCTCCATTTGTAGCTAGTGTCCCTAATCCTATTTATCCTCCTGGAATAGTTCCCCCTAACCTTAACCATCTGGGAGCTGTTCCGGTTACCTATGACCCCTTTGGTCAGATATTGTTTCTTGCTCCCCCTCCTCAAATATTTTTGATATATGTTATGGCTACCTTGACCCTTTCCAACATGAACTTGGGGATCTTGGTCTGGTACATTGATCCACCAGGTAATACCTCGCCTGGTCAGCTCAAACCTTACACTCCTTTGACCCCGGTCCAACCGGTCGCCATGACCCCTCCCTTTTATTTTGTGCCTTAGCCACCTCAACAGGAATATATTCTAGTTTCGAAAGCCTTGGGTGATGGGGGAAAATCTTGCAAAAAGGCACCTAAGCACAAGGCTTCCTAGACAGATCCTACTCCTCCTCAGCCTCCAAAGTGTTCACATATGTGTGCTTTGTGTGATGTTTATGGTCATGCCATCCATCATTGTCCTGAATTTCCTCATATCAAACTGATGGTCAACATCATGTTTCCCAAGTTTGATGTACCAGAAGTCTATGTTACTTTAAGGAATTTAGCTAAGAAACTCAATACTGTGCACAAAAACCATCCTTGTGCTTTGTGTGATCTCTATGCCCACTATATTCACCTTTGTTCGTGCCTCATAGGCTATCACACCTCCTTGGAAGTGGTTCACCAATACGAAGTTGAGCGCAGCTAGTCCTCCTCTCCCTTACTTGCGCGTTATGCTCCGGCACAACCGAATGACACATCCACTCCCATTGACATCCCCCCTCCCCCCCCCCCCCCCCCATGTCGAGATGATGGACCCTTCGGCCAGTATCCTCTACCTATCATCATCTATGAGATCCACAGTAGAAGACCCCTCTAGGGCATCCCATTCTATTTCGCCTGACCTCCCTTCAGCGATCACCTTGGGCTCAACATTGGTGGATTCTTCATCCATTTATTCTCTTGTCACCCTCCATGATGATGAGCATGTGGCCCTCACTTCTCATGATGATGAGTCAGGTAGCTTCACTGCATCATGTGGTCATGCTTCCACCAGTCACCCCATGTTCTATTGTGATGACAACATTATGGGAGATTTTACCACCCCTGACTTTATCTATCCAGTCCATAAGAAAAATGACACCATCCATGTCTATGGTGACTTTGACAATGGGATCACAAGCTATCCCCAAGAAAGTTCCCCCACACCATCCACTATTCAGTGTGCGTGGTTTAGAAATTATACCCATCACATTCCCTCTAGCAATGCTTGTTTTATTTCAACATTGCATTTAGGTTTCCATAATTTTTCATCATCCTCTCATATATTTTCTTGTGGCACCTTTTAGAATGATCCCTTATCCACACAATATAACTTCTATGTCGATGGTGCAAGTCGCTACTCTTGGAATCTAGCCTCGATATTCTGGGAAATTTTCACCCCCTTGCATTTTCTTTTCCTCTCTAACAAAGTATGAATTGATGTTTCCACCAATAACCATGTCGAATATGATGCAGTGATAGATTTTTTAGTCAATACCCTTGACCGTCTCATCCTTCACCTTCATGTTCATTTAGATTCTTTTCTTCTTGTAATGCAATTGAATGTGTTTATCGTGTGCATAATCCTGTCCTTTTTAGAAGATATTTACTAGTGAAGATCTTAAAGTGTGAATTTGGAACGATTACATTCAGTCATGTACCTAAAGCCTGTAATCAATATGTAGATAACATTCTAAACAATAGTCTAGAGTGGCATTTCTCACATGCATTTAACAAGACAATAACCATAAACCATAAAACGATGCATATCCATAATATGTTTCATTCAAATATACAATTTTTTAGTCCGTTAACTCTGATACATATGACATGCCCATAGCATGTTACAAAAAAAAATTTGGGGGCACCTCATACCCCTACATCTAAACAATATCTAGAGGGTCACGGGCCAATGGCTCCTGCAACCCATAGATCATGCATCCCCTGTCAGTCCATCACCATGCGCCGCATTACTCCTAACCACTCTTAGGGTAGATCAATACATGGCTCTATGTACTAGTCATCAAGGTCCTACCAGCCATGCTCAAAAAATTTGGTCAGCAGCCTCTCACATCAGGGCGACTGCATCCTCATTTTGTGTTCTCCTCGATCCACTAGGTCCTGCAGCTCTTGACACTGTTGGCCGTCCCATATACTCGACCGGTTTCACCGGTGCTATATCTGCATACCAAAAGTAAATGAATCAGTACCATATACAATATTTTGAAACTTGAGAATGCACCATAAAATATAAGAAACTTTTCACTTACCTTCTGACCCCCATGCTCGACCTGGCGGAAGTGGCAAGTCGAGGTCCCCATGATATTTCATCCCATTATAGTGATAATCATCCATGTACAATGTCATCTGATCCCAATGCGCAAAAGAAATTGGGTTGGAACACCTGTCCGACTGCCCCAATTCCTCCTCTACATAGCAAGCACCCCCAGCGGCGCATCCTAGGATCTCGTGAGATCTTCTCAAAGAAGAGTGAACAGATAACTGTGCCATATACATAGTCATGTTTCACCTACTGCTTTCACAACGAAACCATCATCTAGGCCTGCCCATAGTAGGCCCCACTCAACATTCCCTCAACCAACATCATCTGTCCCTGAGTGATGTGGTGGAGCACCTAGTTTCCTAGGATCCACAGCACCGCTGCGGCCACAAAATGAGTCTCTAGCCTCTCTAGATCTCTAATCAGTATCAGTGTGCCTTTCACATGGACACCCGGTCGAGAGTGGCGCTCTATAAACTCCATAATGTTCCACCCTCCCAGTAACACTGGCTATGTGCTTCCCACCATCCCAAGTGGTGAGAGACTGGTCAAGAAATATATACCCTGAACTGTTAGCTCAATCTGGTGCCCCTACAATATAAATATCTCGTGATCCGAGTCCAAATATCTGACTATCTATGCCAACAAGGGTTCTCCTTCCCTCATCAATGGGTTCTCCACAAATTTAAGGACCCCAAACCTAGCTAATGCGGCATGGATTGCACGATCCTCTTGGACCTCAGAACGTAATGTGTCCAAGTCTCTCTCTCTCTTTAGTTGATCCTCAACTCGGCCATACCTGCACACAACCATCATGTCTGTCCACATACATAAGGGAGAGACTGCATCATAACTGTAAAATCCCAGCTCTTAGACAAAAAACATCATTGAAACCCCGTTCTCTGATAGGTCGCACTTTTCTAGCCATTTCCATGGAAAAGTCATAGTTTTCTGCTCAATACTTGCTACCCAGGTCATATAAAAGGCCCCAAAAAGTGCGACCCAACCGTGAAGAGGAGCAGGGGTCTGTTCCTAAGCTCGGGTGCCTAATTTGAAAATTTAATGCACTGAATTGAAAGAGTATGGTTAGGCCTCTTACGTGCAATTGGCGAATCTCGATTCCAACGATCGGTTTGTTCGCTACGATCACCGCAATATTTAGGGCCTTTTCTCCTCTCTACATTCACCACAACTACACTTGGAAATGAATCAAATTGGAGGTAAAATGCCTTATTAAAAGAGGAACCCAAGATTTTTCTTTCGATAGTTACGAAGAAAGTGTAGCTTAGTTTTAAAAACCATTAGCACCATTGGAAATCTCTCAACGAGCACTCAAATTGGTATCCTCTCATTTTTTGTGATTTTATACTTCACCCGGAAGCCTTTTTTCCAAGAAAGGTCACTTCACTGATTCTCAAAATTGAATTTCTTCAATTGTGACACTTGTACTTGGGGCACCACTTTTCCTCTATACTTATCAATGCTCATGTGGATTTTCGTCGTGAGTAACCATCTTCTACTCATGTTTTTATGGTCCCCACTAGGCCTATTCTGTTTGGAATCATCATCGATTCATCCATGTTCAGAGCATCCGATTTGAGTTATTATCCCATCCATGGAGTCTGTCATGAATTCCATTTATTTTTCATCATAGTCTTCCATCCTTCATTTCTTTGTACCTATCTCCTCTCGAACATTTTTAACCCTAGTCATACTGTCCCTTATCCCCTCTGGAGTTGAGTCAGTGGTTGCCGAGTCATCCATGCCCTTTATACTCTAAGAAGGGAAGTCATAAACCCGCTACTTAATACCCTCCATTCCACCATCATCCCTGGTGTCAGTCTATCAGTCGCTCTACTATTATCCCCTATGCCTTAGTTGAGGATCCCTTATTTCCTCACCTATGGTGGACCTCCTTCTATCGACATCAACTTATTCATTCTAGAAGATAGGTCCAGAGGGTGGTGTACCTTGGTTGCAGCTTCCACTCTTGTTCATTGCCTCAGATAAGGTAAAGGGACCCTTTATTTCCCTTTGACTTGATTGTTTCTCAGTTCCATCTCCTTATGGCATGATCAAGATCCATATACTTGATGGTCAGTGATGTAGCAGATTGTCCCAGCAGTCCCTAGGTGTGTGTGTGATGTTTTCAGACCTCATGAGGGCGTGTCCCTTTAAGTAGCCCCCCACATGCCCGAATGAGAAATAATGTCTACACCTTGGTAAACATGTTTTACTTAGATTATAAATCCGGTCAGGTTGTACCAAAGCCATTGGATTAGTGGTAATTCAAAAAATTCCTCTTATGAATTCCCGAAGAGCATCATTAATAAAATATTCGAAACCATTTTTGAAGCTATAGGTCAATAAAAAAACATTTATTCATCTCGTACCAATCTGCGGTGACATGACACAACTCTGTTTCAAGATACCATTTTTGAGGTATCATATCCAAAGTGTGAAAAAAATGTGTACCCATTCAGGTTGAGGTTCTTCGCCCTAGGACGTAGCCCAACGATACCAATTCTCGTGAAGATCATCCTTACCATTATACATTTCCATGATCCTAGTGTTTACAAATCCAAAGCTAAGCCTCATCAATCTGCAATATTCCTTCCATCCTCCTAATTTTTATCTATGCGCGCCCCACCACCTGGTTGGGGTGGACCTCAAAGTGAATTCCAAAGCTTAATATTAGTATTCTTTAGGCACCTTCTTCTCAAATTATTCTATAAATAATTCAATGTCCCTAGTTCCATCATAATAGGGAAATTCATGTACCTTCGATGTGATTCAACGAAGTGATATGGTAATTCTATTACACCACTTGGTGGAAACTTCATGTAATCGATCTTCCAATTCTCTAATTCTTCGTCAGAGTCTAAAACAAAAGAGTTATCATGCTCCAAACTTATCCTTCCATCAGAGGTAGGATTGACCCAGCCTTTGTCTTGTGAAATTATCTTATAGATATTGTTGATATCCCCATATTTATTTTGGACAGGTTCTGTATATCGTGCTCCTTCAGAGGGATCCAAAGGAACAACAACCCTAGTACCATTCTTCTCGAACACCTTTTTTCGGTTCTTCAAATTGATTATGGCATCCATATCATAAGCCCAATAAAACCCAAGGGAAGCAGGATATATATTCCTATCATCAACAAACTCAATGAGTTTGAAATATAATAACACACTTGCACCATAAATATCTATGCTAACACCATGCAATCAACCCATAGGAATTATTTTCTACTGATTGTACATTCTTAACAGAATTTGTGACTACTGCTGATTAGGTCACCCCATTCCTTCCCATGTTTTCTTCGGTAAAACATTGGTATACAATCAAAGTTCAATAATTACTTGGTCCATTTCATAATTGACTATCTGTGTAGTTAACCGCATTTCTCTGTCGGTTCTCTTCTTGCTTTTGTAAACCTTATTCAATGCACATTGTTTTGATCATGGCTTTTATTTTCCAACGCAATTTTCAATTAGCTTTTGCAATCCTTACACAAAGTTTTGATCCCTTAGCAATTTCATACATGTCTACAAAAATGACTTCATAATGGATGGATCAAATTCCTTTGTTTCAGTAACCTCCTTGGGTTTATTCTTTTGTGGAATATGTTGTCTTTCCACTGTTGGTGTTGAGGCTCTAGGATCCATAAAATGCTTCTCCACTTCCATGAAGGTTTCTCTTTCGCATTGTACATCGAACCCATTATTATATTCTCCAGCTTTCTAGACCCATTTTTTCTTCATATGCTTCTTTCCTTCCACTTTATCTTTTCCAGTATGTACACCATTTCATGTCACTATGTTGACACTTGGATCTTCCTTGTGCAGTTCAGCTCTCACATCTGTATGTTTTGGGAAGGTTGTTGATTTCTATTTTCCTGCATTTTAGCCAATAATATGGGACAATATTCTATCTCATGATGAAATTGTCGCCAATTCTTACAAGAAATTGCATCAATATTTTGACAATCCATGGAAAAATGTCTAGGTTGACTACAGTTGTAACATATAATATGTTTGTGACCTCGTCCAATGCTTCCTTCTTGGCCATGCCCTTGGCCTTGGAAACCTCTTCACACTATTGGTGAACCTAGATCTTTGCATCCTTTGACTTTAATTCTATACGCCTCGAGACTCTACTGGATCATTACATCATAGCTTCGATAATTCTTGTCATCTTGTCCTACTGAGCTACAGAAATTACCAAAAAAATTCTTCAGTAACCATATATATTTATGTAGTAAATGACAATAGTATATGGGGTGATAGCCTAGAACCTCACATAGGCTACACTAGAAATTTGATCCCACACTTGGCCCAGCACTTTGTCTAGAGGTCAACAAACTTGGCACCTTACTGCCCAAGTATTCTCTAAAAATAGGACATTTATCCTTACGGTGGCCCTCTGCTCTACACTTTATGCACCAAACTTGTGATCGCATATTAGACTGAACTAGATTTTCCCTGATTTAAGTCTTAGAGTTCCATACGTAAGTTTTCCAACTAGGTCTCGATATACTAAACACATATACTAGTATCTGCTACCGGCGAAGCTTCTATTTTCATCCCAATATTCAATGCTTAATCTTGGGTTGCAATCTTTTTATACGATAATGGTAATATGATATGTGGCCATAACGTAGCGATAAACCATTCCTTGTGCTGCTCATCAGGAATATCAAAGATAATTTGGCTTAGCAACCTCTTAAATCTTTGATCTACTTCCCACATAGTTTCAGTGACCAATTGCTTTGTATCTTTTATCTTCGTGATATATTGGGATTGTGACTTTGACTTCTTAAATTTGACATTCATTGTAGCCTTTGTCTTGTCCATTGTGGCATTCTAGTTCATTGAGGAATATTTTATATACCAAGACAATGCTCTATCATGTAACATTGTTACCAATTGCGCTTTCTTCATATTCTCATCGTTGATGTTTTCTGATATCCATACCGCTTCTGCAAAAAACCAAAATTTCTCGAGATCATCTGATCCCTTGAAAGCAGGCATATTTGATGCTTGAGCCATGTCAAATGGGGTAAGTGGGGGTGAAGGTGGAGGTGGAGGAATAGTATGGGGATGTGCTGTGATGGGAGTGGCAGGTTGGCGAATCCCAACGATACTTTGATGATCTCAAAATTTATCGAGGCCCTCGTAGGCGTCGCAGGGTTTCTTTCTCCTTCTTCATTTTCAGACCCAAAAAATGGATTGTACTAAGATTCAATGTAATTATCAAGATATACCCTAAGAATTTTACCACATCACAAAATTATGGTTTTTCTTTCTCCGAACATCAATATGATTGCATCCGCAATACAACCTTTTCATACAACAACATGTTAATCCAAAGCTTCATTGATTTGAAGTACTTGCCTTGTTGACCTTTGAAAAAATTGCACTCAAATTTGCTATAGGATATAAATGTATTGATCGTGAACTCAGTAATAAAGCCTCCAAGGATACTATCGATCCAATAATGAACAACCTTTTTGATCTTGTTATTAATTCCCTTTAGTTCCTTGATCACTTTTAGAGTCCATGCAATAGGGTTATCGTTCTTGAAATAGGTATTTTTCTTGGCTAGTCTTGATAGCCACTCATGCATCTCATTAGCGAACAATGAATATCTCACATTGATATGTGAAGATATACTTCTACAACCACTTTTTAGTTGATAGGCACATATTTTAGTTTTCTTGTGTCGCAAATTCACATTCTTTTAGATCTACCAAGTCTTGAATATTTTTTTTAATTGAATGCCATATCCACATATCCCCAAATTAGATATTGGCCCCGGCAACGGAACCATTTTTTGTCTTGATGGGGTCGAGACCCAAGTTCAGATATGGCTATGTGAACCAAAAAACCCACTATTACTATCCATTTTGGCAACGGTTTGCTGCGTAGAATGAAGTCTCACCTAAGAAAATATTATGGGATGCTAAAACTAGTTTTTTGCATCTAGAGGGACTATGGAGTGTGGCTTCAGGGATTATCTACTCTTTAACACTGATCATAGATTCGTAAAACAAATTTACTAAATACACTATTGTTTTTCAAACACTTCTATTGAACTAGCTTATAGACTGCGTGATTCTACTTTAACATGCATTAATCAACATAAGAAACCATTAACGTGACTTCATGATGAAATCATATGTAAAATCCCTAACATAGCCAAGATAATACAAAAATACAAGTAAAGAAAACACATGAGAAATTAACACATATCTGTCTTCAAAGTCTTTTATTAATACTCATGCCTTATCAATACAATACTTTCCACCCTGGGAACTCAGATGCCATGGGTCTGTGCACTCACCTGTAAACTATCTAAGATCTTCGTGCACTCAGCAGCAGGAGCCTTACCTTTCACACAAAGCCAAAAAATACATAACCAATACAACCTTACATTCAAATGCATGCTATGACTTTTATTATTATCTATGGACTTACTTTAAGAGATATCCTAGACTCCTTATATAGTCTTTTCTTTTACATTACCATGGTATAAAAAACAAGGGTAGAGATCAATGTATACAAAAAATTCCCATCCCCTTACAAAATAGGGGGCTTTGACCCACCCGAAAGTCCCTAAGACTCTCACATATCTTCATGCTTCATGCTCTGCTCCTCAAAATGTGGATTCTTTATCAAAATATTCAACCTAGGGTTACCCTGTCCAACACTTGTCATTTGTATCATTCAAGAATTGTTCATTTATTTGATGTAGAGTAGGTTTCCCCCTCGAAGAGGTTTATTTTAAAGTCATTGATCTATCTTTTCTTTTATTTTATGAATTGGGTGCATAATAATAGGCCTCATCTTCCTAATAATGAAGAAGATTGGAAAATTTTTCATGATGATGAGAGAATATGCACCTTCATCCAAAATTAGTCGATTGAAGACAATCACATCATATCACTAAAGGAAAATATGTATCCATCTGGCCTCTCTTCATTATAAAGTTCATTTTCCCCTAGTGATGTTCCTTCATTAAGAAAAGATGATGTAGAAGAATCTAAAATAAATATTGGTGAAACCATCTTAATTGATATAGGAACCCCTAATGATCCCAAAAAATTATAGATTAGAGCCTAATGCACTGATTAGTAAAAATAAAATTTAATTACCCTTTTCAAGGAATTCTCTAACGTCTTTTTATAGTCATATAAGGATCTTCATGGTTTCAATACTAGTACTATACAACATGTTGTCTTGATTAAACAATATGCCAACCCTAACAATCTTGCACTAGAATCCACCATTCAACAAGAAATAAAAAAGATTCTCAAATCCCACATCATTTTTTCCGGTAAGTATTCAAAGTGGGTAGCAAACCAGGTCTTGATTAGAAAGAACAATGAGGATATTCCTTATGCGTTGATTATCGATCATTGAATAAAGCTAGTGTCAAAGATAATTTTTCCTTGCCTAATATGGATAAGATTTTGCAACATGTTTCCTTTTTTGACATTAATCAAAACAGAAGTGGACGAAAATGGAGAAATGGTACATGGGGTTCACAAGGAATTTCAAAAAAACTTCACTGCTTCACAGTGAGGAATGGTCTCACTAATCACCTCACTGAACTTAAAACAAGCATTCTACCTTAAAAAATTCAGATCACTTTCCAGTCTTCTTGGCCTAGACTGATTTAATAAAAGGGAAGCCATCTCCCTTCAAGTTCAAAAATTTTTGGCTGAAAGAACTGGAATTTCATATGCTGGTTAGGGACTTCTAGACTAAACACAATCTGGGTGTTGGTTTCTCAGCAATGGAAAATATTTGCAACAAGCTAAAAAATATTAAAAAATTGGTTTAATGTTGGGCACGATAGAAAAAATTAGCCAGTATCAGAGAAAATAATTCTAATAGATGCTGAAATAAAAGATATAGGAGATCCTCAATCTTCTAATTATTTCTCCCATAATTCCAAATTTAAATTTGTATACATGAATAGAGAAAAAAATATATCCACTTACACCAAGCAGAGGAATGGAAACAAAAGAGTTGCTAGATGTGGGTTGATGAAGGGGATAAAATACCAATTTTTTTCATAGGAAGACAACCAAGAATAAACAGAAAAACACAATATTGCAAATAAAAAATGGATGAGGGGAAAATCTATATGGGAAAAATGAAATTCAAAGAGAAGCTTTCACATATTTCTAACCTCCTTGCAAGAAAGAGATATTTCTCCCTCTCTAAATTATATGGAATTTGTTAATAATTTCCCTTATTTGATCAAGAGAGAGACATGCACTTTACTGGAATTCTCTATAGACAATGACGAAATCCTCCATACTCTTAAAGAGATGGCTAGGGGCAAGAGCCCTGGTCCAGACGGATGGACCATAGAAACATATATACACTTTCAAGAGATAATGATCAATGAAATCACAAACTTAGTGGAGGATTCTAGAAGACTTGGCAGGGTTTCTGTGACAGCGAATGCAACTTTTATTTCCCTAATCCTGAAATCCAGAGATTTGGAATAATTTTTGATCGATTTCTCTTTGTCACATTGTATATAAAATTATTTCCAAAAAAATAGCCATCTAGATTAAACCTCTGCTTTTTAGAATCATTTCTTCAAAACAGTTTGGATTCCTTGAGAAACATCAGATCCATGATGCAGTTGGAATTTCACAAGAGTGCATCCATTCCATAAAAACAATAGATATTGATGATTTCCTAATGAATATTGACATCTCCAAAGAATTCGAGTGTGTTTATTGGGAATTCTTATGGATGATTCTAGCAAAAATTTGATTTGGGCCAACCATGTTAGATGGGATTAAGTCCTCTATCACTTCGTTCAATTTTTCAATTATGATAAATGGCAACCCCATAGCTTTATTTGATGCATCAAGAGGAATATAAAAATTTTGTACCCTATCTCCTATACTCTTCATTATGGTCTTCGATGGGCTGATCAGAAGAATTAATGAAGCTAGGACCAAAGACATATTCTTTGGATGTTGCATGACCACAAACATTACAAATTTTCATTTAATGTTTGCAGATGACTTCTTGTCCATCAAAAAATCAAACATCAATGAATGGATGGTGCTACATGACATCATTCATAAATTGGGCCAGGTATCATGATTGATCATCAATAAATCTAAGTCTTCCCTGATATCGTTCGACCATGAAGGGGAAAGATTGTAAGAATAGTAGTGATATTTGGATTCCTTTCCATCCCATTTGAAGGGGGTCTCACATACCTAGGTTTTTCCCTGAAACCGATGGGATTTGGGAACAATAGCTAGTCTTGGTTGATTGGAAACCTAGAAAGGCGCCTTTTCACTTGATCTCAAAAATGGCTCTCTTTGGGTGGAAGAATCATCCTCATAAAATATGTTTTGCAAAGCACATTGGTATATTAGATGCAAATATATAAATCCCTAAGGGAGTCATTTACAATATCAACACCATTTTTTATTGATTCCTTTGGGCAGGATATCATGATGTTCGAAAGATTTTTCATCTTGCCAGGATGGATTTGTTGTCTAGACTAGTTGAGATCATTGACTGGGGCATAGAAAACATGGGATTTTTCAATATTCCTATCCTCATGAAGAATCTTGATAGGGTTGTAAATGTTGAAGGTATCTGTGGTAGGATTATCAAATCAAAATACCTCCATAATAAGGAATTAGAAGGATGGATACAAGATGGAGCCCTAGTGCCAGAAAATATCTCACAAACTTGGAGGAATTTTCTCCTTTCAAAACATTGGTTCCTAGTTAATTTATCTTGGAACATTGGCAATGAAGCTACTACTAAAATTGGTTGGGTATGGATGGCCCTCACTCCCTCTCATTTCCTCTGATTTCATTTCTTCACAGTGTCAATATCCACGTCCTCAAAGACAAAGAAGTCATTTCGGTAGCAGGTTCCTTCACTCCCCTTTGGCTGGATGTAATATTTATGAATATCATGGCTCATCTATCCATAGAATCGACTGCATATATTCATAATCTACATGTTTCAGATATCTCACTTTCACATTTGGAGGACACACTTACATGGAAGGGAGAAATTCAAAATGGGAAAAGAGATGTTATAGAGGCATACCAAAATAATCACCCCTCAACCACTACTGGAGTTTATCTTCCCATGGCTCCCCAGATCTTAGCGTTGGAAAGTGCCTCTAAAGCTAAAATTTTTCTTATGGTTAGTGGTTCACAATCAAATTATGACTTTGGAAAGCCCTTCCAAAAGGGGGTTCTAAGATCCTGGACGATGTTGGAAATGCAAGGAGTTTGGTGAGAAGGCCACACACTTTTTCCTTCATTGTCCTTTCTCCAAAGTGGTGTGGCTGCAAATGCTTAGTCTCCTAGGTTTCCCTGCTACCCCTTTCTAGGATCACATCCTTGACTCCCTCCAAATTTTTTTTTTTCCTATCCACATCCCTGAGGACCCTTCCCTTTTTCTTCCTATTGGTCATCTATAGTGCTCGTAATGCTCTAGTATTTGAATCCTCCCAGATTTGATTACACATAACCAACTCTTCAATCGTGGTCCATTTCAAAGAATTTCTCGAGTTCCCCACCTTCTCACTACCCCTACCCCACTTCCATGGACTTTTTGTCTTCCTTATCCATTGGTCTCTTTTATGGAGCATGTTCCTTTGTCTCTTGTGGCTGTGGAATGATCATTTTTCTAGACTGTCATCACCATTTTAGACTATCTTGGTTCGAAGGGATGGGCACGAATGCTAGGGACGAGTTACTAGCTTTATGGGGTTCTCTCTATTATGCTTCCTGGCTTGGTATAAATAAAATTTCCATATTTGGAGACACTAAGGCCATTATCGACTAAGCTAACAATCGTTGCAATCTCTAGGATCCGAACCTCATCTCATGGAAGTAGCAGATCAAGAATATATATATTTCTTTCCTACAAATATCCTTCTCACACATATATCATGAACACAACAAGGAGGTTGATATTTTATTAAAAAACAACGTCTATGACTCTCCTAGATCAATCCACTTTTAGGATATCTACTCAGGCACTCTGATTTGATTTGGTCGGATTGCACTCTCGATCCTCTCCAGATATTTTTCTATTTTGGGCTCTTTTGGTTGTCACGTATCTCTCTAGTGGAAGGTTTTTATATTTTTCTTATGACAATATCTTAATATGGTAGTGGAGCAGGTTTTCTTTTTCCTTCTTTGGACAACTTACAGTCTCCTTCTGTGGCGGCGATGCAGGTTTTTTATGTTATTTGTTGTTTTGGACACTTTCTAATATCAATTTTTGATTCTATTGATCATGGGAGGATTATGACCTTTTATCCAAAAGTATACTCTATAACCATCCCATTTTTTCATTAATATAATATGGTGTGTTTTTTTCTTCTTGAAAAAAAATTGTTGCAATATTACAAATGATGTCACTTTTGGACGGTTTTTCTAGTTACAACCAAATATGCTAGAAGAAAGTTGACAGGCCTAAAACCACTTTCACTACTTGTCAGGGAATATTTGCTTATAAACACATGATTTTTGGTCTAATTAACGTAGGTACTACCTTTTAGTTTTCCATGTTGTTGGATTTTGACGACCTAAACGGGAAAATCATTCATATTTATCTGGATGATATGACTATTTATTCTAAATTCCTTACTGATTAATTTTACCATCTTAAGCATGTCCTCCTTCGAAGCAGGGCATTCGACATCTCCCTTAAAAAATATATATATATATATTTTTGGTGTCACATGGTGAACTATTAGGATATATCATTTCAAAAGCAGGAATTAGCATTGACCCCAATATAGTTGCACAATCAAGAACATTCCACCACCCAAATCCAAAAAGGAAATCCAATCCCTTATTGGTAAAATTAATTTTATCTGGAATTTCATAAATTACTTTGTTCATAATGAAAGCGAGACTCTATTACAATAATGATTTTAACATTCTTTAGTTCCTAAAGATGATACAACTCACACAGATATAGATGAGGTTTCCTCATGTATCATGCATTTGCAGCTTTTAATGTGATGTGCGCTGCAATTTTGATGGAAAATTACAAATTTAAGGGCTACAAAAAGTTATAAAGAAATAAAAAGTGAAATATATTCGGTGAAACTACTCCTAGCTTAGCCATAAGACATTTTTTATTGGTTTGTGTTACAATTTCATTATATAAATTTTCATTTTAATATCTTATTTTTTAATATATAAATAAATTTAGCATCATGAATATTTGTATATCATTTAATTACCTCACTTAAAATTTCTAATTGAACTTACAATTACAGAAAAACTTATGAAAAATTCAAAAAAAATAAGAAAAACGTTGAGCATCTAAGAGTTAGACCACTGCCTACAAAAATGTTTCCCTATCATTTTGAGAGAAGTGAAGCATAAAGGAGAATATGAAATGACATGATATGATATACTTGCAATGAACTCAAGTGTTTCTTCGATTGATTAACGTTGGGTATTTTCTTTTGAAAATATAATAGAATGACGGCTACTCTCTCTCAACCTTGTTGATACCCTCAACTCGAGATGGGTTTTGATGGGAAAGGGTGATTTTTCAGTCTAATACAGTAAAAAATTGGCAAAATTATCATCAAAATATTTTCTTAAGATGTGAAGGTTAATTAGGTGAATTGGGAATATGTGAAAACCCTCGATTTTGACAAGTTTGCTTGTTTTGAAATTCTAACCCTACTCTCCACTATATGTGAAACTCCTTGGACATCAGTATTGGAATTGTGGAACAAACATGAGTCTCGTAATAATTAAATCAAGTAACAACACTAACACCTACTTGTGTGTCTATTTTACCTTTATTTCAATAAGATAAAATAACTAGGAGTGGCCTAACCATTCGATGGAATGGTTATTGGTGTTTGCGCCACTCTGCTGCTACTGAGGCCCTTCCGACAAATGTGGTTGCCATGGCCCCCTCTCCCCAAATATCCATCGGATTTACCATCTTTAATTGCCATTATCGTCTTTAGTTGTAGTTACCATCTTCACCTCCCATTCCCACATTCCTCAGGTGACGAGAATAGATCCCCGGTGGATTAGCCTACTCCCATGGGATAACTTCTATTTTAAATCCTTCTCCTATGCATAGACGTGACATCAAAAAATGGTTATATCTTGTGTGTATTCGATAGGTTTAGAAATTTGAATCGATCCCCCCTACCTTAAATTCCAAATCATGTGCCGCGATGATCAATTAATGGGGTTTTTATACCCAAATGTGTTTCAATTTGATGGATTGCACGAAGTTTATTCGTTTTTTCCAACCTTTTCGTTGAGCTCATTCCGTCCATTATTTCCATTATTCCCCCCTCTGCTCAGATTGGTTGAGAGTAAGTATTTCTCTCAGCTTTCCATGAATCATTAGTTCATTCATCTTGGGTAGGGAAGACCTAGGTGGGTTTGAGAAAACAACGAATAACAAAAAATAGTTGTGGAGGGTTTCCTCGTAGAAAGGTAAGGTTTTTCCACCATTTTATGCACAACCTGTTTTTCTATTGTTTTTTATTTTTCTATTGTTTTATTTAAAAGTAACCATTTTTTATGCATTATGCATTATTCTCCTAATCTAACAATTTAATATTATGTTAAGTATAGAATCCTTCCACTTAATTATTTTTGGAAATTAAATCGCCAATAGAAAAATGCATATGAAGAAAAATCAATTGCACATAACAAGATGTTTTATCGGGAAAGCTTAAACCTAAAAACCCAAAATATCATATATTATGTATATAAATGGAACATGTAACAATCTCATACAAAGATCAGCTCATAGATATCTCAGTACAATATACAATCGTCACAGATTGTCATGGATAAATTTTCATAACTATGCACCAATTTCTTGCCTCCTGACAGCCTGCCTCCATTGTGCAATCTCTGCTGAAGAAAAACCCTGAATGAATTCAACCTTACCTTACTTGCACTGCATAATCCTCATAATCATATTCAATGTGTGTGTAGATGCATTGAATGCATCACTATAGTCACAACAGATTTTCCATCTCACCCTTTCACCTATCTCTCCACTGGGTCTCCACTAGATCTAGCATGCAAGTGGTTAACTGTTGTATTTCTTCAGTTGCAAGTAAGACACTTATTTGAATTAATTAAATAATCAATTCACTCATCTATCACTAGTGTATGTTTAGGTACAACTAGCACAAATGATTTTAAGTCATTGAACTGAGTTAAAATAAATAACAACTCACATAACTACTCTTCCAACTCTGTTAAAGCTTGCTACTATTAGTTATAATGAAGTCCTCCATGCATGAGTCACCAACCACCCTAGGAATTGTGTAATTCCTTCAACCCACTGATGTGCCACATATGTTCACTGAAATAAAGTGCTCCAAGAGAATAAGTTACTATTTATTGTTTGATTATTATTAAGGGCTAATAATAATCAACATGCATTCTATTTTTAGATTAGAAATCTATAAATAGACTTTGCCCATCTTCTAAAAATAGAAACTCATCTAAAGATAGAATTTTATCAACCATCTAGAATCAACATCCTGCTAATTTTAGAATATTCGCACCATTCTAAAAATAGACATACACCTAAAAAAAGCCTGTGTGGGCCCCACCTAGATTAGGTGATTATTTTTCACTAGGATCAAGGATGATGTTTTCGGATGCCACTTTCACTATTTCTTGTTGCAATATTCAACACTCCCTCTCAAAAAAAAGGTATTTCTTTGCATTCGACATGCAACTCCATGAATATGCCATGAAATAATCGCATGCAACACTTCCAAAACTGAATAGCGTCCAAACAACTCAATCAGTCTAATGCATCTGTCATCAAAGTCTTATGACTTCTTCTTAGCTACTGCACATCTCTTCAGGAACCACTACGCTGTTGAACTCTACACTTGCTGTCAACTCTGATCCGCGGTCCAGTATCCAAAAATGTAACTTTGATCCAACTGCATCAATCCAACTGATCATGTTACTGCTGCTCTGTTGGTGCCTCGTAGGCAAGTTTAATTCATGAGATCCACACTATCTCAATGAATCCTACCCATAAATTTCTTCTTAGGATTACTCATGCATGCCGCCCCACCACTCACTTGGTGATATAGCTGCAACACTCCCTTTGCCCATATGGCACACAATTTCTCTACATGAGTAGTTTCTCCCACTCCATGATCCTCATCTTGTGGCTACTCCACATACTGAGGTTCACTCTTACCTGCATGCAAATCTTGCTCCCTCTGAAGCTTCAATTTCATGTCTTCCTCGCACTTACCAACAATAGGAAAATCCTTAGAAATCCCATCTACTTCAACTTTGTAGAGATTCTTCACTTGAATCCCAACCTTCTTGGCTTTCCCTGTTTCTTTGTGTCACAGGAAAAATTTTCCTTGACTAAAGACAACATCATAGCCTCTATCCTCTAGCATTGCGACTGAGATTAAATTATTCTTTAAACCTGGAACATGCACAACATATTTTAAATGAAAAATTTTACCTGACGCCCTCTGAAAGGTAATGGTACTAATTTCGATCGCACTGTATCATCCATCATTGCCCAACTCAACATGCATATGGAGATCTTTCTCCACTAAGTCACTGAAAATTTTCTCATCTCCCATCATGTGAAATGATGCACCACTATCAAAGTACCACCCCAATCCCAATGCACTAGACACCATGCATGCTATCAATGAGAAGTGAAGCTCAAAATATGAGGCAAGAGCCTCACCAGCTACAACTCCAGCAAACATCTTGTTCTTCTTCTTATGTGGACAATTTGTGGAAATATGTCCAAACTCGTGACAGTGAAAGCACTTCACTTTGAACATGTTGTGCTCCTTACCATCTTCATCGGCCTCAGATCTAGAATGGAATTTCTTCCCCTTATTCATCTTTGCCTTGGCAGACAAAGCACAATCCTCTTCATCATCATGCTTTGATGAAGAGCCATCCCTAGTGGTCCACCTTATCTCCTCCTACACTAGATCTAACCACAGTCACCCATTCCGATAGTTTCTCCCATCCATTGATAGAGTGTTGATAATTGTTCCAACTCTTTGGAAGCCTAAGGGGATCCAAGCTCACCAGTTCATCATCCGTAACACTGACTCCTACAGTCCCAAGCTCATCCCTACATTGGACAAACTTTGTCAAGTATACTGGAATAGTGTCATTCCTCTCCATCTTGATTTTTTTGAGTTTATCCTTCAGTGCCAATTTCCTATGGTCGCTGCCACTTTGAAAAATATTTGTCAAAGCCTTCCACATTGCTAATGGAGTGGCTTTCCCATGAAGGCTTCACACAATATGGTATTTTACACCTTCCAATAGAATCCTCCTTGCCCTTGCTACTTTATTTTTCCATGCGTCAAGTGTTGCAGCATCTGTTTAAGTGGGCTTAGGAACATTACTATCGATGAACTCCTTCAAGCCATTATCATCAAGCACCACCTCCATCCTGTCCTTCTAGGATATGTAGTTAGATTTGACCTTGAGTGCATACTCAAACCACAACCCATTGAAAGCCATTTCAATGTTTACTCAACTGTCACACCAAGAAATTCTTGCAACAATTTCGAATTGTTCCATCATTACAAAAATCAGCACCGCTTCAATATTGCAATATCCAGTGATTAACACTTCTATAATACCATGTAGAAATTTATAAAAAAAATCATGTATTTCTAGATTCTCGTGATGTAAAAATTTAATATTATGCTAAATACATAATCCTTCCACTTAATTCTTTGCGGAAATTCAATTGCCAATTGCAAAACACATATGAAGCAAGATCAATCACACATAGCAAGATTTTTTACCAGGAAAGCTTAAAGATAAAAACCCCAACTATCATATATTATGTATATCAATGGAACATGTAACAATC
The DNA here is from genome assembly GCA_034641835.2 of Pinus albicaulis. NCBI lineage: Eukaryota > Viridiplantae > Streptophyta > Pinopsida > Pinales > Pinaceae > Pinus > Pinus albicaulis. Next base: position 1,688,351,496 of record CM076578.1, read on the forward strand.
TCATACAAATCTTAGCTCATAGAGCTCTCAGTACAATACACAATCGTCACACATTGTCATGCATAAATTTTCATATCTATGCACCAAATTCTTACCTCCTGATAGCCTACCTCCACTACACAATCCCTGCTGAAGAAGAACCCTGAATGAATACAACCTTACCTTTATTGCACTGCGCAATCCTCATAATCATCTTCAATGTGTGTGTTGATGCATTGAATTCATCACTATAATCACAATCGGTAGTCCATCTCACCCTTTCACCTATCTCTCCATTGGGTCTCCACTGGATCTGACATGCAAGTAGTTAACTGTTGTGTTCTTCAGTTGCAAGTAAGACACTACTTGTAAATTAATTAAATAATGAATTCATTCATTTATCACTAGTGTATGTTTAGTTACAAATAGAACAAATGAGATTAACTCACTGAACTGAGTTAAAGTAAATAACAACTCACATAACTACTCTTTCAAGTCTATTACAACTTGCCACTATCAGTTATAATGAATTCCTCCATGCATGAGTGTTGGTTTTGGGGTGTGAAAAATACTCAACCCTTTTTCCACATAAACTATCAACCTGAGGGCATTAGTTATTTCGAGAGTAATGACACACTATATGTAGGAGCAATCACATGACCTGTTGTAGATCACAGGCTTAAATCCATAAACACACAGACTACTGTAACATAATTTCAATAGATTGTAGAGTTAAAAATACATTCATAGCTACTAAAATATTACACTGGAACAACAGTAATAGAATCAAACTAAAAATGAAAATAGTGAAAATAATGGAAACACAACACCTAATCAAAAGAGTCGGCCCAACTGTTTTATCAGGGCCGTGACAAGCTCACGAATTAGAGATTAAATAGAAGGATGTTGTGAATTCAATTAATTACAAAATATATTGTTACAAAATTTGTAGGTAATCGGATTAACCCCAATTCAGAGCCCGTAGGCCCTTTTTATACAAGTTGTTCAGCCAAATCTCGATTTCCTTCAATAGCTACATATTTACAATTATACCATTCATTGCAATAACAACCTAATTGTCAAAAAGGGAATCATGAAAAATCTTGAAATGCCACTGGAGTGCAACAAATTTTGTTGCATTGTAGCAGCAAGTGAAGGCAACGCTAGAAATTAGGAGTTGCTCCATGACTCGCAACTTTTACCTTCCCGATTTTTTTGAATGTATGAAAACATTTGCGTTAAAATTGAAAAAAGGTAAAACCTCCTGGACTAATACTTCATTAATCAAATATCCCATGTGAAGTAGGAGAAAGTTTTTTACCTTGTGTGTTTATGAATAATAATGACACAAAAAGATAGAGAGGTGGGCGAAAATAGGAGAGAAAAGTATACAAATCTCGTACCTAACATCTCCCCCCAACTGGTATATCTGCATGTCCTCATGCAGCTCGTCGTCTCCTCAAATTTGGGTTAGACTGGCTGTGACTAGCATGAAGTTGTGTGAGATCATATTCTTCAGCCATTTCCATCCCAGGGGGTTTATAACCTTCCGTCAAAACAACATCCTTCCACCAATCGTGATCAACATTCTATGTAGGAGTATATCGCTCGACTGGAAACTAGATAAGGGGAAATTGAAACCTAAGACCCATCCATCTGACCCCATAGGTATGAATGCATGCTACGAAACATGGCATCCTCTCTAGAGCCCATGCAAAGTTATATGCCCCAAATGGTTCTTGTCCTCTGACGACTGAGGATGAAAACATCCACCTTTTCTGACAACTATTCAATGATTCCTTACGAAACATTATAATTTGTCTGACACATGGGTCAACAAACCATTTCTAGGTTGCCAACATGTTTTTCTCTATGCCTCTCAATCTGTAAAATTGTGTAATTCTTTATTTAAATGTTTTATGACTAGCCATGCTCCTTCGTCATCATTAACGACCTTCAAACTTGGTTTTATTCAAATGTATATGAGGCCTTTCTCCACTTAATCCGATTGATGGTATAGGTGGAAAAAGCTCTTAAATGAATGTCCCCCATAAATGGAACGAGGTTAAAGGACTAATCATTCCTCAAGAAATACCGATGCATGTAGAACTCACACATTAAGTGTTGTCCTATGATATCATGAATTTTTAAAATACAGAGAAATTGAATGGGGTCCTCAATCTCATACCAGATCTCCTTATATATACTTTCAAGAAAAAAGAAAAGAAATTGCTCATGAAGGAATAAGGCATAGCTATGTGTAGGAGGTCTCCAGGCCATTACCTACTATTCCAGGGAGAATATCTTCTCCTTATATGATTGTAGCGGCTACACTTGTTCTTCCAATTATTCTATTCTGGACTTCTGTTTAGCTTGTTTCATTCGTGCCTTATATAATTGATCTATGTATCCTGTGACGACCCTAGCAGCCTGTTCTCGAAACTACATTGTTTCTTTATTATGTTCACTCACAATAGATAGCCACTTCTGGATTTCAGTGGAAAAGAAAAATTCTCGGCCTTGAAACAATTATTCAATCAAGCCAGTCTGTGTAGCTACAGAGGAGACCTCAATTTTTTTCTTTACTATCCTCCATTTGTAGATTTTTACTTTCTTTTTTAGCTGGTAAACTTTCCTTTTCAACTCCTAAACCTCCCTTTTGAATATCATGGATTCACTAAATGACATCTGATACTTCTTAGTGAGAGGTAATCTTCTTTTCTCACACTGTTTAGTCCATTCATGTTTGACACTAAATTAAGTTTCTGGGCCTATGAACAGCTCAGGACGTGGCAGAATGTTGCCGATATTATTAGTTGATTATTTTGTTAAGCCTTTCTGGCTGGTCTCCCTATCTTTAGGGGCTTCTTCCTCTATATTCACTTCAGGTTTTTCTGCCGTCTAGTCATCATTTCCATCAACCACTCTATATCCCGGTGTTCCCGTAGGGACCTCATATTATTTGCGAGTCTGAGTGTTCCAATAGGGATTTAGCAATGACTGGGCCGATCTTGGCCATGTCCTCTCCTAGGTCAACAAATTTAAGCATAGGTGGAACAACTACTTCATTTATTAATTGCTTGGGTGAGTGAAATACCCTTGCCCCTCTAGGCATCATAGACTGGAATGGGGAATGGGGGACAGCTTCATCATCCTCATTTCGAGCCTGAGCCAGGGTTAAATTCATTACTACTTGAGTCAGGGCAGCATCAATTTTGAATCTTGTTTTCATTCTGTCCTCTCACTCTTTTTTCATCGTTTCTTCTTCTAAGGTCAATACTAGTTCTTGTGGGACAGTATTGACCTCCTAGTTTATTCCTTCTCTATCTTCTTGTTCTTTATGGATTAATTATTTCTCCACAATTGATACTATCCCTTGAGGGACAACATTGATCTTGCAAGCTGAATCCTCCCTATTTCCCTTTTCTAGCTGAATCAGGGGTGGTTCTTGTGTAAAACCCCCACTTGTTTCAACATCCATATCTGTTTGGGCAGGTGATGCTCTTTCTTGCCAAACAACATCACTTGCCATTCCCCTGTTTTCCATTTCACTTCCTTGTTCTTCATTGACAAAATTCGACGACTGTATGACAGTCTCGATTTCATGCATGATATCCATAGTTCCTTTATCTGTTGGCTCCTCAGGCAAGGCTGGTTCTTGTGTGACATCCTTGACTGTGTCGCTAATTATATCCTCTATTATCATTTCTTCATGTTCTTCCTGATCAACCTCCATTTCCACTTCTTCAAGTTCCTCCTGATCAACCTCTATTTCCATTTCTTCAGGTTCCTCCTGATCAATTCCCTCTGAATGTTCTTCTTCTTCTAAACGAGCCAGAGAGACTGGTTCCTCTTCTCTAGCAGTAATAACGACTGCTATCTCTTCTTATGAGGATCTACAGAGTTCCGCCCAAGAGACCCAAAGTATATTTATTGCATCCAAGACCAGTAAACGCACCAATCCATGGTTGGAGAGCACTACCAGCATCCAGTGTGAACGTCGAGCAGAATGTGTCATGTGCTACAACTATTTCAATAGGAAGAAAGGAATTTTTAAGGCATTCACTTGAGCCTGTGGAAATTGAAGGTGCGTTAGAATTTTAAAATGATACTTAAACAGAGTTGTGGCCTGGAATTCACAATTTATGTACTTCATTACAAAACCTGTGACTTCATTCCAAGGATATGACACAGTCTTGCACTCATATCCTCTGCCTAATTTAAAAACACTTTCTCGTGCCAGCAAGAATAATTCAGGAAACTCCGGGAGAGAAACTCTCTCAGCAAACCATTACTTCCCTTGTTGTCTCAACCCGCTAACCTCTGCAATTGCCTGTTCTGTGACAGGAACTTCCAATCCTCTGACCCGCGAGTGATTATCGTCTAAATTAAGTGCAAACTCCATTATGATTCCCCCGTAAAACCCTTGAAATATATCGAAGTAGGTATCCCACACAGCATTGACAAAGATTTTCCATACCTTTGGATTGTTGCATACCGAAGCTGTGTTTTCAAGTTCATGCTGCACAAATAGTCTGCCCATACAGAGGGGATTCGTAACATCACTTCTTGGAACAGCAGACCGTTGGGCGAAATGGTGGATGCCAAATTCAGAAAAACAACATGGTGAAAATAAAATATGGTAACGGTAAATACGGATGGTAATTATTGGAAACTGAGAAAAATAATAAAAAAGTATGGTTCGTGCGGTGAATAAAATATAAATTATTTCATATGGGGTGGAAAGGATGTGTTACAGATCCCAGTACGCCTTTAATGATTATACATAGTATTGATTAGGATCGTAGGGTGTACCACACACATGTTTATAATAATGCCTTATGGAATCATCACTATAATGTCATTAAAGTATGAAAACACTCCCCCCAACTTAAATTTTGTCATCCGCGACATTAAAATCTTCACATGGGATATTTAATTAAATCGGTAAAAGTCACGTGGAGGCGTACCTGACGGCCTACCTGGATGAAGTGAAAAATGGTGGGATGACGACCCAGTAATGATGCGATTGGAGTAACATTAGTACGAGTATAAGCATCCAGAGTGATAGCATATGGATTAGCAGCATCCTTAGTAACATCATTGCGAGTAACAACATCCGATGTAACAACATCTGGAGTAACATCAGTGTAAGTAGCAGCATCTGTAGTAACAACATTGTGAGTAACAACATACAGTGTAACAAAATATGGCGTAACAACATCTGGAGTAACAACAGTGTGAGTAGTAGCATCCAGAATAACAGCATCCAGTGTAACAACATCTGGTGGAGCAGCATCTGGAGTAACAGCAGTGAGAGTAGCAGCATCTGGTGTAACAACATCTGGAGTAACAACAGTGTGAGTAGAGGCATTCAAAGTAACAACATCGATCAAGGAGTAACAAAATCATGAGTAGCAGTAATCGAGTAACAACACCATGAGTAGCAACAACTGAGTAACAACACCATGAGTAGCAACAACCATGTAACAACATTATGAGTAGCAGCAACTGATACTTAGGAAAATTTCTCTTTAATGTTTACTCCTTAGTAGTAACTCTTGCAAAACGACAACAAGGTAAATAATAACAATATAATTCTTTATATATATATATATATATATTTAGGCAAGGATGTAGAGGAAGAGTTCTCTGTGCTGATAAACTTCAAACCAGATTTCTTAGAGAGGTGTTTGATGAAAGCATCCTAAGAGGTTGGGCAGTGGTATAATCTCAGGTGATGTCCATTGGCTATGAATGAAGCACGTGTATCATCAATCGTGACTAGCCTTACTGTTCCATTATCAAATACAGTGTCCACCTCATAAGGTCCCATCCAGCGAGTGAAAATATTTCCCTTAAAATCCTTAAAGTGAGAGTCATAGAGTAGTGCCCAATCTCCCCTCTGAAACAACTTATTCTTAATAAAATTATCATGCCATTTAATTCTCTACTACTAAATAACAATAGTTCTCTTGACATTCATTGAAATGATTTCATCTAGTTCATTGAGCTATGCCAGTCAGTGTTTCTGAGCATCTAACAGATCCAAACCAACTTCAAGAGCTGTTATGATTGTACTGATTTCAAATTATATTGGAAACAATAGGGATTTCTCATAAACCAAATTGAATGGAGAAAACCCAGTTGTATTCCACCATGTTATTATGTATTCCAATAGAGCTTCAGGAAAATTCTAAGTCCAATCCTGATGATGGTATGCCACAATTTTTGTCAAGATATTTTCCAATGTATTGTTTCTACTTCCCACTTGTCCATTCGCCTGGGGGTGGTATGGAGACGTCACCCTATGCTTGAACCTATATTTCTGCATAAAATTTGCTATCATGTGTTATGTGAACTATGATCCTCCATCTAAAAAAATCTCTCTTGGAGTACCGTAACGAGCAAAAATTTCTTCAAATAGAAAATTTGAGACTGCTTGCTCTGTTTCTTTTGCAATAGCTTTGGCTTCTACCCACTTAGTCACGTAATTAGTGGAGACCAAGATGTGGAAATTTTGTTGGGAGGGTGGGTTAAATGGTCCAAAATAGTCAATAGCCCATTTCTCGAAAGGCTCAAGGACCACCTGTGCCTGCAAATTCATTTCATCAGCTCGACCAGGCTGCCGCATACGTTGGCAACTATCACACCTCTTGAAATAATTCTGTGTATCTCAAAAGATAGAAGGGCAGTAATATCCCATTTGTAGCACCTTATGGCCTATTATTTTGTCTGCAAAATTCCCTCCACAAGGGCCATCATGGGAAGCCTTTAATAATTCATAAATATCATCCTCAGATACATAATGCCGAATCTGCTTATCAGCTCCTGTACGAAAAAGGTATCATGCCATCGAAGAATATCGGGCATTGTGATGAATAATTTTTCGTGGTTTCCTATATGACAAATGAGGATGCACTTTCCCTATAGAAATATAGCTAGCAATATCTGCATACCACAGAGGTTTAGTAGAAATTGCAAAAGGATGTTCATTAGGAAAACTATCTTCTATAGGTGTGCATTCTTCATTGTTATCCATTCTGTATAGGAAATCAACAACTACGTTATATTTTCCTGGTTTATCTACTATTGTGATATCAAATTCTTGAAGCAATAGAAACCATATTGTAACACAGCCAGGAGTGATAGGTTTATTCATCAAATACCTAATTGCTGCGTGATCAGTATGTAAAAAAGTAGGATACCCAGTGATGTAGTGCCAGAACTTGTTGACAACCTAAATGACAGCTAGGAATTATTTTTCTGTCACCTTCTAATTCAGTTCACTAGGAATTAAATTCTTGTTGACGTAATAAATTGCATACAGTGTTTTGTCTACCTATTTTCCTAAAACAAATCCTACTATTGTCTACGAAGCATCAACTTGTATGTGAAACGGTAATGCCCAATCAGGTCCTTGGAGGATTGGTGCCTTACAAACTATCCCCTTAATTTTCATGAAAGTTGTCTCGTAGTCTTCAATTCACAAGAATTCTGCATCTTTTGTAAGCAATTGAAAAAGTGGATGTGCTATTTTAGAAAAATTTTCTATAGAGCGCCTATAATAACCAGCACAACCAATTAAGCTATGTACCTATGTGGGTGTTTTTAGTACCGAGAAGTTTAATATCACTGCTACTTTGGATAGATAAACTTGAATTCCGACAACTGAGAGAAAATTCCCCAATACTATCCCTTCTTCCCTTATCATATGGCATTTGACTATACTCAAAGATACATGGGCTGCTTACATATTTTGAGTACTTTCTCTAGATTTTCTAACCCTTCCTCAAATGAATTTCCATATGGAGTAAAATCATCCATATATTTTTCAACGCTATCATCTACAAAATCAAAAAAGATTCCCAGAATTTCCCTCTAGAAGGTAGCAGGAGCATTACATAGGCCAAATGGGAGGACCCTGTATACAAAGGTTCCCCATGGCCATGTGAAGACTGTTTTATCCTGGTATTTCAGGGCTATCTAGATCTGGTTATATCCACTGAACCCATATAGGAAGGAAAATAACTTCTTCCCAACCAGGGTATCTAGGACTTGGTCAATGAATGGCAAAGGGAAATGGTCTTTTTTATTTGCCTTATTTAGCTCCCTGTAATCTACACAGATCCAACATTTACAATTCTTTTTGGGAAAAATCACTAGCAGAGATACCCATTGTCTATCTGAGATGGGGTAAATGAATCTTACATCCAATAATTTGTGTAATTATTCTTTAATAATTTTCTTGAGAGCAGGGTTCATTCTCTGTTGGGGCTGTCGTAGAGGGAGGAAATATTCCTTAATAAAAACATGATGAGTACATAAGTTATCAGGGATCCCCTTCATGTCAGTATAACCCCAGGAAAAATATTCCTCATGATCTTGAAGGACTTTCAAAAGAAGTTTTGTCTGGGATTAAGACATATTTGGGTTGATATTCTATGTTTTACCTAGTTAAATCTCAATTGGGATGCTATCCTGGGATGAGGTTACAGGAATGTCTTCAATTGCATCTTCTGATTCAATATTTTCTTGTGCTTCACAACTTATAGAAGATTTTAAAATTTTATGAGTTGAATTGGAAACAGAACTGGAATCACTAATAAGAGTGTTAATGGCATTGTCCTTAGTTTTGGGTTTAAATTTAAGGGATTGCCCAATAGTAAGGATTGGTCTAACTTCTTCATTTTTAGGTTCAGGCTCTTAAATTGGTAGAGTTTTCTGACTCGCTAATAATTTTTCAAATGGGTTGGGTTCTGTGGGAGGGTAAAGAGTAAGAATCTTTGTAACTATCCCATTTGATATGACCATATGCCCAAATCGACACCCAATATAAGCGTCTGAATTTGCGAGCCAAGGTCTCCCCAAGATCAATGGATGACCTCCAACTAAAGACCGAGTCTGTAACACAAGCAGGTCCACAGGATAATGCCATGAATCTACTAAAATAATCATGTCTTCCAATTTCCCTACCAATTTAATTGTAGACCTATCTGCTAGTTCCAGGATAGTAGGGGTTGGTTTAATGTCTCCAAGACCTAACGTGTTCATTGTGTCAGCAGTGATAATATTGATGGTAGCCCCAAAATCTACCAGTAAGTTTGGGATTTCAATCCCATTTATTTGTAATGTTAGAATCGGGTTTCCTGGGTCTCCATATTTTACGGGCATGATATTTCCTAACATGATGTTGAATAATCTACCCATCACATCAATGGTTAATGGATCCTTAGGTTTCTCCCCTGGTTTCTTAGAGAAATACTCTTTGAGAGTTTTTGCGTATATAGGTACATCCCTCATAGCCTGTAGCAGGGGTATTTTAACAAAAATATTTTTCATTTCCCCTAGGAAATCAAATTGTATTTGAGGATTCAGTTTATTCAAGGTCAATCTTTGAAGATATGGAGGAGAAGTTGAATGACCTTGCTTAGGAATAGAAAGAGGGAATATCAGTCCTTAGGTTATCCAGAAGTTTCAGGGAATATTCCCTAAGTGCTCGGATAAGAATGATCTTCAGAATGTCCTTATCTAGGTCACTATGACCTGACCTTTGCAATATGTATTTGAATCGTTCCACATAGTCTTCCATGTTTTCGTCCTATTTCTGTGTAAACTTAAATATTTCCTCCTTAATGTCATCATGCTTCTTTCATCCCCTCCCATGAGGTAATTGTGCTCCCTCCTAAACCCATGAACCATCTCAGGGTTGTCCCTTTTAAGGTAGCAGGATTTTTTTTTTAATTTTTGAGCATCGACAATATAATCATATCCTCAACAAATAATGTCAAATTCAAAGAGGAACGTATCAGGGCCCTCAAAAGAAATCCCATGGAAACCAAGCTGAGCTGTCATAGGGATGGGTCTCATCAGTGCATCACTTGCAATGTTTCTGATCGAAAAATCAACAGAAGAACTTACAGGTGCCATAAATACCCTCCAATACTCACTTGGAATTTCAACTAGTTCTGCGATTGGTACCTGGAGTGATTGAATTGTAGGATGTTTCATCACACTCTGCTAGTCCTTTGGTGACATGAAATTCTTCAGGAATTCTCTCTCCAAATCAAAATTGCTTAATTCGACTGCAGGAGGTTTTATAACACTCCCTTGGTCTCATGGTGATGAAAACCCTTTTGGAGGTTCTTCTTCCTAATTAGAATTGCTCTGTTTTTTTGATCCTCTACTGGCTATTTCTTCCCCTTCTGCTGATGGCAAGGATATCTCCTCTACTAGTATCCTATTTATTAATTCTTCCATCATCGAAAGAATTCCCCTAGGTACCATGGATGGCACTGGATGCTCCAAAAACTACCCTTCGGACTTCATCTAAATCCTTACCCTAACAGCAACCCGAGATGATGCCTCAGATTTAGATTTTTCAATGATCTCCTAAATATATGTCTTCCTTCTAAGATCCTTTCCTTTATTTAGGGGTCTTCCTCTGCCCCTCTTATTCAGATCATTTTTCATACAAATTGTGAAGAGGGTTCATCAAAGTAACAAAAGCGCTCCGGACCTGGAGCAGGACAGATAGCTTCCTCCCCCGGACGAGAGAATAGGTTCAAACATACAATAAACTAAACTAAGAAGAAAATTAAAGTTTAGGACCCGAAGTAGGGTAATCAAATACCCTCCTCAGTACGAGAAGTTGGCCCTTCAAAAAAATAATCAAAAAGCAGAAAGCTGGAAAACATGCCCAGGACTTAAGGTAGGGTAGCAAAATCCCCTCCCCAAGATGAGGGATTGATTTTAATGAAAAGAAAAGAAAAAAAAAATAACAGCACACTATGCCCAAGGCTTGGAGCAGGGTAATAGATTCCCTCCCAAAGAAGAGAGATCGTTTCTAAAGGAAAACAATAAAAATTAGAAAAGAAAACAAAGAGCACTACGCCCAGGATTCGATGTAGGGTAATAAATTACCTACCCAAGATGAGAGATTGACCCTTAGATCAAATTGAAAATCTTGTTCTTGCACCTATTAGCCTTCTCCGGCAATGGCGCCAAAATGTTGGTGTCGGGGTGTGAACAATATTCAACCCTTCACTAGTACATTTGGTCAAAATTCCAAAACTTTAGTTCCAACGATTTTGTCAAATTGTCAGAAATTTCCACAATTTTTATCAATTTTTCAAATCCCGCCAACAACCGTTGTTATATCGACGTTTAGGGACATCATCGCTTTTGTGAATTTTATGAATGTCATTGGAAATGTGACGTTCTAAACTATGCATTGGTATTACGACATTTTTGGGACACAATGTCGAAAATGCAATGTTTCTAAAATATGCGTCGGTATTGCGATGGTTTGGATAAATGTCGGAAATGCGACGTTTCTAAACTATGCGTCGGTCTTGTGACGTTTTTCTCCAAACTGTCACAATACCGATGCATATTTTAGAAACGTCGCATTTCCGACGTTTCTAAAATATGCATCGGTATTGCGACGGTTTGGAGCAAATGTCGTTTATGCATTAATAGTTCATTCAAACATTTTTGTATATAGTTTTAAATTATTTCTATGTAGAAATATATATATATATATATAATTATGTATCTAAAAATACTCCATATTTTTTAAACTATAATTCAAACACATACATATAATTAGCTAAAATTTTAATTTAAAATGCAAATTATATTAATATAATTTCACATTTAAATATATTTTTTCTCATTAATATATAAATATAAATTTATTTTTACATATAATGTAATAATATAGGTTCAAAATAAACATCACATTAATAATTTCACATTCAAATATATTTTTTAAATAGAGTTTTAACTTACTTTTATATATAAATATAAAATAGCTTAAAAATTTTGAAAAATAAATATCTAAAATTATCATAGAATTCACACTGCATTTCAAATATATTAAAATTTATATTTTAAATATATTTTTTGTTATAGTTTTGAAATAAGTTATTAGATTGGTGAATAACATTAATTACATTTGAATTTTGTCTAATTTATTTTTTCGTAAATTAATTTCATGAGGTTCACAAATCTCAAGTCAAATTTAAACCAACTAAACAAAAACTCTAATAATTTCATGAAAATCATCTAAAAAATTATTGAAATATCAAACTTAACAGAAGACCAATATGGGTTAAGTTAGTTTAATGAGGATCATGTTGGAAGTTATGTTGTTAATTTACATAGAACACAACTTTTTTTTTAATAATATTTTTAGTTTCTATTTTTTTTATCTTTATCTTCATGATTCTAATATGTTAAGTTTTTTTTATACCACATACATTTAAATTATATAAATTTATACATTTATAAAGAGTTATAATAGAAGCATAATATTTCAATAAAATATAAATGTTAAATAGTTGGGGCGGCGGGAGGGGGAGGGGGAGAGATTCTCCTAAATCCCGATGGAATATGAAAAATACAGTACTTATGGGGGCTAGTCCAAAGAATGAACAATCTCACATAAATGTATGGGCTTCTTCCAGGTCTCTAATTGGCTAATGATCGAGATGTCTCTAAGTTAGTGATCTTGGGGGATTCCCTTATCACTATTCAACACCTTCAAAAAGGTTTTCCCCTAAAGAACAACAATTTATCACTCCTTAGAAAAATCAATAGCACCCTAAAATCATTCTCTCAAAAGGCTTATTACCACATTTTAAGAAGCTAAAACAAAGAGGCGGATACAAAAACAAATCAAGCCTTCCTTCTTGAAGGAAGCGGGTTAGTATAAGATCAATGACATGTCAGGTTGGAAAGATATTCCATGAATAATTCCACTCAATATAATTGTCACTCTCTCTTGTTTTCCTAGCTGGATATATGCACCATGAGAATTATCTTTTGAAGATTTCCAAAGCCCTCCTTTCTATGTCCCCTTTGTCTCCTCCTATATATGCACATATTCACATCATGCATAACATTTGGCATAAAGATATCGTCATTAAGGTTGAGGTGGTGGTTTGTGGGGTGTTCACCATGCACCCATTTACCCCTCACATGTGGAGTCTTATGAAATTGGACAACCCTTAATTCCCTCATTTGCCTTCGTACCAAGTTCATTGATGGATACAGGGTGGGGAGAGTTAATGAATTTTGTGGTTGATTCGATCCCTCTGAAATGGGAGTTCACTAGTCTAAAGGTGGAATTCATGGTTTGTGTTAATATGATAAGGCAGAAAGTATCATTTCAAGGGTGTGCCTTTGAGAGTCAATACAACCCTTCTGATAGTTGGTGGGCTCTCCACACTTTGTAAACTCCATCGATTCTAAGATTTCTTTCAATCTTATGTGTCTCTTGCTTGGTGTTTTGAACGTTGTCTCGCTCATCTCATTCAAAGCAAAAACATGGGTAATTATCTTGGCTTTCTTGGCTCAGTTTTCTCCTATGCAGTAAGAAGTTGGGAATATTTCCCCTCTAGGTTGTCAATGGATTTTCGTAAATCTCAAGAATTCAAGCTAGAATTTTTTCCAGTGGGTGTTCAATTTCTCATCTTTGAATTTCAAGATTCTTCACCACCCTGTGCGCATCCTTCAACCTTTTCCATGGAAATAGGTGTTACTGTGTTGAGGGCACCATCACTGGTGTAGCTTCATGCATCCCAAGTCTTGCACAATTTCCCCTGCGTAAATACTAACTTCTTTGGTACCCTTATTTCTATTCTGCTTTTTTTTGTTAGTTGGACAACTCCCTCCCTTTATTCTAGCTTGTCTCTTTCCATGTTTCGATAAATTTTGGGTCTCCTCCTTGTGTAGGCAGCACCCCTAGCTCAAACCTCTCTCCCTCTATTTCCAAGCTCTTTTGGCTCCCTATTTTTGGTATCAAATCACACTTTGTATCTAATTTTGTGTTCCAACAGTCGATTTATGTCCCTTATGCGGAACAAAGACTATTATTCTTCTGCCTCAAGTTGCACAGGATAATACAATTTTATGTCCACATCCCCATTATTTCCATTTAGACCAATATTAATGCATAAATTTTCAATCATAATCTAATATTAAATTTCATTATTACTTTTCAAACACTCCTTAAGTACCTCTTGTCCACATCAAAATGGCATAGGTAAGAAAAATCTCTAAAATAAATTAGACTCGACATAATAAAAAAAATATGCAAAATTATCGCTATAGCTTACATACCCTTTCCCGGGCCAACATTATATAACTCTACTTCACTAGGATGAAATTTATAAACCAAGGCTTCATGTATGCATCCACCAAATCTGTCACATCAATGTAGTCCCTAATAAATATTGTACCTTCAAGAGTATTGTGACCGCACAGGTGCCCTATGCAAGTTTGTGCGGCCCGTTTTATGATTTCTCCCTTGTGCCTTCATTCGGTCATGCGCACCATGTTGCGCCATGTGAGGGTGCCCGCCCAAACATGTTTGGGTCGGGTCGTTTTGTTTGAGGGTGTCCGTATCAAATTTACTAAGTTGTGATTGTAGGGGTGCCTTGTGCACATTCGTGAGGCTTGTTTTCCATTTTCTCCCATGTGCCTTTGTTTGGTCGGACGCGTCGTGTGAGGGCACCCACCAAAACACATTAGAGTCGGGTCAGGTCATTTTGTTTGAGGGTGACCATATAAAATTTGCTAAGTTGTGACCGCACGGGTGCTTTTTGCATGCTCATGTGGCCCGTTTTCCGTTTTCTCCCTTATGCATTCGTTCAGTCATGCACGCCATGTCGTGCCGTGTGAGGGCACCTGCCAAAACGCATTTGGTTTGGGTCGTTTCATTTGAGGGCAGTTGTATCAAATTTTCTAAGTTGTGACCACACAGGTGCCTTGTGCACATTCGTGCGGCCCATTTTCCATTTTCTCCCTTATGCCTTTGTTTGATCGGGCGTGCTGCGTCGTTTCATTTGAGGGCGCCCGTCCAAACCCGTTCAGGTCGGGTCATTTTGGTTGAGGGCGCCCGCTCAAATGCATTTGGATTAGGTTGTTTTGGTTGAGGGCACCCGCCCAAACACGTTTGGGTTGGGTCGTCGGGGCTGAGGGTGCCCGTATCAAATTTTCTAAGCTATGACCGCATGGGTGCCCTATGCACGTTCGTGCAGCCTGTTTTCCGGTTGCTCCCTTGTGCCTTCGTTTGGTCATGCACGTTGTGTCACACTATGTGAGGGTGCCCACCCAAACGTGTTCAGGTCAGGTTGTTTTGTTTGTGGGTGGCCGTATCAAATTTTATAAGTTGTGACCACAGGGGTGCCTTGTACACATTTGTGTGGCTCATTTTCCGTTTGCCGCCTTGTGCCTTCATTCGGTCGGGTGCATTGTGTGAGGGCGCCTGCCAAAACGTGTTCATTTTGGGTCAGGTTGTTTCATTTGAGGGCGGTCGTATGAAATTTGCTAAGATGTGACCACATGGGTGCCTTTTGCACATTTGTGCGGCCCGTTTGATGTTTTCTCCCTTGTGCCTTCATTCGGTCATGCGCGCCATGTAAGGGCGCCCACCCAAATGCGTTCGGGTCAGGTCGTTTCATTTGAGGGCAGCCGTATCAAATTTTCTAAGTTGTGACCACATGGGTGCCTTGTGCACGTTCGTGCAACCCATTTTCTCCCTTCTGCTACTTATCAGGTTCTTACTTCTGTCTAATTCACTATATACTTAGATCGTGAATGTGAGAAGGCTGCTTGCAGATTGTATTATTATTGTATCAACAGTGTAATTATTTTTGAGTTGCTATATCTTTCTAGTCAAAAACCTCATATTCAGAAATATTTTCTTGTCATTTTCAAAATTGACTGCTTCATTGAGCACAACATGCAGCCTATCTAATACTTTGTTGAAGCTAAGAGCTCCATCTCTGGGGCAAGCTTCTTTTTAGCTAACTCCACTGCTTTTGATATCAATTTTTCTAATTGCTTCCTTCTCTCATATGATACCTGAGCCTTTGCCTTTCTCTTCCCTTCTAATTCTGTAATAGTGTCATAGTGATGCCAGCCAACTTCTTTGGAAAGCCTTCCTAGCAGACAATACATGTTACCCGGCTGAAGCCTCAACACTTTCAGAGCATTTGGAATGAAAATTCTCTTCTTCTGGTCATATGGTGGGGGAAACCATTCAAAATCCCTTAGCCTAGAAAGTGCTGCAACACCATGCTTGGTTTTGTGTGGAATCATTCCTCTAACTGTCCAGTAGTCAAATCCTTCTCTTACTTTATTGTCATTTTCCCATACCTAACGAAAAGGAGCACGGGAACACCTATTTCTATAAAAGCACCTAAAACTTCTCTTACTTTATTGTCATTTGCCCATAACTAACCAATGAGAACACAAGAACACCTATTTATATAAAAGCACCTATAATACTTTTGTGGGTTTCACTAATATCCCTTTAGTTAGTGTGTGCACAGTAGCCTAGATCCTAAAGTGATTCTCGTACAATGATAATCCACTAGGTGTATCTGTACTTAAAAAACTATGCATGGATAGATGTCCCATTTATGGCCAAGTTCCACAAAAATGGTTCCCCCTACCTACCTAGTAACTACATTACATTTATTTCATGATAAGACTACCCTACAACCCACCAAATTTCTATCATATCCTTGACATCAACAACAATTTGTTGTTCAAGATATAGCTAAGTTGGAACAAACTTAGCTCTAGAGCTTAGGATATTTATCCACCTCTAATGTTTATAAACCAATAGATATAAAATTTCTAAGGCATGTGGGAGCCCTTTAAGTATCACCTTTCCTATATTAACTCTGTCTTAAAAATCATGGAAAATGTCCATAGACTAAACCAAAAATTTCATTGAAAATAATCATTCATACCATAACATTACTAATTCCCTTTTAACCACATAAAAATTATTTTTAAGTTACCATAATTCATCTTTAATATCACATAATTATATTAAAAAACCAACCAAAATCCCTAGTTTATGAAATAAAAATTCAACAATTTTATAATAATTAATAATTTAAATAAATGCCTTAGATCTAACCTCATTAATAATTATTTATAATCAACAATACCATTTATTTACCCAAACCCCTTATTAACCCCAAGAAAAGTCTCACACATTTTATTTAATGGAATTTAAGTGGCCTTTAAAAAACACACATATTTCATTTCAAAATGTCAAAAATTTTCAAATATCAAAAGTTTTAATTTCTCTCATTCATTTCCCTCTAGTTCCATGGTTTGTCCAGGGAAGGAGGGAGGATGCGGCCATATTGTCGCCAGTTTTGAGGAAGGATGCAACCATACTATTGTAGGTTTGGAGGGCGGATGCGGCCATACCATCGCAGGTTTGGAGGAAGGATGTGGCAAGTAAAGAAATTGATCCCGAGTGCCTGTTGCAAGTCCGCTCTGATACATTTGGTTGAATTCCAGTAATTTATTTCCTTCTACAAAAAGACTCTTCTCTGATACATCAGATCAGGATTGCCTTTGGTCCGATGATAAAAAAAAATTATCATAATAGTCTTGTGCCTTGTATATAGAAATCAATACCTGCCCCACGGATTCAAAGGCCCTTCATTCAGCCCCAGAGCAGTGGGATTTGGAGAAGTAAAAATCAAGGAAAAGTGGTGAACTCTAAATAACATGCCGTCAAATGCCCCAGACAAGGTAATCCATCTATTCATTCAATAGTCCCACTGAAATATTTATTTTTGTAATGGATTTACCTAAATATGCAGTTCTTTTCATTAAGTTTCTGTGTTTATCCAATGATAATGCAGTGCCCTTCCAGTTTCTTTGGTTATTTGTTTGCCCATTTGGTTTTGTTACTTTCTACTTTTTCCCATTTGGTTATGGTGCATTTTATTAGATATGATAATTTTTGGTTGGCTTTTGTGGCAATGGCTATTTGGTTTCTATATTTTTGGTTTGATGATGTGCCCATTTGATTATTTTGTCTATGTTATTCTAAGAATTTATTTTTTTCATCTGCGACAATGGTTGTTTGGTTTCTCTTTGTTTTAGTTTGTTGATATGCCCATTTGGTTAATCTTTCACATGTGACTGAGAAGTTTTGGTTTGCATCATGCAACAATGCGTATCTAGTTTCAATGTGTTTATGTTAGCTGGTATGCTCATTTGGTTACTTTTCCCTTATCTTTGAAGGAAGTTTTAGTTTGCATCTATAGCAATGGCTATTTGGTTTCGATGTGTTTTAGTTTACCCATAGGGTTTTGATGTTTTTTTTCGGAATATTCTCCAATGGCCTTTTGGCTTTTGATGTCTTTTTAGCTCTGGAGTGTCTGGTTTCCCTAATGGAGAACATGGATTTTGTCCCAGGACCCGATACTTCTTCCTTGACTAATTTTATGGTTATTCTTGTCCTCCCAAAACTTGTACCAACTGAAGAAGTAGACAAGGATTTTTCCAGAAATCCTGTGTCTCTCATGGTTGTAGGGAGGCCTGATTCTGGAGGAAAATAAGGAGCTCTAATCCAGCTTCAATTCGAGCCTTCACAACAGATCTTCCACTATGACGTGGAGATTTCTCCACAGCCATCCAAGGAGGTGGCTAGGCATCTGAAACACAAATTAGTTCAAGAGAATTCTATTCTTATATCCAATGCTCTCCCTGCTTTTGATGGTCAAAAGAGCTTATATAGTGCTACTGAATTTCAGAAGGAGAAAATGGAATTTATTATTTCTTTTCCTATAAAATCTGTCAACAACCTTTCTTCCTTTAATGTTGGAGGGCATAAATTACTTGGTTCTGATTTTCAAGGACGAGCCAGTAGCATAGATGAGAAATTGTTCAAGGTAAGCCTTAAGATTGCTTCAAAGCTTGATGGGAAGGACTTAGAAGAGTTTCTGAAGAACAAAACTCTTAGCTCATGGATCATTAGTCTATTATGGTTCTTTTTCATCCTTTTAGCTCAAATGAGCATTTATTGATAATTAATATAAGCAGATGATGATTATGTTGTGTATGACACAGTCAGCCCAGAGCAGGGATTTTGTTTTGGTCAATTTAATTTTACATCACAATCATAATTAATAAGCATTATTGAAGGAAATTCCATTGAAATACAATCACTGAAAAGTAATCTCTTTGGAATTCATGAGGTAACACAAAGAGATCCTAAACTCATCAACCCTTTTTGTCAAACTGATAACCCTACATAAAAAATAATGTTCAAACTATTTGTGGAAAATACTCTCAATCAACGAAGTAATGCCTGACCAAACTTTATTTCAGAATAAAACATTCTTTTCTTGTACTACTAAAGGTATTTTAATTTCCCATCCCTTATTTATAGCCGTTTCCAATTAAAACTGACTATGATTTGGTGGAATGACTTGACCTTTCATGAAATACTCTAAAGTTAAGCTTAAGAACATCTATTTTCTCCTAGGATGCATAAAAAATGCAGAGAAACCACAAGCAAAATTTATATTCATTGATTTCATGAATGGTATCAGCGTAAAATATTTCAATTAAGTTCTTTCATAATTCTTAAGGGTAAACCTGTAAGCATACTAAATGAAGATGTGAGAAGAAGAAGTATCTATATCATGAATCCTTTAGCTCTGTGAATGAAAATTGAAGTTGTTGTGCATGGCTAAGTGCAAGATACATAACACAACCACTTAATTGAAATTTTTTTTGGTTAACCAGGCGAGAATATGAAAACCTCATCCCCATTGTACAATTGATCCATATACTTGTTGAGATAGGTCGTGCTTCCACTCACGTGTTATTGTCATGTGGTAGGAGCTTCCCTGTTGGCTAAGAATGTTGAGTGTAGGACTTACCAAGTGGTGACCAGTCAAAACATTGAGCCGCTAGTCCCTCACCTACCTTCATTGGAATTTGTAAATGGTTAAGTCACAATAGTTCATCGAAATTATAATGGATTTTATTTCCATAAATTTCGTGAGTGAAAGAAATAGTTATTGTGTGTGAATCTCATGGATCTGTAATCAATGGTGTGGATGGAGCAAAGCAAGGATGTGAAGAGGAGATGCACTGCTAAATTTGATTTTTTATTTTTGTAAACCAAGTGTGTGGCATTAGCCTTGTAAGTAATATTTTCTTATGAAGGAAAAACAGTGTCAGGGGTGTGGTGAGGAGGGCGTAGATACTAACGCAACATTGGCTGCCAATATTTGTTGTCTTTGTGGTTTTATACATTTTCTCGTTATGGCCTTTCTGAAGTTTCTGATAGGTTTGTGCAAGAAAATATCTAATAAAATCAAAATTAAGGTAATGAGGTTTGCCTTTAAAGTATGGCTTTTCTCAAATTAGCCTTCAGGTTTGTCTTTGAAATTCAATGAACCCAACAAATTTCCTTTTTTATTTATTTAATATTTGGTGTGTATATACAGATAGATAGATAGATATTCAATATTTTGAAATTTATATATAGAAAAAGGTAATGCCAAAATCTATCCAAATTTCATCAAAAAATTCAAATTTTATCCAAATTTTATGGTTGCTAAATCTAAACTTTAAATTGAGCCATGTGATAGAGGTAGCAAGAGTCTCAAAATTCGTGGTTTTATGAGGCATATTTGTCGAAGAAATAAAGAACTGTCAGTTCTAGAATAGGATGTTTTGCAGGTTCTAAGCCCAGATGCAGGATACAATAATATTTCCACTTAGATTTCATTTAGAAATGATTGGGATGTGAGATACACTAATATGTCAGAGTTTCTTGTCTAAATGAAGTTATAAAACAATGCCAGACAAACATACAACCTAACATGCTAAGACAGGTTCTTGTTTATAAACATTGACCAAAACCTTTTACTAAATGCTCTCTCTCTATCTCTCTCTCTGTTGGGGAGGAGGGTGGGAACATGGCATTGATTTTCTTGCCCTATAACTATTTTCATATTAATTTTCTATGTACAGAAAAAGAGATAATTTATCTTTTGTTTTCAAACTTTTATATCCTGACCTCCAATTACGGTATTATAATATAATAAATATAAAGGGGTAATAGGGCTACCAACTCAGTCATATGGAAAGTCTATAGTTTCACATGCTTATATGCTTTCCAACACTACCAATAATATCCACAAGAACACAATCCATCTCTAAAATGATGGAAGCGAATTGTATCCCTCACAATAAGTTCTTGTTAAACAATCTTGGACATAAATTTAATGGCCATATGGAAATCACCACATACATGAAGGTTCTTGGTAATCTGTTTAGGTGTCCCAAAGCTTATGCTAATAAGCCCAAATTCAATGGCCAACTTCTCACTGTGGGTAGAAAGAACACCTTCCTTCTCTTCTTCCTCAACATTATGAAGCACAAAACTCCTATCAGGCACATACTCTGAATCTTTCATCTTCCCAGCCAATAAATCCACCATTGAATATATTTACTCTGAGTGTTTGTATGATCTATCTCCAACAATAAATTAATGGAATCTGTTCTTGACCTCGATCCAGATGCATCCTAGGATATTTTTCAATTTAGTGTATTTAATCATTGATCTCGCCTTCATCAATTCATCCCACTTTCTAGCCGTAGCATATATGTTTGACAACAGTACATAATTTGCAGCATTATCATGCTCTAATTTTATAAGATGTTTTGCAACATATTTTCCTAGCTTAATATTGTGGTCAATTCTGCAGGCACCAAGCAGTGCCCCCCACACACCAGCATCAGGTTCTATTGGCATTTTCCTGATCAAGGTGAGTGCCTCTTTCATGTGCCCAGCTCGACC
The DNA here is from genome assembly GCA_034641835.2 of Pinus albicaulis. Taxonomy (NCBI): domain Eukaryota; kingdom Viridiplantae; phylum Streptophyta; class Pinopsida; order Pinales; family Pinaceae; genus Pinus; species Pinus albicaulis. Next base: position 1,688,373,121 of record CM076578.1, read on the forward strand.
AAGAAGATCAACTGTGCAAGCACAGTGCTCCAGGGTAGGTGCAATTCCATAAACTTGACTCATGCATTCGAAGTATAGAAGGCCCTCACCACCAAGCCTGCACGATTGCATGCAGATAAGATACTAATGAAGGTAACATGGTCTGGATTTATTCCTACCTATTGCATATGGGTGAAAATTTCAGTTCAAAACCACCCCTAATAATATAATAATGGATCCACTTACCTTGTTGTAGATCTTCAAAATAGGCACATGATAATAACATACTAACCATGGTAATTACATTGGGTTTGATGTCTGCCAGCTGTATTTGCTAAAAAATACTTAAAGCTTCATTGAAAAATCCATTCTGGGCTAACCCAGAAATCATTGCACTTTATGAAACCACTTCCCTTTTTAGACGTTTTGTCAAAGACTTGGCATGTTGCTTCTACACAACCACACTTTGAGTACATGTCAAACAGGGTAGTGCACACATTAAAAATTAGACTCAAAGCCATTTCTGATGATATGATGATGAATATCTTTGCCCTCTTGAAGAGCTGATAGCACAACACATGCCTTGAGCACAATAGGAAAGGTGAAATTGTCTGGTTCTATCACTTCTTGTTGAATTTGATAATAAAGCCTTAGGACCTCCTCACATAGCCCTTTCCTAGCATATTATTTAATGATGACCTTCCATATAATCACATCTCGTTCCTGTATTTTGTCAAACACAAGTTTGAATCCTCAAAAAAGATTTTCTTCAAATCATTTTATCAGGATGTGGGCATGAACTTGTTTTCTCTCTGATAACAAATGGATATCTACACAGGATTGCAAAAAAACATCGTAAGTATCGATATGAATTGGTAGACCTCGATGGATTATTTCATGTAAAATGCCTAATGTTTCCTTCAATGAACCATCCTTGAATTTGCTACGGATGCTATTGGTAGTGTTGAGTGTTGGTTTAGGAACAGAGGATGAGAATGTTAACAATGGCAGGAGTGAGAATGTTGGCATGCATAGTACATATGTATGTCTTGGAGTAATCTGTAAGAAACCCATATAACATGTTTAATCCAAAAATAATGATAACTTAGAAAATATCGTGCAATTGCTGCTTGAGAAATCTTCAGTGAAACTACAACTCAAGAAGGCGGGATTCATCTAAATAATTTTTTTAAATATATTTTAGTTTTTGTCAGAAGAGCGACGTTTAGGTTTTGTCAGAAGAGCGACATTTTTTTTCGTCAGAAGGGCGATGGTATAAATGTATAAAGAGAGTTTCTATATCTGTCGGAAGAGCGATGCTAAAGCCGTAAGAAGAGTGACACTTTAAATGTCAGAAGAGCTAACGTCGGAATTGCGACATTATTTTGAAAACCTGGTAATGTTGGAAGACTAACAGTTATGGCTCGTCATAAGACCGACAGTTATGGATCATTATGGAACGTCGAAAGAACGATAGTTATGGATTGTCGAAAGACCGATGGTTTAACTGACGTCGGATTAGCGATGATTTTGATAACATCAGTAGACCGACGGTTTTGCTAACATCGAAATAGCAACGCCTTTGATGATGTTGGAATAACGACAATTTGATGTTTGCCAGCTGCATTTGCTGAAAAATACTTAAAGATTCATTGACAAATCCATTCTGGGCTAACCCTGAAATCATTGCACTCGATGAAACCACATCCCTTTTAGACCTTTTGTCAAAGACTTGGCATGCTGCTTCTACACAACCGCACTTGAAGTAAATGTCAACTAGAGCAGTGCACACATAAACATCAAACTCAAAGCCATTTCTAATGATATGATGATGAATCTCTTTGCCCTCTTGTAGAGCTGATAGAACAACACATGCCTTGAGCACAACAAGAAAGGTGAAATTGTCTGGCTTTATCCCTTCTTGTTTCATTTGATAATACAGCCTTAGGACTTCCTCACATAGCCCTTTCCTGGCATATTCTCTAATGATGGAATTCCATATAATCACGCCTCATTCATGTATTTTTTCAAACACAAGTTTGAATCCTAAAAACAGATTTTCCTCAAATCCATTTATTAGGATGTGGGCATGAACTTGTTTACTCTCTGATAATGCACATATATCTACACATGTTTGCAAAAGAGCAGTGTAAGTATCAAGATCAATTGGTAGACATCGATGGATTCTTTCATGTAAAATTCCCAATGTTTCCTTTAATGAACCATCCTTGCATTTTCTATGGAGGCGGTTGGTAGTGTTTAGTGTTGGTTTAGGAACAGAGGATGAGAATGTTAAAAATGGTAGGAGTGAGAATGTTGGCATGCACGGTACATATGTAAGTCTTGGAATACTCTGTAAGAAACCCATATAGCATTTTTACTCCAAAATAATGATAACTTAGAAAGTATCGTGCGATTTCTTCTTGAGAAATCTTGAACGAAATTGCAACTCAAGAAGGCAGGATTTATCTAAATATATATATTTTTTAAAATATTTTTTAGTTTTCCTCGTAAGGGCGACGTTTAAGTTTCATCAGAAGAGCGATGTTTTATTTTTGTCAGAAGAGCGATGGTATAAACGTAGGAAGAGAGTTTCTATATACATCGAAAGAGCAACGCTAAAGCCGTCAGAAGAGCGATGCTTTAAACGTTAGAAAAGCTAACATCAGAATTGCCACATTATTTTGAAAACCTGATAAACGTCGGAAGACTGATAGTTATGGCTCGTGAGAAGACCAACGATTATGGATTGTTATGGAATGTCGGAAGACCAACAGTTATGGATCATCGAAAGACCAACGGTTTAACCGATGTCAGAATAGAGAGGATTTTGAAAACGTCAGTAGATCGACGGTTTGGGTAATGTCGGAATAACGATGCCTTTGATGATTTCGAAATAGCGACGATTTGGATAATGTCGGAAGAGCGACGGACATCTAGAAATGTCAGAAAATGTGTCGCTCTTCCGACACTTTATTGAAGTGTCAGAATTGTGATGTAATGGCTAACCACGTTTTTCCCCACCTCATAGTGTTACTATTGGGATGCCTATGTGTCGGAATAGCGACGATTTGGCTATCAGAAATTGGACCAAATGTGCTAGTGATTTTTCCACATAAATTATCAACCCGAGGGTGTTAGTTATCTCAATACTGACAACACAGTATATGTAGGAGAAATCACATGACCTGCTATAGATCACAGGCTTAAATGCATAAACACACAAACTATTGTAACAACATTTAAATAGATTGCATAATTAAAAATACATTCACAACAGTTGAAAGATTACACTGGAACATCAGTAACATAATCAAAATAAAACATGAAAATAATGAAAAGAAAGGAAACACAACACCTGATGAGAAGAGGGGGCACAACTCTCTGATCAGGACTGCGATAAGCTCACGAATTATAGATGAAATAGCAAGATGTTATGCATTCAATTAATTACAAAATATACTTTTACAAGATCTGTAGGTAATGGGCTTAACCCTGATTCACAGCCCGCAGGCCCTCTTTATACAAACTGTTTAGCCAAATCCCGATTTCCTTCAATATCTACATATTTACAATTATACCATTCGTTGCAATAATAACCTAATTGTAAAAAATGAAACCATGAAAAAGCCTGAAATGTCGCTCGAACACAACAGATTTTGTTGCGTTTTAGCAGCAAGTGAAGGCAATGTTGGAAATTAGGAGCTTCTCGATGGCTCACAGCTGTAACCTTCCCGCTTTTACGGAATCTGTGAAAACATCAGAGTTAACGTTGTAAAAAAGTAAAACCTCCTGGACTAATACTTCATTAATCAAATATCCCATGTAAAGTAGGAGAAAGGTGTTTACCACGTGTGTTTAGGAATAATAATGACACAAATATATAGAAAGGTGGGAGAAAATAGGAGAGAAAAGTATACAAATCTGGTACCCAACAATGAGTCACCAAAAAAGATAGGAATTGTGTAATTCTTTCATCCCACTGATGTGCCACATCTGTTCACTGAAATAAATTGACCCATGAGAATAAGTTACTACTTATTGTCTGATTATTATTAAGGGCTAATAATAATCAACATGCATTCTATTTTTAGATTAGTTATCTATAAATATACTTCGCCCATATTCTAAAAATAGAAACTCATCTAAAGATAGAATTTTATCAACCAACTAGAATCACCATCCTACTAATTTTAGAATATGCATACCATTCTAAAAATATACATACACCTAAAAATACCCTGTGTGGGCCCCACCTAGTTTAGGTGATTATTTTTCACTAGGATCAAGGATGATGTTTCCAAATGCCACTTTCACTATTTCTTGTTGCAATATTCAACAGTTATTGGTGTTTTCACCCCTCAGTCACTGTCGAGTCCCTTCCAAAAAATGTGATTCCCATGGGCCCCTCTCCCCAAATATCCATCGGATTTACCGTCTTCAGTTTCCATTATCGTCTTTAGTTGCAGTTATCATCTTCACCTCCCATTCCCACGTTATTGAGGAAACGAGACAATATCCCTAGTCGATTAGCCTTCTCCTGTGGGATAAATTCTATTTTAAATCGTTCTCCCTTGTAAAGACATGACATCAAAAAATGGTTAGATGTTGTGTGTATTTGGTAGGGTCATAAATTTGAATCGATCCCCCCTACATTAAATTCCAAATCAGGTGGCGCGTTGTTCAATTACTGGAGTTTTTCTACCCAAATGAGTTTCAATTTGATGGATTGCACGAAGTTCATTCGTTTATTCCAACCTTTTCATCAAGCTCGTTCCGTCGATTATTTCCATTATCCCCCCTGCTGCTCAGATTGGTTGAGAGTGAGTATTTCTCTGAGCATTCCATGAATCATTAGTGCATTCGTCTAGAGTAGGGAAGACCTAGGTGGATTTGAGCAAAAAAAAAAAAAAAAAAAAGGTATGGAGGGTTGCCTTGTAGAAAGGTAAGCATTTTCTACCATTTTATGCACATCCTATTTTTCTATTATTTTTCCATTTTCTACTATTTTATTTAAAAGTAACCATTTTTTATGTAGTATTCATTATTTTGAGGCTTTTTTCTCTGGGATGTTGTTCTAGGAACTGCCGCAACGATGAAAAGTAGTTTCCGCAATGGCGACCAACGAGTTTCAAAAACGGTGACCCACGATTTGCCGCAACGGTGATCTGCAAGTTGCCACAATGACAGGTGACCCGCAAGTTGCCACAATGACACTTAGTTGGGTCGCCCTTGCAGCAACCCATTGGTCACCATGAAAAAACTCATTAATCATTGGTCATTGGTCTTCGCTTGGTCACATGTCATTGGTCATCAGTTTTCACTTGTTTTCCATTGTTCTAAAATATTAAGAAAAACTTGTTTATCTAAGAGAGTGAAATTTTCTAAAGAAATTTTCTTAAGAAAGGGCTAGTTTGTTTTCAAATAGTATGTGCATGTAAAATTAGCTAGTTTTAGGTTAGCAAGAGTGTGTTTTAAAATAGTATGTGCATGAAAAATTAGCTAGTTGTAGCTTTATGTAAGAAAAATTTAATGCTGTAAATTTATTGACTTTATGAATCCCAGGTCTTCCCATACTTTCACCTTTGATATCATAATTTATTAATTTTATAAAAAAATATTTAAAATCACCTCTTTCCCACGTGTCACCTTTGTACATTCAACGTAAAATTCCACATAAACTTTTCCATTCAATGTTTGAACCTTATTGGGGTCTATTGATATCAAGAGGAACCCTTGATCAATTTTCTCCCAATCTCTTAATACAAGATTAGTTGAAATCTTGACACTCGAAGGTTGATACCATGTAGTATGATAATAAATGTTTCTCCAATATCTGATAGACTTAATATATTTATTAATATCAGAATCATAGACATTCATTCCTTGATCTCTCAATACTTGACAGTCAATAGCCCAAAATCATGAATTCCACCTAACCTTTGTATCAGTTGGCACCTTGTTGCCACCTATATGCCATTTCTCACCCCAATCCACATGATTTTACCATGTTGGCATGCCATGTCATCAAATTCTACAAATGATGCCACATTTTCATGAAACATCAGTTTACCACATTATCAACAATGACACCAACATTCCATGGTAGGAATTGTCATGGCACTAGGCCACATATCAACCATTTGAGTTTTGCATGAGACTCCCAAACCCAGTATGTGCATTAGTTGATAAATGTATTGGGTTATATAGATGTTCGGTGTGAAAAAGAGAGAATTTTTTATATGTCCGTGATGCTTGATACTTGATATCACAATAGTTGATCCTCTTTGAAATTAATCCCCTTCTAAATAATTTATATATTACAACTCTCATCAGTCCATGAGATCAGGGGTTGAAGCCAAGGACTTCAATCTAAAAAATCCAAAACTTAATACCATACATTTCCCAAATTAAAAGGGGAAATCCTAAAAAAATTTATACCATGAAAGCCTAATAGGTGAAAGGTCGATACTTAATAGTCGATACATAACAGAAAAATGAGAGGTATCTCTTTTTCACCAATGGAGATATTGGGTCCCTTAGTATCAATATTTTCTGGAAAATTTTCTCGATGGATATCCTAAAAATTGAGACTCAATCGACTGAAAAACCATTCAAATATGCTCCTAGTGATGGTTCATATCAGGTCAACTGAGAAATGGTCTAGACTCAAGGACTTCCATCCCCAAATATCAAAACTTCTAAAACACTTCTTAGGACTATTTCAAAAGTATAAAATTAACTCTAAAAGGAAAATACTTGCCAAGTAAGCTTTTTAAGACCTAGAAATATTCAATGCCCTCTAAAACCATCATTTACACTACCTTCGACCAAGGAAATTAAACAAAAAACACAAAAATATTTCTAATTTTCAAGTCCACAACTTCTTCTAGTCAAATGAGCTTCTTCTTACTCATTTAGAACTGCAAATTTACATTTCAAACTTCAAAAACTTACAAATAGGGAGTCTATTATCCTAACTTATCTCTAGAGGAACAAAGTCCCCTTAAGTAAAGAATAATTTTCAATATAGATTGAATTGAGGCTTCTATGATCCATAGGAATTAAAAAAAAAAAATCGGTTAAAATCAGATGAGAATGAAATTTTTTGACGAGTTTCAAACCAACAAGTGTGGTACATCTTCAAGACCAGATGAGAGATAAGATCTAAAAGTTAAGCTTAAATAAATGTAGAGAGGTGCCAAGTCTTCTCATGTATAGTATTGATATAGTCACAACTTTTATATTCCACCACTGAGTTGGTAAAGGCAATAACATTATAACATATCTAATTATCTATAGATCTCTAGCCAACATATAAACTCCAATTCCAACATTACTAACATGAAACATTTTATTGAAGCAAATAATTCAATATATAGAGTTCGCACATAAATGATAATTAACAATGAATCATAACAAAAAAAACATTCCATCTTTTAATTGCAAACATGGCTAATAGACAATCGTAACAACTTTCATCTCATCATTTCAAGTATAAAAAAAACCTATTATAGCTACAAATAATGAAAGAATAAATAGTAATTCATTTCATCAACAAGGGAATACATACACTTTTATAGTGAGTTGTTGCCACTGTAATAGGGAGTTTCTACCACTGTTACAGTGAGTTTTCGTAAGATTTATGTTATAAATTTTGTTTGGACTTTAGTTAGTATATATATATATATATATATATAACCACAACTATAATGATCATCTTGGTTCTAAATGTGTTTGCTAAATCCACAAAAATGTTATATAACTACAATATATATATCTATATATATATATATATATATATATATATATATATATATATATATATATATATATATATATATATATATATATATATATATATATATATATATATTGTGGTTATATAACATTTTTGGGGAGTTAACAAACACATTTTAGAACCAAGATGATCATTATATTTGTGGTTATATGATATTTTTGTGGAGTGAAAAAAAAATTTTTTTTTTACCACAAATATGCTCATTATATTTGTGGCTATAATAATATTTTACAACCAATATTCTCATTATATTTATGGTTCTATTGCTCACTATTATCATGGGTTTCCACCACTGTGACAAGGAGTTGCCGACAATGTAAGAATGAGTTTCTAACACTCTTACATTGAGTTTCTATCACTATTATGTAAATAAATTATGTGGGAAATTTAGTTAGTATATATATATATATATATATATATATATATATATATATATATAGGTTATAAAAAAAATTGTGGTTTTGAAAAAACATATTTTACAACCAAAATGCTCATTATATTTTATTAAATCATTTTTTTTATTTAATTTTTTTTCTCTTTTGTAGATGGTGCAAATGTGGATGCTCATCATCAAGGTTTGATGCCATCAAAACTCAGGTCATGCACGAACAAGATTTGTGATTCATAATGAAGCACTTGGACAAGTATACTATAATACTAAAGAGATTCTAGGGACAACCACAAATAACGAAGCCTATTATATTTCTCTCGTTGATGGGCTTAGAGAAACCAAGAGTTATGGTGTAAGTGAAATTTTCACTTACACTAATTCAAATTTTATTACCAATCAAATGAATTTAATTTACCAAGTTAGAAAACATCATTCGAAACCCCTCCACCAAGAAGCAAAAATATTGTTGCACGGTTTATTAGTTTTAACATCATTTAACGATCAAATATCCAAAGTTTAGTTGATGATATACTCATTCAAGTAGCATCCAGTGGATGTGGATGTGGAAGATATGTGGACGAGCCACCATGTTCTCCACCAAATGTCATTGATAAGCATCGATATATGTGGCATGTTAATGGATTGATTTTTCTTGTGTTTTCTATTGGGGTTACTATGGTGGGAATCCTATTATGTAGTTCTTATTTATTGTGATAAATTGGAGAAGCATAAAAAAATATTATGTCCATTTTTGAGGTATATATATGATCTCTCTTTTTTTATGGATGGGCTCACCTTATTTTGGTACTTTTTGGTACGTGTATCCAAAAATGTATTTTTTAATCAATACTATCACAGTTCGGTTTCATCTATCTATTGGAAATAATGAGAAGGGTGGGGGAATAATCACTAATTCATTTTAGAAATATTAATTTATTAATTGAGATAACTTTAAACAGAACTCGAAATTGAACAAAAAAATAAAGGATATTTTTATTATGAAATATAAGACTCCAAGTACAAGTCTTTAATAAAAGTATAATGAGCTCAAATTCTTAAAGAAGCCCCTTGTATAGCAATTAATGTGAGATACCCTTGGATACAAGCCAATCAAGATAGCTTATAAATCAATCATTATTTTCCCTTTATACATTGTTAAATGCAAAATGCAATTGTGATATATGGTAATTTTCCAATCCATAGCTCCAACCTCATTTAAGGGGTTGAATTGTGATCAGGTGATTTGATTCACTTGGTTGTAAGGAATTTTTTTGAACTCCATTATCAAAATATAGAACCAAAATATCACATGATTTTAAGTGAATCATGTTCTCAGATACATGACAAAAACAAAAAATAAGCCCACAAACAATCAAAATAATATGAACAACTTGAAAATCAGAGGAAGTTAACTTGATAATCACGCAAAATTAAAATATTCCTTCAAGTATAACTAATAAATTGTAACTAATATGTTTTAAGGCAAGTAATTTAAGGAGTGAGTGTAATAGTGCATGGGCCCACAAATTTTCACTTAATAAATATTTAAATTATTATGATGGAAAAGTTGGGCCCTCCCATTAGAGTGGACACTGTTGCAGCAACTCCTAATTGGGTACAAGGGGAATCTTTGACAATATACAATTGTAAAAAAAATATTACATGACCATGACATCGATGAACTATCGATGTCAAATGGGAGGCAACCATTGCGGCAACACCTGCCTCCATACTGCCACCATCATAGATGACTAGTCCTGATATTGGTCAATTCATTACCCTAACTCTTCCTTTGCACCATTGTACGACATTAGAACTATTGCAAAGAAAAAATGCATCCATAACCACTCTGAAATCTAACTAAATATGAGGGGCAGAAGAGTACACGGAGAAAGTGCTGAATAATTTCTAGATGCATTTCCACACGTTAAACCATTTTTTGAACAAGTCGGTTGGATATAGTATATTCGCAGGTTTCAGGGGTATGACAATGGAATAGTCCTAGTATTTTACATGCATTACAAGGAGGGTAGATCATAAGTAGCAAGGGCAGTGGTTCATGCGACAAAAGAAGTGATTGTGGAAGTGACAAAGTTACCCAAGATGGGAGAACAATGGTTTACGCCCCGAAAACCCCCAACTGATGTTGTGCGGAAATTCCTTGAGGTAGGTGAAAAACTAATCATGAGAGGCACATGATATGATAGGAAGTCATTAACATAATCATGGAAGGATGATGCATTGCTTGTCTAGAGATTTTTCCCATGCGAAGGAATGTATGTCGTTATTGATTATGAGGACCTTCACTTTTTAGACTACTTTTGTGTCATGGAAGGTTGTTTAACATGGATTTATTTATTGCAAAAACCCTAGAACAAATGGGACGAGGTGTGAATAATTAAAAGTGGCTGATGGAAATCCTGTCCCACCATTGCCTCATTAAAATTTTGGTAGTTTTTGCACTGCAAAGGGAAGGGAGAATTTTGGATGAACTAGTTGGAAGGCCATTGCATGTTGAAGCTGCCACCTAGTCAGAGGATGCCCTCACAGCTGCAATTCCACCCCATGAAATCCCAGCTTCAAAACTGCCCCATGACCCGCTAGTTGCAACTCCTCCCCATGACCTCCAACCTACAACTCTGCCCCATGAACTCCCACCTACATAAATTCCCACAGAACCTTTCCATATGGAATCTGAGTTGAAAAATGTTCAAACTACGAGGGTTTCTAGGGTTTCTGCTACTAAATCCACACATAAAGGAAATGACCAAGATGATGATGATGAAGTATAAATATTGGGGAGTAAAACTGAAACCAAAATATTGAGAGGATATAGAAAACACCTGAGAGTAGTGCCAAATGCGAAGAAGAAGAGGAGAAAGAGAGGGCATATTTCTCGTGTTCCTCAAACCCTCCCCGTTGTTACAAAATAGCTCCCATTAGAGACAAAAATAGAACAAGAGAAAGAGCAAGAGCAAGAGCAAGAGTATCCACCAGATGTATTGATTGAAGGAGTCTTGAACCAAGGATGCATGCAACAAGGATTCATGGAACAAGGATTAGTCCACTACTCACACAGAAGAACAAGTTTATAAGCTTCCCTCTCCTGTTTCTGACTATGGTTACATAGAAGGACTAGCTGAATGCTACCCCTCAGAAGGCGTTTCCTCAATTAAAATCTTGTATGGAGATGATGAGGAGTATCAACCAATTGCACCACCAAAATTGTATGGGGAAAATTAGGAGGACCAATCAACTGCACAACCAGAATTTATGGGGATGATGAGGAGGACCAACCAACTACACCACCATAATTGATAAATAAGCACATTGTAATAGTAAGTACCCCTAAAAATATTCCTTTTTATATTTCCTTGTTAAGGAAGAATATGATTCTCCAGATGAAAAGCATACAACTACAGAATAAAGTTAGAACCCTAACATATGAGCTCAGACCAAAATAAAATTTGATAGATTATATTTCTTGGCCCAAGTTGTAGAGTCCTTACCCATTTCTTTCAAAGATATACCTTGTCTAGGGGCCCAACAAAATATACCCCTTGGAAAAAAATAGATTAATGACATTGTTGTGAAAATAGAGGACCATACCGAAATCACAGTTGTCCATACAAAGGAATAGGAATCACATGTGAATCTAACAAAAGAAACTATTTTACAAATATAGGAACAATAAACATATATGAAACTAACAGAGGATGAGGAACGAAAGATCAAACTGACCAAAGACATTTCTGTGTAAACAGAGGATGAGGAAACAAAGGATAAATTAGAGATGTGTAAATCCTCATATAAGGGACATCTAATACCTTAAAATTGGCATGAAAACTCACTTCATGACCTTTGGAAGATATGTGAACAATATAAAAACATTTTTTTATGAAAATATAAAAAAACAGTGGATGAGCTAGAAAGGAAGGTGGGAAAGTTGGAGAATGACAAGAAACAACTTGGACAAATAATGGATGGTGTGCTTATTTGCATGGATCATTAAACCAATTACAATGTGTACTTGACAAAAAAAATTATAATGTTTAAAAATAACTCTATCATCAAAAATAAGCATTTCTAGGTTGGACACAATGATGATTTCATGGATTCATATATGTCCTGCACAAATATAGAAAAAAGACTTTCTCTGTCAACTGTACCAACACAATTTTTTGGTACCTCTTAACACAATATGGAATCCCAACCATGTTGCAGGGGATGTCCAATTGAGAGCCTTTGTATCATATTTGAGAAATCAATCTAGTTGGTTGGAAGCTCTTAAAATTTATATGCATAATTCTAAGAGCCTTTTGTGGGTTAGAGGAGAACATTAAAAACCCGTGGAGGTGATATAATAACATCAAGAGTTCACCAATTTTCTAAAGGTAGTATAGGATATCGACTAGAGCACATAGAAGACCATTCCATATTGCACAGGCCATATTAAAACATTGGAAACTATCGTACAAGCAGGAAGTAAATAAAGGTGGGATGCCTCGAGAAAAAAATCCCAAAATAAATATCCATTTAACTACTTAAAAATAAAGATAGCCTTATCAAGGGTTTCTCAATATATTATTCCCATGGGAAAATGTGGGAATAAATAGATAGGTATTGGATTTCATTATCCAATGATCTGGCTTCCAACAATGATATATAAAAATAACTATACCCTGAAGAAAAAATAAGAGTTTGAATTTTGAAACATAATTTTCGAGACAGGAGGGTATCTTCATCCTAGTGAAGCATGACATAGTTATTACTGTATCAGTAATATTCATGACCTTCCCCCCTCAGAAAATTTATCGTATCAAACATAAACATCCCCCTTCATCCATAGATTCAGACTGACACACTAGCTCACCGTTGCTGACATAATGGCTCATTTGTGAGGGAACTCATAAACAACAAACACATTATCTTTGATGTTGTAGTATATATTATTCTCCAATAACATATCACTAGTAGCATTGAGAAGTTATAAAAAACTGGTAAATTTGTGTTTTACATGTTTAGTTACGATTTCATTGCATTTCCTCTAAAATTTTTGTTACATTTCCATTGTTTTATCTCAAATTTATATATCAGATTCATTTTTATACACCAATATATGCAAGGATAATGCAAGTATGCAAAACCACTTGAAATCTATCTCCATGAATTACAAAATAATCAAGGTATTGAAAGACAGAGTGTAAATGCATGGAGTTATTTACTCACCTTAAATGACATTTCCATCAAATTAGACAAATCACCAAACATATCCTCACCAACTATCAAACATACATTGACATAGTAAAAAAAATAATAATACATAAAATACATATAATACACGAATAAATTTTAAAATTAAATTGAAAGAAAAATCGTGCACAAGAAACCTGGGAAAGAATTAATTGCTGGAGTGAGGGAGACCTCACTTGTTGAGTTGTTCAAACTCGAATGGAACATCTTCATCTGCCAAGATATTCAAATAAATCTAAAATCTTGCAATTTGTTTGCTTCTTTTTGTTCTCTTTTTATGGCTAACATAACTCTTCTTCCACTTCAAAGATTATTCAAAAACACCGAACTCACACATGAATTCATAATCCATAATATGAAGATTGTTGGCGTCATCCAACAATATTTTAAACAAATAAATCACTTGTTCAATGTGGCCAAGATCTGATATTGCCTCTATAATTATCTCAGGAGGGTCATTGTATGAATTAGTTATGCTTTGATGATTTTGTAATTGGTTTGGAGCGATTGAACGAGAACACAACCATCCCACTTTTATGGCATGCCTGCATATGTTTTCATGACAAGACCATGGGAAATCACAAGTTATGAAATTTGAGCGATGATCAGTGACAAGATATTTCTTATTAAGTTTATATTAACTCCTCACCCAAAAATCATGAGACATTTTCTCATGAGGGTTGCAATCACTATTTGGAATTCATTTTTCCTTTTCCATTGATGATTGTAATTGTTTCTCTTTCTTGTAATTGTTCAAAAATCCTTCCTTTTTTAGAACTTCCTTAAACCAATAACATGGTTCAACATTTTCTAGAAGAACATATATCAACCAATCCATCCTATGAGAACATTTCTTTCTTCTATCAGATATAGATTTTATTTAGGTACAGTGATATGACTCCACAACATTGTTTGTCTCCTAATTTGCATGGAGAAAATCCCAACAACCTTTGACCCACATCCTAATTGCATAAAAGTTGGGTTAATGAAGATATTTCATCCATATGAAAACCAAAAAGAGAAATGTAAGTAAGAGTTTTTCAACTTACAAATCTTGTCACCAACAACCTAATTATTGTGGAAATAGTCTAGGAAGTTCTCCTGATTCGAAAATTTATTGAAGAAAGCATTAATTTCATTGCTTAATTCAACACTCCAACAATAATTCATAATACACCATAGTCACTAAACATTTATTTTTCTATTTCTGGACTATTGGTCAATTGATTCATATTTTTTAGCCATGCTCGATCTACGTGCCAAACATAGAAGATAACATTACACCTTGTGATTCTCCTGCCACTTTCAATTCATTTCAAGAATGTTGTTTTTTTACTAAATACAAGTTGTACCGTAAACTAAAAGGATTGAAGTTACCTTAAAGCATCGATTTCCACTAATGCATCATCAACCATGAAAGAATTAACTTTGCAACTATGATCAATTTGGTGACGCCTAGGCATGAGATGCTCCAACCATAGCGAAATATCCTATGATGTATTATGTGATGCTACCACCCATGCAACTGACACCCCACTTTGTTTTTCATCAAACACCACGAGTGTGTACAAATGATACTATCACATTCAAAAAACATATGAAGTCAACTTCAACTCCTCAATCATTATTAATCAAATTATTCTACTAGATCAATCATTATTAATACACTCAACCCATACTTATTCATGTTGAATGTTGAATCCAGGACTATTAAATTATTACTCGATAGATTCACCATGGTCTCCAACGTCCACTTCGTCTGAATTCCAACTATAAAAAGGATATCTCCACCATTGGGCTTTTGATAAAAGAAAAAATCACCTAGGTGTTTCCTATACCAAAGGTTCACACTCATGCCATATTTCTTGTGCAACTGATAATTTCCTTTCATTGGATGATTATATACGTTAATAACATCTTTCCTACACAAAAATAAATCCCTATCTCGAGTTGCCGCATCCACGTCAATATATTTTTTAACATGCATTTTTCAAACTGAGTCAACTGACACTTCTAAGAAGAAACAACTCTCTACATAGGAAACCATGTCTCTTGATAACTTTGATTGATGCATCACCCTAGCATGACCTAAGGGTCCGTGTTGGCCATGACAAGGCCATCCTTGGCTATCTACATACTCATACATTTTATATGTTATTATCGCAATCTCAAAGAATTGAACCATAATTTTTACAATCCAATGGCATTGGCATCCCCTCTTTTTCACAAATGAGTATCTTCGCTTCATTTCATTTTGTCCCCTTCTATCATCGGGGCCATATCAACAAGCATAGCTCCATAAACAAGTTTGAAAAGTCTATACATATGAATCCATGAAAACTTATGGAGCACTATTAATACCAACATCTATACAATGGATCTCTAAAAGAACTTACACTTCTACTTTGTTCAAAATGGAAGAACATCAAGCATCTAGGTTGATTTCCTCTCCTATAATAAAGTCTCCAATTCTAGTTGAAGGGATTTTTACAACTACAGAAAATGAACTTTTCGTTAGGGTTTCACACACCAAGGGAAGTTATTGACTCCCATTTTACATGTTTTACCATTTTTTTACCCTAATGAGTTGCTGCAAATTTGGATTTGGATAGTTGAAATTCCAACTCCCAAATATTTGGAAAAATCATGCCGGGAAAATAATCAGGAAGATTTCGAGGACCCGTTATCCTGTGATGCCCTAGAATATCAACGACACTGCCTTCAGTGCTCTTAAATTTAACTGAGTGTAGCGCAGTAATGTTGTTATATGGCAACAAGAAATTTGAAACGAAAATGTCAAATTCAAACTAAATGAATCCCATTTCAGAAATTTGGCAAGCGGGTCCGTTCCAACAGGACTCACGTTCGGCAAAGTGCGGCTTCCGTGTTACGGAGTGACTAAACACCGTAGACAGTACGATCCCACTATGCCGTAGTGGATATACATTATTTTTTAGTGGCCGAATCTCTAAAGCCACTAAAATAGAATCTATATAAGAAACTCTGCATTCAAATTACGTTGAAGCAAATTGTCTTTAGAACTTTCAGATAAGTTTCTTAGAATTATTGCTACTGAATTTATTTATGGTCAATTCGAATCGTCGTGATGCAATGCTCTTGACGGTAGTTTATATATAAGTTTAGGAGCCCAAGTTCTATTGTATCAAGGATTGTCCTTCTGGTTTGTCAATGGCGGATCCAAAGTTCAGTGACTGTAACATCAACATTTCAATCAACAAACCAGAAAATACTAACGACGGCAATATATTTAGAAGAATAAACAATATTCCAATCTTGAAGCTCGTTCAGAGGGATTTCTTTAGAAAAGAATGGAAGATGGGAAAGACGTTTTGCGTAAAGTTATAAATGCGATCAAGATTGGGCTTGCATTTTCAGTGGTATCTCTCTTCTATCTCATGGACCCCTTAGTTAATGGTGTGGGTAATAATGCCATCTGAGCTAATATGACCGTTGTGGTGGTTTTTGGTGTCGGTAATAATGTCATCTGAGCTAATAATGTCATCTGAGCTAATATGACCGTTGTGGTGGTTTTTCCGGTTCAAAACTATTATCGAACTTGAACAAACTTTTTTTCCGGTTCAAAACTACTGTTTTGTGTTTTTTCTTTTAGACGTAAATGTAATGTAATTATAAATGCAGATGCCATAATCTCTAGATCTTTTGGCTTCATAAAATTGGATTTTAAATGCATCCATGTTAATAAGTTCAACCATTCTATTAAAACTAAATCCATGTTAATAAGTTCAACCATTCTGTTAAAACCAAAGGTCATCGTAAGATTACGACCGAATATTTCTGATTGGATGTGCATGCGTGCATAATATTTCTTGTGAAATATCCTTGTGCAGGTGCCACTCTTAGTAAGGGCTTGAATAGCGGAATCGGGACAGTGCTGGCAGGATCTCTCGGCGTATTGGTGGTGGGCTTAGCACAACACAAACGCCTGAATAGAGGAATTTGGGAGAGTGCTGGCACGATTTCTTGGTGTTTTGGTGGGGCACAAAGGGACGGGACAATAGGAGAACCCATTTTCATTGCTCCTTCGTGTTTCATTAGAGGTTAGTTAATGTGCTGAGCTTGTTTTTCGAAAATTAAAACATGTAACTACAAGGGTCAAAACAAGTAGCTTTCGTCAAATTAAATAGGAATGAGATTAAATAATTGACTTTGTAGTTCCGAAGGTATTTTTAAAATTTATGATCTTATTAAATAAAGCTGTGTATAAAATATTTTTAAAATTTAAAATTTAATTAAATTTATTATAAAGTGAGATTCAAGATATTCTTAAAATTTATCTTAAAATTTATAGTCTAATTAAATAAAGGTGTAGTAGAAAGTATTTTTAAAATATAGAAATTAATTAAATTTATTATAAAGTAAGATTCAAGAAGAATGAGATTAAATAATTGAGATTGTTCCATTGAAAAACACTCTCAAATTTTATAATCTAATTAAATATTTTATGATCTAAATAAATTTAACGACATTTATATTCGAGAATCACACAAATTGTTTATTTTATTATTTTAGATTTCGTTCTTACCCATAGTTGTTTTTACACGGGCCTCCGCAACATACTTTCGCTTCTTCCCAGAGAATTTAACCACATTCCTTTTCCAGAATCATATAAATTGTTTGTTTAATATTTTAGAGAAAGAAAAAGCCGCTGCTTTATTATAAAACAGTCCATAATACATATTACATTCAATCAGATGTACGTAAAACATATTTAAATTGGGAAGACCATACATAAAACAAATCAATCATTATACATATTACATTTAAGATATATGTAAAACATATTCAAATTAAGAAAACCATTCAGAAAACATTTACATCCAACAAAAATGTAAACATCAAGAGGATTACACAATCTCAATAGATCAGTCAAATACATTGGAATGGAATGGGAGCGAGTCCAATGCTATCAATCAATGATAGATTTCGCTCTTATTCATAATTGTTTTTACAGCGGCATCTGCAACATAATTTCATTTTTTCCCAAAGATAAAGCGAAAATACAATTATCGCGTTGTGATTTTCATCCCGACTTTCAATATGGTTACATAATCTGATGTGTTGTTGATAACTTATTTCACTCTCAAATATAGATGGGCGCGGGTCTTTTTTTCTACAATATTTGAGATAATTATTGGATAAATTATTTTGAGAAAGATTTGTGTATTTTTTTAAATATGATTTTTAGGAAATGTTTGAAATTATTGTTTTACAAAATTGTTTCTTTAAAAACAATATATAATGCAAACATTATTGTTTCTCAAGAGACAATCTCATTTATGCTTTTCCAGAGACAATAGTTGGCATTAAAGACATATTGTCTACAATATTATAAAGACAATATGTCCTTAAACCTAGCTATTTTCTCTTTAGAGACAATAAAATTTTATATTTAAAGACAATATACTATCCCTTTTATCTTTTTAGAGATAATATAAAAATTGAATCTAAAAAAAATATCTCACCATGGAATTAAAACAATATAAAAGTATTTAATTAAATACAAATTACAATAACATTGACTAATTCATGTTAGGGCACATTGGAATCAAACCACCAACCTTCTTCTTATAAGGTAGGTGCTCTTTCATTGAGCTAGAACCCTTTAAAGAATTATGATTAGAGATGTCAAGGGGCTCAACAAGTAGCCTGCAGAAAGTACTTATTCTTATCCACACTTGGCTACACTGGAGATCCTCTTAGTCTTATCCACACTTCGTTACACTGGGAATCGTCTAGTAATTGGTTCTTCTCAATCATCATCATGACTTCATCAGACCAGCTTTCCAAATTCAATCTATTGAGGTTAGCATCAAGGTTTGTTCTATATTACTTCCTTTTGAAAGAGTCTCAGTATGTCGTTTTTAATGTTATTCTATTTATTTGATGACCACCTTTAGATTTTCTCTTACTTCATTCTCCACTCTAGATAGCTTATCTCGTTGCCTCTTCAAAACTTGCCCCACGGATTTCAGAGAAAGCCTTGCTAGACAATTCTGCACAAAATTTCTCAACAAACACAATTATTCATAAAATAGATACCCTAGTATTACTACTAGAAGAAAATATGTTTTCGTTACAATATATAAAATAAATCTACATAGCAGATGAAATACTTGCCTACAACAATGGACAATAAAAAGTGTTGATTGTTATTTTTATGTTGTAAGAAGTGTAAGTTGGAAATAATTAATATTATTTGTATATTAATGGATAAATGGTTACATTGTTGTAACATAACTTCTTAAGTTATGATTAGTTCCTAGGATATAGGAGTTTGTTTACAACTTCCTACTTCTTTGTGATGTACTTATAGTTGTATCATTTGATTAATGAATGTAGAGTGTACTCTCCATTTGTGTGCAGTCTCTAGGTGCAGTACTCACCTGTGAGCCGTAGTTTCTATCCAATCCAGTTTTCATCTGGGTATCAGAGCTCAGACTAAGTGAGCCTGACTTGTTTTGAGAGCTCTAGTGGCTACAGAGCCTTAGTGGCTATACAGCTTTAGAGGCTACGGTGTACACAGAAGCTTCATGCTCACAGCAGCAGGTGGTCTGTAACAAACAACTAACTCACAGGTCTCGGATGATATTTTGGAATCTCTGAGAACAGGAGGGTTGGCACAGTTTTTCTGCTGATGGTCGCGCCGAAAAGTGCAATTGGCACGACTGCCAGGGCCATACCCGCACCAATTTGGGCACTTACATGAATATTTTATTTGGCACGAATATTTTCCTCAAAAAAGTGCCAATCTCTCTCTTTGGCAGTTCTACACATGAGATTTTCCCGATGGTGTTAGATCTGAGTCGCAGACACGTTTGTTGGTGCATCTGCACATGGGATTTTCCCGGTGGTGGTAGATCTGAGTTGCAAATGCATTGGTTGGCGGTTCTGCAAAGGGGATTTTCCCGTTGGTGGTAAATTCAAGTCACAAACACAATAATCATTAGATCAGTGGAGGATCTAAATTATAGCCACAAGATCGGGCCAGATTGGAGGCAGATCAGTGATCAGGATTTGGTATGTATTGAATTATTTGTTAGTGTAGCTTGTAATTATTCAACTGGTCAGAATCATCGGAGGGTCTGGAATCAAATCAGTCTAGTATGAATAATACCATATAAACATATCTCAACGAGTCTAGCAAAATCGATGGGTCCAATTTCACCAATTGGAAATTCAAGCTACAGATATTGCTTGAGGGAGAAAATGCGTGGTTGATTGTCACAGGCGAGGAGCAAAAGCCAAATATTGTAATAGGAACAACTGCATTTATACAAGACTCGGATAAAAGGGAGAAGAAATCAAAAGTCATATTGAAGATGTTTGTCAAGGATAATATTATCCTACACATTAGAGATGGTAAATCATCCACTAAGATCAAGACAGTGCTCAAGAATTTATACCAGACACAAAATACAAATCGCATCTTGTCACTCAAAGGAAATTTGTTTGTGATGAGGATGGAGGAAAATGAATCTGCTGCTGGATTCATTGGAAGGGTTAAAGACCTGAAGGACAGATTGGGAGATATTCGAGAAAAGGTGTCTGATTCCAATCTAGTCACAATTACATTGAATGGAATGAAGGATTAATATCAGATGTTCATCACAGGATTGGCAGCGAGGGATAAAGCCCCTGCATTTGAAGAATTGACAGGAATTTTGGTACAAGAAGAAGAGCGTCGTTAGAACTTAAGACCGCAGAGTGATGATCTTGCTCTGATGGCGAAGAGGTGAGAGTTTAGAGGGAAGGAGGCACAACAACCGTGGCAGCCACAGTAGCAACAGAGAGCAGGTAGCACGTTTCAAAAGAGACCATTTAGAGGTATGTCTGCAAACAAATTTTCAAACAAGAAATTTTTTTACCGTGGGAAAGTTGGCCACGAAATTAGGGATTGTTTTAAGAGGCAGACAGATGAAGCAAGGAATAATCAGAGTAGGCACAAAGGATATTTTGTTAATGAAGATGAAGACTATAGTCATGAAACTTGACTATTTGTAGATGATTGTGTGCTTTCAGCTTCTAAGGAAGATGAGGACGAAATATGGTATGTCGATTCTAGTGTATCCTCACATATGACAGGTAAGAAAGAATGGTTTGAATTTCTTGAAGAAACTTCATGTGGATCTAAAATTTTTCTAGGAGATGACAGAGGATATGAGATAAAAGGGTATGGTGATATTCTACTATGATTGACTAATGGTGACATTAGAAATCGTAAGAATGTATTGTATGTGCCCAGGATTAGGAAAAATTTGATCTCTGTATCAATGATAACAGATCAGGATATGCTAGTTGAATTCATCAAGACACGTTGTGTTATAAAAGATAGCAAGATGGAAACAGTTGCATCAGGAGTGCGTGTGGGGAGCCTGTAGAGACTAAATGTCAAAATCATGCCACAAAAATTCATGGTCTCAACAGGATTGACAGTCGAAAACCTCTGGCACCAGAGATGCGGTCACCTTAATTTACAAGACCTCATGTTACTTCAAAGAAAAGGTATGGTCGATGGACTCCCTTTTTTTCATAGTGTTTAGTTGGATTGTGATGGATGTGCATTAGGGAAAATGCATAGAGAGGAATCTCCTTTGCATATTGATAGAAAGACAAGAGATATTCTAGAGCTAGTGCATACAGACATATGCGGACCTATGCAGACCAGGTCGCTAGGTGGTGTATATTATTTTCTTCTGTTTACTGATGATTGCACTAGATTATCTTGGGTATATTTTTTAAGTAAAAAGAGTAAGAATTTTCAGTGTTTTAAATAATTTAAAGCTTTGGTAGAAAAGCAGACAGGAAAATGTATAAAAATTCTCTGCTTACATCAAGGGGGAGAATACAGGTTGGGTGAGTTCATGAATTTTTGCAGAAATCATGGGATTTTTCAACAGTTTACAGTGCCTCATACACCACAGCAAAATGGAGTGGTAGAATGAAAGAATAGAACTCTTGCAGAGTGCGCAAGGAGTATGCTTCAAGGTAAGGGTCTATCAAATGGTTTCTGGGCTGAAGCCATCAACACTGTTGTTTATTTAAAGAATAGGAGTCCTACTAAATATTTTGGCTTCAAAACTCCCTTTGAAGCGTTACATGGATTCAAACCAACAGTGAGTCATTTGAGAGTATTTGGGTCAAAATCCTTTGCCCATATACCTAAGGTGGATAGAAAGAAGTTAGATCCTAAAGCCATGAAATGTATCTTTGTAGGATATGGCACCGAGTTTAAAGAATACAAGCTATTTAATCCCGTGACTCATAAAATATTTGCAAGTTGAGATGTGATATTTCATGAATAGGTTGAGGAAGGAAAGGACGACAATAATAATTAATGGAACATTCCATTATTGTTGGAAGAAAACAACGCGGATAATCAGGAGCAGGAGCATGAAGAAGAAGAAACATGTGATGTAGTCAGTAAGGCAAGCCCGTACAAGTCTGAAGCAGACAAATTTGAGGTAAGTCCCCTACCAAGGAGATTAGGTAGGCAGACACAATTACCAGCCAGATTGAAAGACTATGCTTTAATGATAAGTATTTTAAACATTTTAGAACCCACAAACTATAAAGAAGCAAGTCAATCTGATGAATGGAGGGCTGCGATGAATGAAGAAATTGAATCAATTACTAAAAAACATACTTGGGATCTACTTGAACTGCATGAAGGAGAAACACCCATTAGTTGTAAGTGGTTGTACAAACCTAAAGTGAATGCAGATGGGAGTATAGAAAATTTTAAAGCTAGACTGGTAGCAAAGGGTTATTCACAACTAGAGGGAATAGATTTTGATGAAAATATACAACAGTTAGATGTTAAGTCTGCATTTTTGAATGGTAAATTGAAATAAGAGATTTATTTAGTTCAGCCTGAAGGGTTTGTCAAAAAGGGGCAGGAACATCTAGTTTTTAGATTGAACAAGGCATTATATGGTTTAAAACAAGCACCAAGGTCGTGGTATGAGAATATCGATTCATTCTTATTACAGCATGGTTTTCATAGGAGCATGAATGATCCAAATATGTATACCAAGTATAATAAACAGAGGAAAATAATTTTGATTTCTTTGTATGTGGATGATATTATTATAACAGGTAATGTAGATACTCGTATCAAAGAAATCAAATGGAAGTTGTCGCAAGTATTTGAAATGAAAGATCTTGGAAATCTCCATTATTGCGTGGGTCTGGAAGTATGGAGATATTCTAGACATAATTTTCTTACTCAAGGGAAGTATGCTAGAAGTTTGCTAGAAAGATTCAAGATGGAGCAGTGTAAGTCAGCAGCAACACCATTACAACATAATCTAAACTTGTGCAGTGATGATGGCACTAAGGAGGTGGATGCCACTATGTATAGACAAATAGTTAGGAGTTTGATATATCTTACTACAACTATAATAGACTTGGCATACTCTGTTAGTGTACTGAGCCAGTTCATGTCTAAACCTCTCGAAAGTCATTTGGTTGCAACAAAGAGTGTGTTGAGGTACCTTTGTGGTACTAGTGATTATGGTATTTTATACACTAACACATCTGATGTTACTCTAGCAGGTTTTTCAGATTTCGATTGGGCAGCCAACCTGGATGATCGCAGATCTATCACAGGCTATGCATTCAGTATTGGATCTGGGGTCATAGCATGGAACATCAAAAAGAAAAGTATTGTAGCTTTACCTTTAGCTGAAGCTGAGTAACAAGCATTGTGTGCAGCCACATGTGAAGCTATCTGGTAGAGAAGACTTCTTAATGATGCAAGAGAAGTAAAAAAATAAGCAACTATCATAAAAGTGATAACTGGAGTACCATAAAGCTAGCATACAATCCTGTATTTCACAAAAACACCAAACACATCGATACTCAGATCCATTTTGTTCAAGAAAAACTTTAGTCAAAGGAAATATTTGTTGAATATTGTAAATCTTGTGACAACATGGAAGATATTTTTACTAAGCCTCTTGGGAGAAAAAAGTTTGAATTGTTTAGAGGGATGTTATTAATTCAAAGTAATCCTTTGTCCATTAAGGGTGAGGGTTGGAAATAATTAATATTATTTGTATATTAATGGAGAAATGGCTACATTGTTGTAACTTAGCTCCTTAAGTTAGGATTAGTTCCTATGATATAGGATTTTGTTTACAAATTCCTACTTCTTTTTTATGTACTTATAGTTCTATTATTTGATTAATGAATGTAGAGTGTACTCTCCATTTATGTGCAGTCTCTAGATGTAGTACTCACACCTACTCACCTGTGAGCTGCAGTTTCTATCCAATCCAATTTTTATCTATTTACAATCAAATATCATTAATGATAGAAACTGAATTAAATCTAATGGTTAGTGCTAGATGGAGAATGAGGTGGGGGTTTTGTTGATATAGTTTAAACAATAAAATATTTATTAACATAACAATTAATTGTTGATATTATAATTTTATAGAACTTTATATTTCTCTTATAAATATCTTAATATAAAACTTAACGAAATTATTTGAATATCCATATTAACTAATATATTTCAGTATGAATTTTCCCTCTCTACAGAAAGTGTGTATTTATATATATGTGTGTGTGTGT
The DNA here is from genome assembly GCA_034641835.2 of Pinus albicaulis. NCBI lineage: Eukaryota > Viridiplantae > Streptophyta > Pinopsida > Pinales > Pinaceae > Pinus > Pinus albicaulis. The sequence continues at coordinate 1,688,398,164 of CM076578.1, forward strand.
GTGTGTTAACTTTAGTTGGAAAAGAAAAAATAATTGAAAATAAAGTAAAGTAGTTACTTTTTAATAAGAGGAAAATGTGTAACTAATTCAATTTTTAATATAAAATATTAATAATGATAAAATATCAAATTATACAATTTAAAGAATGAAAAATTACCACATAGATCTATATTATATGTAAGTTTTTTTTTCAACTTTGAGATTTGATCCCTCTAAGCCCTTGGTAGATCTATGGTTAAAATGTATCTATACTATTTCTACAGGGCAATGTGAATAAAAACAAACAAAAATGAAAAAAATATATGGTGTGCATTTTTAATTAGTTGTCCATATGACCTAATATCATGTACAGTAATTAGAAGTAAAAAAAAAATGTGAGCAAGATGTTTAAACATTATGTTTTTCAAAAATATTTAATATATGATATCAATTTTATATAAGTGTATATATAGAAAAAAATTTTAAAAGAAAATTTTTTAATACATATGATATAATCAAATATGATTGTGACTTATGAATAAAATAATTCAATATGAATTAATATAAAATGACTCAATATACATGTTATGTAATATCTATAACATTCAAAAGTGCAATTTAAACAGTAAAAAATACACATTGATTTTTGTATTCTAAAATAAGTTTGCAACAAAAGAAATTTCATCCGTTTTAGGTCATGTTAGATCCATGTTTTAGATGGATCTATGCTTTTTGTATTTGTATTGAAGGTAAATTAAAGAAGTTACTTTTTAATAAGAGGAAAATGTGTAACTAATTACATTTTTAATATAAAATATTAATGATGATAAATTATACAATTTAAAAAATGAAAAATTACCACATAGGTCTATATTAATCACATATTTATGAAGCATTAAAATGTATTAATTTATAAGTAAGTTTTTTTTCAACTTTGAGATTTGATCCTTCTAGGCCCTTGGTAGATCTATGATTAAAATGTGTCTATAATGTATGATAGAATCAAATATCAATGTGACTTATGAATAAAATAATTTATTATGAATTAATATAAAATGACTTAATATACATGTTATGTAATCTCTATAACATTCATAAGTGCAATTTAAACAGTGAAAAATACACATTGTTTTTTTTATTCTAAAATAAGTTTGCAACAAAAGAAATTTGATCCCTTTTGGATCATGTTAGATTTGTGTTTTAGATAGATCTATACTAGTATAATATTTCATCGAGAGTTGCCATAATTAAATGTCCACTACTATACTGCGTTATAAACCTCAATAAATCTAAGATTTAGAACCAAAAAAAGAGTTGCCATAATTAAATGCCCACTACTATACTGAGCTATAAACCTCAATAAATCTAAGATTTAGAACCAAAAATAAGTATGGGATGGAATCGCATCACTCCATTATGTCATTGAAAGTTAAAATAATTTAATTCCCACTACCATATTAAGCTTGGTCTTGATTTTTTTTATCTTGTGACTCAGGTTAATTTCATAAGCATTGTTCATTTGCACTACACCTCCATCTAGCCGAAAAAAATTCAACATGGTCATTCTAAGAAATGGGTCCAATATCCCTATATTAGTATTACCATGGACAAAACCAAAATAAAATCAAATATTATTGAATCTAGTATGCTATAGCAAGATTCCTCAACTAGGTTTTGAGTTGCATCAAGAACCATGTAATTTAATACTCCAATTAACAACCATTCTTCGAAAAATACTTAATTGCGTTTTTTCTAAGCCACTTCAAAAAATATCTTAGAAAATATAACATAACCCTAATCAAAGAAAAAGTTGTATTCCTAATCTACACACAATTTGCAAACTATGGAATTATGATCCATACGTGAGGCTTTGTCCTTGTGTAGACATATTACTTTTATAAAATGTATCAATGACGTAATGAATGTTTCATTATATATTCGACCAAAGCAAGAAATAAGCCAAAAAAATTGCATGACTGACACTATAGTCTGACATCATTAAAATGGGGAGAACACCATTCAAAAGAATTAAAAAAAACATTGTAATGGAGTGCAGCGTCGAACAATATTATTGTACTCTTCACAGTGAAGTTGGATATGCTTAACAAAAGAAAAAAAATAACCCAATCTGGAAATAATCTGAGTGGGCTTGAATCAATGTAACATGACTATATGTTGAAGATTGTAGTTGGGCATGACTCAAGCTTAAACAACATGAAAAATGACACCCATTGAAAAAATAACATCCGTGTTCATGCAGGAGCATCAACAAACTTTTCTAAATTTTATTAGATATTTATTAGATATTATTATTTTAGGAAGAAGTTGGACTCCTCATGAAATGCTTTTAATTTTGTAATAATGAGTTGGAGTTTAGAAATATTATCGTGGATTAGGCTAGAGAACAAAAAAAATTGTCTTTCTAAATTAGTTACTAAAATAATGGGTTTTATCTATTTCTTATGTATCTTTGATCTTATTTTAGAATTAGAATGATTTTTATAAATTAGTAACTATGTGGAGAACTATAGAAGGATTGGAAATATAAGTGTGAGGGGAGGATAGAGATAATTCCTTCCATTATGAATCCTCTCTTGATTCATTGAAGGAAAAAATTCTATTGTTGTAATATATTTTTCAAGATATGATATTATTTTGGTTTTGGTCGAGTATTGAAAATTAATATACATGAAGTACACTTACTCTTTGAATTGATGAAAATGAATGTACATGAAGTACACTTACTCTTTGAATTGATGAAAATGAATGTACATGAAATACACTTACTCTTTGAATTGATGCATATTCCAAGTAACCATTTTGTGCTCTTTCATCACTCTGTAATTTTTTTTGTGTGAGTAATAATATTTCTACAGTAAAAATGCATGCATAGAAGAAAATTAATAATTTATAGTGTGGTTAATGTATGATTTTTAATTCAATATTATATTATGCAAAATTAAACATTGGAAGAATCTTGGCATCAAGTGGTATAAGAGTAGCAACAATAGTTGTTCTAAAATGAAAGATCAACAAGGATTAACAAGAGGGGTGGCTCAGGGAGCACGAGTGGGTAGGCCTCCAACAAATGTGGCTTTGAAGATAGAATTGCAGGGACTTCATGAGAGGGTAAAACCATGTGATATGCACAAAAAAGAGGATTTTTTGTGCACTTGACCTGTAAGAATAAAAAAATGCCAGAAATAAGAAACAATATTTGCAGAAAAAGAGAAATATCACATGAATTGAGAATAACTGCAAATATATTTTATTATTGAGAAGAATAATACAATGTTATTTGTCACTTCAATGGGGAAACCTCCAATAGAGTAGAGCTCAATTACAATAAAACTCGATGATTCTTCCCTTGTTATTTAATACTATTGTTATCTTTATGAAATCCAAAACCCAAACTATTGGTGGTCCATACATAATATAGGTTAACCAATTTAGTTATTAAATATGGTCGGTTTATAACTAATTGTGGTCCCTTTTCTACAGTTAGGGTCAACCAATTACAATTATTATTAATTTGGATAACCACTTACAGGATTTATTGACTCAACTAACTAACTGTATGTCTAACTATGCCCCTTAGGATTATTAAATAAATAGAGAGGTTAGGGTTGGACCCTAACATTCCATCCCCCATCAAAAGCAGCCTTGTGCTCAAGGCTGAAGCTATGGAAATTGTTGAAGAATAGTGGTTGGTTCCCATATCACATATTCTTGAGAGGTGCCTTTCCACTTGATGAGGGCTTCCCTAATAATGCGACCATGAAGATGTCTTTCAGGTGTATCGAGGACTTGTTTGGGTCAAAGACAAAGTGAACCTTCCTCATACAATTTTGGAAGACTTGTTTGAACCCTACAATATTTACCCACAAATTTCTTAAGGAAGGATACATGGAAGAGTGGGTATATTTTTAAAGTAGTTGGCAAGGATAGGTTGTAAGCGAATGATCCTATACGTTGAAGTACCTGATATGGCCTATATAATTTTGGTGTTAGTTTCTTGCAACCATTTTCTTTGAGAGACATATGCATATAAGGTTGGAGTCGCAGGAACACCTAGTTTCCTACTTGAAATTACCTTTGTGAATAGTTTTGGTTGGCCTCTTGCTTCATTCTATTATAATATTGATGTAGATTATCTTTGAGATGAGCGATCATGGCACCATGATTCTGTAGGAGTTGATCAACTCCCTATACTTTGGAAGATCCTTGTATATAAGAAGATGCTGAAGGTGGGAGTTGGTCATACACTTCCTCATATGGCGTCATCTTGGTGGCTTAATGATAGTTAGTATTATACAACCATTTAGATAAAGGAAACCACTCTACACATTGATGTTTCTTGTCTGAAGTGAGGCACCAAAAATAGGTCTCCAAACATTTGTTCAATATTTTTGTTTGACCATCAATGTTAGGATGAGAAACTATATTCAGTTATAATTGCATGTCCTGTAGCTTGAAAAGTTACTTCCAAAATTTTTTGGTGAAAGTTGGGTCTAGATCGGACATAATGGAAGTGAGCATGCCATGCAGTTTGAATATTCGGTCCATGAAAGCTTGAGCCACCAATGTTGGGGTAAATGGGTGTTGTAGAGGGAAAAAATGAGAATACTGGGAACGTTTGGAAACAACCACCATGATGACTGATTTGTTGCTTGATTTTTTTAGATATGTAATGAAATCCATGGAAACATATGTCCAAATAGAAGTAGGTAGTGGAAAGGATTGTAAGGCTCCTCGTAGCTTGATCATTTCCCCTTTGTTGCATTAGCATACGTCGCATTCAACTACAAAATTAATAATTATGTTCTTCATGTCAATCCAAAACAAGGAACAACATGCTCATGCATAATTATTCTAAAATCTTGAATGTATGGAAATTGGAGAGTAATGTAACTCTTCCAAGTTGAGGGTTTTTAGGGTAAAGGTCAAGGATAACACTACCTGATCCTTATAGCAAAGAACCTAGTCCTTCCAAGAGTGGTGCTCTGAAGAAATATGATATTCTTATAATCTATTAATGAGATGGGATAGAAAGGGGTGGAGAACCATTCATGATGGGCTTATTAAATCCAATCTAGTATGGGTAGACAGAGGCATAAAAGGGTTCCCTCATCCTCAATTTGGCATGATAAGGCTTTGACCAATACATTATCATGCACCTTCTTGTATATTATCTCATAATCATACCCCAACGTTTTTTCAATCCATGTATTTTGTTGTGGCGATGATAGATACTATTTGAGGAAATATTTTAGGCTATGATGGTTACTGCGAATTTGGAAATGATTCCTCAATTATTATGGTTGCCAAGTGTCTACTGCATGTAATATGTCCATCATTTCTTTGTCATGTGTAGTTTGACCAAGATGATTTCCATTGAGTTGTTGACTCATGAAAGTTGATGGTATACCTTCTTGCATTAATACTGGGCCAATTCCCTTACTTCAAGCATCACATTAAATCAAAAAAGGTTTTGTAAAGTCTAGTAGGGACAATAATAGAGTAGAGAACATGACTTGTTTGAGATCCAAGAAGCCTTATTGAGTTGCATCACTAGAGAGAAATTAATTTTTCTTGTGAATATTAGTTAGGGATTAGGAAATGCATCTGTAATTGAGGACAAATTTACGATAATAGCCCGAGAGATCCAAAAATCCCCTCAAACTCTTCCAGGTTTTTGGTTGTGGCCAATCTTGTATTTCTTGAATCTTTTTTGGATCAACCCTCACTTATCTACAACCCATAATGTGTCACAAATACTCTACTTGTTCCATGCCAAAGGAACACTTAGATAATTTGAAAAATAGTTTATGATCTTAGAGAAATTGCAACATGTAGTGAACATGTTGAAGGTGAGCGTCCCATGTTTTGTTGTAGATGAGAATATCATCAAAAAATGCCGGGCATAATTTTCTGAGATACGGTTTTCGAAGGTGGTTCATGAGGCTCTAAAAAGTGGATGGGACATTAGAGAGATCAAATGGCATGACCAATAATTCATAATGTCCTTCATGAGTTCGGGAGGTTGTCTTGGGAATGTCAAATTACTTCATATTTATTTGGTGATAACCTAAGTAGAGGTCAAACTTGGTAAAAAAAAATTCCGCCATATGGTTCATTAAGCATACCATCAACTACTATGATAGGAAAATTTTCCTTGATATTGTTCTTGTCAAGGTTGCTAAGGTTTGGAAACATGCACCATTCATTATCTTTCTTTAGAACCATGACGACTATAGATGAATAAGGGTTGGTGTTGGGACAACTAGCACAATATTTGAGGAGTTCCTTGTTGATTTTTAAAATTTGATTCTTTTGTGCAAAAGGGTATCTATAGGGGCATACATTTGGAAACTGGGTACCCAAGAGCAAAGGGATGCTATGATCATGTTTACCCATAGAGGGTGGGATCTCCTTAGGTTTTTCAAAGACCTAGTGGTGGCTATCTAATACCTATTTCATATTGGGATGAATTTGAGGAGGATTCAATTCAATGGAATTGATGGAATTAAATTGTGATAATATCCCGTGATGGACCTTTTTTAAAATATTCTCCATTCGATGTGAGCTGATGATAGTAGGAGCACCTGGCTGGAGTCCTCGCATTGTATAAGAGTGGTTATTTTTCTTAAAGCTCATATATAACTCCTAGAAGTCTATTTTGATAGGGCCTACACTACGAGGAAAAGCCCCTCTAGTAGAGGTTATAAAGGAGGTTTTTAATGTTATAAAATTGGCCAAAATTTTGAAAAAAGCATTTTCTACAATATCTGTTTTTCGTAACAGAGGTTTTGGCAGAGATTCTAACAAAACTTCAACACAACTAGAAAAAATTGGGTGACCAAAGGTTTTTACAAATGTTTTTCTCATTGGTGTGCCCATCATGTGTGAACCCATTGGTTTGTTTTACCATGTATGCACTAGTACTGTAAACATACCAAGCATTGGGATGGAAAACAAGTTTTGGACACCTCGAGGCATTTAACGACCCCAGTGCGTGTCACCCAGCAGGATGCACTGGGCCGATGGAAGGTGCATGCCCAGGTCATTAAGGTGTAAAAGTGCACTTGTCTGTTTAGGTATTAAAACATAGTGGTCTGTTAAGTTATAAAAATGCACCGACACATTAAAGGAAAATCGTATCGGTGCATGCAACACCTATCAGACCACCTGGGTGGTAGTCATCTATAACACACACCAGGCATTCTAATTGGTAGTTGTATTTGTGTGATTCCCATAGGTCATAGAAACACACTAGTTTATAGTATCATACAAATGCACTGGTGTGCAATATCATACAAATGCACCAGTGCACAGTAACTAACACACACTGGTGTTCATTTTTTATTTTTTAGAAACATTGACCAATGACAGTGCAATTATTATGATTTTTTAAAATTCATTTTTCATCAAAAGTCGACATATCATATAAGAGTATTCATATCACTAGCACATTTGGCCCAATTTCCAATGACCAAAATTTAGATATTGCGACACATAGGAATCCCAATAGCGATACTTTGAGGTTGGGAAAAATCTCATTTCCTGTCCCTTCACAATTCTAACACTTCTAATAACTGTTGGTAGAGTGACACTAGACATGAAGCATGTCTTTATTTAGTCAATATTACAATCGCGTTGTTTATTGTTTTTGTTCCAACATCCTATGGAGATATCAATATTACGACACCGATGCCTTCCCAGAATCTATCGTAATACTGACATCCTGTCGTCGCACAAATCTTCGTACATCTGATTTTATTAGTTTTCTAGCGACGGAAGCAACCATCGGAAGTGCCATGACATTTGTCATTATTTCGACAACTAGCATAACATTGTTGGGACAGTTGGGCCATATTAGTGATGGAAACAACCGTCAGTAGAGCCACCTTAGTTGTCACTAGTCTGACACTAGTCTTAGCGACGTTTCAGTCATGCCATTGGAAATGTGATGGAAACAACCATCATAATTGTGACAAAAAAAACCGTCAAAATTTAGATGCTCCTCGTACAAATTATTTTTGGGGGCAAAATTAACCCTAAGATGATCATCCACTTTAAGAAGGAACTCATATTTGGCTTATGGCATGATAACAGTAGTTGATAAAGGAGAAAGGAAGGTGTACCACCTCCCAAGTGAGCTAGGATGAAATAAAACTCTCTCAGCTGGGATTCCTAGATTGCTTGGGAGGTCATCTATCTTCCTTTCTCATTTATCAACTATTGCCATCATGAAAGAAGATAAAGTTGAGTTCCTTCCTAAAGTGGATGACCACTCAGGCTTACTTTTTCCCCTATGGAGGTATCTCAGGTAAGAATTTGGTCATGGACCTACATTGATCCGACTAGATTATCCTTAACAAAAATTAGAAATATAGTATAAAATATACAAATAATATTGGTTGAGGCCAAATGTGAAGATTACACCAAAAATTTCAACTATAATGAATATGAAGATAACACAACTCTAAAGAAAATAAATGGTCTATTGCAAACAAATTGGCCTCCAATTGAATGCTTCTTCTAAGACATCCATGATTTTGTTACTCTTGAAAGCGAGGAGTTATTAATTTTTTTTTCATAGTTAAATGGCCCATTGTTCAGGGGTGGGCTCCACCTCCACCTATATATCATTATTACAAAAAATTACTTTCTTTGGAATAGACACCAAAAAGGTATCTTTTATGTCAATTCACTTAATATTTTTACCTGCATTAACACTTGAGCATACCTATCATGTTTTAAAATTTGGTTATCATCGCCATAAGTGCTCGAACTTACCACAAGGCCACAACCCAAAAGACAGTTGAGCGACCATGTCATTAAAGTCCTCGCATAGATTAAAACTCTAGTAAGATCATTCAATCTAAACCACCTAAGGGATCCTAGGTTAGGCTAGGAATGTAAATTTGATCATGGAGATTACAAGAGTAACATTATGATTACTCTAAAAGTATGATAGGAATTGACTACGCATAAATGAGATCAAGCTGCTTCTAAAGTCTAACTAGGTTCAATATTCATAATAATCATTGTACTTGTATCATTATGTATTTATGTAAAAAGAAAAAAGAAAAAGAAGAAAGAAAATAAAGAAAATATATTTTATTATTATCATTTTATTAATTAATCATGTTCTTCATGATTCTAGGATTTATTAAGTCAAAGAGTCAAAGTGTTATTTTGAATTCTTTGAAAGAAAAGAGAAATATATTTGTTTAAATATGTAATTTGAGTCAAAATTACCTTAAGATGTCAAGTCAGCTCTACCTATCAAGTCGGTAAGGCATCTATTTGAAATCCTCTTAATAATATACATAGCGGATAAGTTAGTTTCATTTGGGGATAATATTTTTGCATGATCTATTATGAATTAAAGGATAGAAAGATAGTGAAGTCTATAGAGGTTGGAGTTTCAAGTCTACACATGAAACTAAGGGTTTTCTCGAGCTCATATTTGTGGAATTTCTTCTATGACACATATCTTGATGAATGTTTTTTTATATTACTATACATGATGTTGGTTTTTCTATTATGAACTTATTTCTATTTGGAAGGAGGGCTTGACATGCAATATTTAGGATTGGAATCTCATCATGTTTATGGGTATTGGATATTTCACTTTAATATGATTCTATAAGAAGATAATTTTTCTGGGTTTTCCCACTTGTGGGGTTTTTTCCTGGCTTGGATTCTATATATTGTGTTCATTATCACTTTTTGATCCTCTTGGTTATATTTTCCTAATATTTTGATGAAAACAACATTATAAATATTAATAATAAGAAAACAACTTTCACAAACAATTATCAAATAAATAGAAATCTACCATAATATGTAGACAAGATGATTTCCCAACATGGTATCAACACTAATTTTATAAGTTGGTAGTTCAAATATCACATATTTGTTGAAATCCTTGAAAAAGAATCATTCTCATCATGGTAGTAAATATGAGATCATCATCATGCTCGAATATTGCAATATCAAAAGGGCCTGAAACATATACTCTCTCTATTCAAGATACAAGCTCAATAAATTTTTTATAGATGTACTCACCCTAGTATACACTCACTTTGAGTATTCTCACACTCAGTCTACTATGAAGAAGAGGAAAAAACTCTAAAAAATAAATGATGTGCAAAAAATCAGTGGAAACTTTAGATAGAATGTATGAAAGTAACAATTATGACAAAAGAATGATTTTCCTTGCTTCTAATTATTTGAAGATCACATCCATGAGTTATTACACTATATAAATTTTTTAAGGCTACCTAAAAATAATATCATTGGTATTTTCAACATAATTTGACCTCCTATGATCCAAGTTTCTTCGCATAAGGACCTATGGAAATATTTTTATGTAATACGATTATACATGTAGAACATGTTGTACTATGACATGCAAGTTGAAATAGGCATGAACAATTAGAAGTGACCCACATCTATTTTTGGATCACAATGTATCTTCTTCCATAGTCTCTATATCACATCACATATCTGTTAAGTTTGTATTACTATACTCATTGACATCAAATTATATATAGTGGAATCATAGTGGCATGACTACAACTCATGTGGTATCGAATTTTATACAATATAATTTTGTGGCATAAAATTATATATAATGAGATCACAATGGCATCATTCAACCTCTATGGCATTGAATTTTATACAGTGACACAAATGTATGTTATTCTAAGGCTTGATCATCTTTGTGGCTTGCTATTTTGTCTAAGGATCGCTCATATATTTTTACTCATATTACACATGTTTCTTTCATTTGTTTCTATGGATCATAATTTATTACTGTGGCTCACATCATATTTCGCTATGGACCAATTATATTATGGCTTAATATTCTCCACATATTTATTGGAATTATAGTGAATCATTTAATAAATTTCATTTTATGTCAACAAGGCTCACTATAATGCATTGTGCCTCATTTATCCTCCTCAATGGCTCACATTGATTGAAGGACTCGCATAGTATTCATAGTGGCTCAAATTTTCTCTTATTTTTTTTGGTGATAAATTTTTGAGGCATTTATATATGTGGAAGTAGGAATAAATACATCTATGAAGACTACCTAAAGTCTGAAAATAATATTTTAACATAAATATGATCCTAGATTTCTGTGATAACTCGTATAGCTCTGAGGCTCACCTTGTATATACAATGCTTATATCATCATAATGTCTCACATTTCATCATGTGACCTAGAGTTAAGATAATGCAGTCTATGTATAACAATCCCGTTTGATATGACAGTAATTAGGTATGGGAGCCTATAATACTATTGATGAAATTAACATATAAATATGGTAGAATACCTATAATGTAAACCTACCATGTATGAAATCGATGGATTTTGAAGTATTTATAATAGCCACGAGACTTTATTTCTATGTGATTGATTTTGCGATGAAGCTGACTTTTCTAGAAGAAACCAAAATTATTTGAAAGAAACAAAGATTATCACTAAATATGAAGTACTTGGAGCACATCTTCGAGGCACAAATTAATCCTAGAAAAAAAGAAAAGAAAAAAAACTCCAGATAACTCCCCCTCCTAGAAAATGATTTTATACCATTGCAACTCGAGAGAAGGATTTTATTTCATGATAGGGTTTTTTAACAGATTGAAAGCTAAAAATTAGCAAATCAAGGACTATGAACTTGTGAATTTGAACCTACCAAGATAGAACTATGGAAAATAAATTTTTAGACACTTGAGAGATAATATTAAGGGACATAGTCATCATTTTAAAAGAAAGGATAAATTTTACTATAAAAATCATTGCTTCTATTAGTCATGATCAGTAAGACTTTTAGATGAGGTGAAGAAGAGCTACAAAAGACAAAAAAAAAAAATTACTATGTATTTTTACAATGTGTTATCTTTTATTGGGAAGGGTATTTAGAAGAGATGTCAGCTTAAAGAAGGAATATAAACAATATTTTTCCTCTTTCAAAGACCAACTTGGATATGGAAATATCCGCTTGAATTTTTATTTTATTTTAGCAGCAACTTAGCTTCTGTTCTAAAGAAGAGAAATTATTTTAGATACCAATCCATTTGGCTTCTTAATTTTTTAATAGGCCATGCATAAGTTCCTTATGTTATATTTTTCTCTAAATTCTAGACAAGAATTAATGTGTGAACGGGGCATTATGGATATCTTAATTCAACTTTAGTTAGTTGTATTGTTTGTTTTCTCCCTTGAAGCAACTATGATGTATTCATTTCTTTCATGATTGTCCCTTAAGGGAAGTGAATTCAGAAAAGCCAACAGTGCAGAAAGTAGTATGAGACAACAACCAATAAAGGGAATTAATTCAGTGTGAACAAGAAAAACTGATCTGACAACCCATTTTTTCGCATTGACGTTACAATGAAGGAAAATTGTGAGGAATTTATGAAGGCCATTAATATCAGCCTAGCTAAAAATGGAATTCGAAGTAGGGAAAATAAGGTGCAAATCATATCAGTTCCTCGTTAACTCTTGGTTCAACAAGGTATCCAAGGAAGTTAGCTGAAACTACATAAATGCTGCAACTAGAATAAAGCCATAGAAGCAGGTTGTAAAGAACCAAAAAGGAATATTTATGAAAGAAAGGTAGGAGTCATTGTTTTTCATGGTGAGAACGAACCTTAAGGTATTTGGGAAGAAATTTCAAGCCAAAAATCAGAGGGAGGAAGGTGATATATTAAAAGTGCAGTGGTTGTTGGCACATGTAAAACACCTTTACAAGAAGAAAGCAATGAGAGGAAAGCGCATGGAAATCACCAATGAAGTGAAGGTATTCACTAAGGAAAAGGTAGAAGAGGGAATAAAAAATCTGGTGGAGGGAAGGCTAATGATATTCACGGCCTTCAAGTGGAGCATCTCAATGGGGACAAGAATACATTAGTCAAAACATAACAACAATATCCAATTCTCTTCCAAGGTTTTCAAAACTGTTGGGAAACCACTCCAATCCTTCCGATTTTTTGAAAGAAGCGAAAAAAACTCGAGTAACTACTGAACCTTAATGATGAGATTAGTCTCACTAAAATAATTTTTAATTGTTACTTCTTAAAAATATATGGTTTTATTTTCATTGGAGAGGCATTATTTTTAACACCATTGGACCAAGTGAAAGAAGATATCATCCGTAGGATGGATATTCTCTTGCAGAAAGAATTACAGTTCATCAATATGTATCTTAAACAATTTTGTTGAGGAAGGACACTCCTACTTCAACTCAATGTTGTAATTTTTAACATTTGATAGTCTACGCAGTGTGTGGAGATGATCAAGAAAAAATTCATATAGATGCATGGTAGTAGTGAGTAGAGTCCTTGAAATTATAGTTTGTCCGAGTCTTTAGAATAGAGACTCTCTCGAGACTAATTCAGATTCCACTTAAAGGGCACAAAGCAACATAAGGGTTTTAAAGTGTTTTTCCTCCTCTATCATGTCTCGGAGGGTGAGAACTAAGTCACATGGTTTGTCGAACCTGCAAAAAAAATGAAATTCGTTTAGGTTTGACGAATGTAGTGTGGCTAAAATGCATGAAAATTTCTTCTATGTGTAGGAATATGATGTCTACTAAGTTATATGAGATATACATAAAAAAATCTAACATTTATTGTCTCAAGTAATGCCTTCAATGAAATTAAGATAAATTTTACAAGAATTACAATCTAGGAAGACAAGTTGAAAATTGGAAAATTTTAACAAAGATTCTAATAAAAAACATAGAAAATTCTAAGCCAAATTAATCATCAATCTATTGGTGATTAAACAATAAAATATCTTTCCGTCTGAAAGGCTCTATTCAAAAACATCCATATTTCCCATCCAGCCAAAATGTATACTACAATGTTGCACATCCACATGCACATAGTAGATAGGAGACAAGAATCAAATCAAATGCAAGAATAAAGATGAAAAACTTGGGTCATACAATTGATGTGTATGAAAAATTTTTAGATATGGTTTAACAAATCTTGTACACTCTCTTCATGTTGAATATGAAACTATTTGCATCCTTAATAGAGTATATGTTATTGAAATTAACTATTCATAAGAAGAAATGCATTTGAAAGCTTTCCAAAAACCAGGCTATGAACATCAATAATCCATGTTAGGGGAGCATCTGAAATCATCTTGAAAAATACAATATTTCCATTTCAAATGCAACTCTAAGTACTTAAAAAACAAATAACTTCCTAAAATCAGATAATATAGCAAGCCACACTGTTCTGGGTCACTTGGAACTTATGAAATCAACTTTGTCATATAATAATATCACATTTATCATTACTCGAAAAAACGAGGTTAATAGCCTAATAAGCTATACCTCTTGCATAACATCCTTTCCAAAAAATGAATATTGTGATGCATCAAACCATTCAATAAAGGCACACTTTTCTACTAAAGTCTTCAGATCCTTTGTGTCCTCCATCAGATCAGATGATTGAGTGCCTCTGACGTCTTAGAAGTCCTTCATCTTGAATCATTTCAGCTTATAATAACACTATTTGACCCTAATAACCCAATAATTTCTACTAAATGTCATTAAAACTATACTTCAAAATTTAAATCCTTACAATCCCAATCTAATAGCTTCTTAACAAATATTCCCTAAATAAATATAAAAGTGTTGGATCCCCTCAGGTACAAAAATATTGAACCACAAGAGACTTTAAAACTGTACCAAGTAGTTTAAACCTTCACGAAAAATAGAATCTATCTTCTGGCAATAAAATACAAAATTATACAATAGACTGCATGGTGAAAAACACAAATATTCCCGAAAAATACCACAAAGTATCTTTGGAGAAGTAGAGTTTCCCTATAAGCTACACTAAAATAAAAAATCTTCAAAACCTTCGGTCGTGCAGAGCTCTTCACATTAATCCAACGCCTAAAACTCCCTCTGACTTCAATCTTGGACCTATGGCTTGAAGGAGCAGTGGGGAAGAACTAAATAAACATCAATGTGTGCGATGGAATGCCTAGAAGTAGGGTATTTCAAATCTCAGGTTCCAGGAAGACATTTAAGTCAAAGGAATTAGGAGTTTAAATATTTCCAAAAATAATTTGACAGGACACAAACACATTTAATATGGTGTCTGGACCAAAAGATACTAAGATTGGTCAGAAACTACTGAAAACACAACAAATGTAACATGCAACTTAGATTCAAGACATTTAAATCAAGCAAGCTTAATAAATTTGTTTCGAAGGCATTAAAATATGGGGTTTTCACAAGCTAAACACAATCATAAAATAGAAATATATTCAACTTTCCCATTTATACTGGTTCATTTTATAAATACCTGATGGCAGGTTGTCAATGAAGGTGATCAACATCTTAGTTCCCCCTCATAGGCCAATACGACGTGCATCTCCACAGCTATGGTGTTAACCAACTATCTCAAATGATACAAAGGAGTAGAGCATCCTTCCTCAAAATCCTGTAGAATGGCCACCACACGGTTTCACTTGCTCTGACTCCTGAAAGGTGTATTCGTTGCAGGTAGGAATAGGGAGGTCGGGGTAAAGGGTGAAATTTTTTTTACGCTGGAATTGGAATTAAAAAAAAATAAATGTAAATAATAATATTTAAAAAAAATTATATATAGTATTAAATTAAAAAGTGAATATAAATAAATAAGATATTAAGGTGTATATAAACTATTTAATATGTAAAATTTATAAACACACTTATTAGTTTTATGTAGTGATGTTTATGTATGTTAAGAGTACAACCTTTTTTAATTTTTATTTATTTATGTGGTCATATTTTAATTAAAAGACTTAAAATCAAAAGTATGTGGTTTCTTCTTGTTTTAATATAGACATAAAAAGGTATGATAACATGGCCTCTCCTAAGGTTTAACAACTATTATTATTTTTTGACGAAGCATCCACCTATCACAATGTGGCCAATTGTCCAGATTTAGCACTATGAGAGTGTTGTAGTTTCTATAACACTAGCCTAAATTTTGGGCATATTCAAATTTTGGGTTCCCCCTGTTTTGCTTTCTCAACCCATTAGGGTTTTGATCAGACTATTAAGTGGTTACTCTCCTCTCCTCATTTCTGTCAAACTTCGATGTTGTCCACATTAGCGCTTTACATGTCTCCCCCACCCATTATGTGCTTCCTAAAATGTTGACCTTAAAACTACATTAGGGTTTTGAAGGTGTGTCGATTCAGGGAATTCAAAACTTATATTTCCCTAGTATGTATCGCAACCAAAAGGAGAACTGCATGTGGACAAGCAATATTTTATTTCTGGCTCCCCTTATGTTGACTATACTAGGGTTTGGGAGAAACGCTAATTTGGAAAGAAAGTGACCCCCATTTCGGTTTTTAACCTATTCCTCTAAGGGCATATTATCATCGACATCGCATGACATCATGGTGATATTTACTGCATAGCATGTTGCCCTAGGCCCTTCACTAGTCCTATGGCTCAACATGTGCATTAGGGTTTGAAAGAATTATATATATTCCCCAGCATCCTTGAAAACCTAGGTGTTGGTGATTGAAGGTCTAACCCTGTCGTGGATTAATCCTTAATCTTAAGGGTGCTTATCATATTCACCTTATCATCATATCCTGAAGCTATATCACTCACATGCATAAGGGTTTACAAGGTACCTCATATAGCATTAGTCCTCATTCCCTCTCATTTCATTAGAGTTTGGGTAGGTTTGGGTTGGATTTTTTGTTTAACAACTCGCTATATGTCTAAATGCACTTTTGAAGTCAACAACATATGAAATTTGAAAAATAAGGCAACTAGACAAGAAGATTCACAAGTTTCCATTTCAAAACTTGAAAACCTGGCAACAACAAATTTTATTTATGGTCAATTCCTAAGTCAGGGACAAATCAAGTCTTTGAGATTTCACATATAAGAAAATAACATGAATAAAAAATATAGTTTCAATAAATGAAAGAAAATGGATATGTTTTATGCATCTCATGAGTCCATAGGTGATAATTGGCCCAGTCCCAAAAATAATATCAAAATTGACAATCACTCCATCAAAAATATAAACCAGGTAGTAGGAGTTCACTCCGGAGACAAATCCAACACAAAACGCCAAAATCAATTTTATCTCGGCTGAAAATGGCACCAAAGACACCAAAAAAGGTGTCCAAGAAAGTAAGAGTAATCTTCAAAATAGTTATTAACCTCTGTTAACCATCTAAAATCATAATAATGTTGATCTTCCTTACAAGTAAAATTGCCTCGAACAAGTAACCCAAGGCATCAAAATTGCATAAATATAGATAAGGCACCAAAGGATGTCCCTATTGAATCAAATAATGTAACACTATATATAGGGATAAGGCTTTGTGAAAAAAATGAAGGCCAAGGGATTGGTGAAATAATCACTCATTATACCCACACACCGTGAATCATAACCTAAGCACATCAATGTATCTTAAAGACAAAAGAACAACCACCTCTATCATATAATTTTCCAAGTCAATATTAAACTTATGGCATTGTTTCCCTATATCTATGGTCCACTCCATTGCCGCCTACGTTGACCAAACCCCTGGACAAACCTAGTCCACTTTGGTCACACTACATACTTGGCAATAGACCAAATCCTCAAAGCCAAAGCCTTTGCCACAAGTTTGTAAGGAATTATAAGAAAAGTAATAAGCTTCCAACCACCTATATAGTCTCTCATTGCATTCTTAGGGATAGGGTCATGAACCCATAATTAATACTTGTGAGACTCAAAGAGGAACCTAGAAAAAAAAATGTACATCTAAACAACAAATGTGATCCCCCATAAAGTCCCACGTGAACTTAGAGATTTCATAAGGAAAACCATCCAATATTGAGGACCTTCCATTTTGCATATAATTAAAGGAAGCACATAAATCATCTCTCATAGTATCCTGAACCAACATATCATTGTCCCCAATAGTGACCTTGCAAAGGATTATCATGCATCAAGCATCTTGGGCAACACCCACACTATTTTTCAAAGAAAGAAGAGAAAATATAGACAAAGGGATACCATTGCTAAATATTTATAATATATAAAGTCCATATAGCAAACCCCAACTCCACACTTGTCTCCTTCGCACTCAAACATGGTCATTTCCCCCTTAAAGATGAATTAATTTTTCAATAAAGAAGATGTCATCCAATTCCACAAATGTTCTTGCTCAAAGATAAGGATAGGGGCATACAAAAAAAAACATGTATCACATGGTCCTAAATCAATAGCATGACCTAGAATATTGCAACTTCATCGAAATCCAAAGTGTCCTGTCTCAATCTTATCCATCAAGTCACTACTTAGAAACACAACCCATAATGTGTCAAAGGTATGCATCCCATACTGCATCAAAGTCAAGTCGCATCCTGAACTCAACTCATCAATGAACTAGATACTCCAAGACCACTATAATATGAATTCTCCAATGGCTGCAACCATCTCCAAATCATCTCGAAATCCTATGCGACATCTCCATCCAATAATTTGGCGACCACACTTGACTTGGCCATTAATTCCATCACAAGTTTCCTCTTCTATCCAAGTCATATGAATGTCCTCATAAGCTTCTAAAAAAAAAACCATGGTCTTATTGTCCAAATGTGAACAACATACCCATCGGTCCATATATAGAATGTCATCATGTCACACTAGCAAATCCATCCTGCTCAAAATCCTTTCCGTGAAACTCCTTGATTCTCATAAGTGGCATCCCCATAAGTGCACCTGCATAATGTCCCTACATAATTTCTTCCATGCTCTCATGTCGATTTCCATGACTTGGGCAGCCTAAATGTCTATCAAGGTAGACTCAACACAAATCTATTCATCTCGTCCTTGTCCATCATCTAGGTTAGTGCCCTCGGTCAGTTCTACATTCATATTCATTCACAAGTTCTTCCTTCACTACTGCCTCCCCCACTAAAGGTCCACCAAGATTTCCTCTTGGGTCCAACCATGAATAAGTCTACCCAAATATCACACCAGTGTGTACTTTCTTCCATGAGTCATGTCGAGCACTTAGCCAATTCTCCATATGGCTAAGAATGACTTATCCATCAAAAATCTCATTGATTTACACCCTTGTCATGGGAATTTGAACCTTCTAGCATGAGGTCAGAAATTTCTCCAACAAGTTCTTCAAAAATCAATGCTCCTTTCTTCTCCAATGCATAGGGTCTCATCATAGTCTTCCAAGGAAATATAGTCCATCACATTGGTATAGAAGTTCCCTCTTTGTCCAGCCCTACATATGGCCCATCCTCTAAAATATCCAATGAAAAAAAATTTATAACCATACTTACATCCTCATAAGGTCTCTACAAGTGGGTGTCCTACATCATCAATGTCTGCAAAGTGCATGGTCCTGGTCCAACTTGTTCATCAATTTCTTCCTCTATCATTGACACATCTACAACATCCTTTTCTTCACATGTCTCGACTTCTTATTCATTGAAATCTACAGCTCCATCCTGCTCCATTTCCCAACCAAGTTGAAGAAGATCTACTTCAACATTCTCCTCAAGGAATTCAAGTTCAACACTAATCCATGGGTGCTCTTCTTTCATACACCTAAACCTACACAATTTTTGAAAAATCCTCCCTTGAAATTCTTACCAACTTTCCATTTCTTGTTATGCAACTTCGACCTTGACTAATTTATTTTCGTACCAATATTTCACTTATACCAACCAATACAATGTCCAAGCTTCGATATCAAATGAAACCCTGTCATAGTGTTCCTGCTTCTATCTTCAATATTCAAAAAAACTCAGCTCGTCCTAAACCGCGCTATGATACCATCTATCAAGAAGTGGTATTGGTACCAGTGCTTCACCCATGTGAGGGTGACCAAGGGCACCCGTTCAGGTGGGTCAGTTCAGCTCATGTCGAGTGAGGGCAGCCATGTCAAAAATTCTAAGTGATGACTGCCCGTGTGCCTTGTGCACATTTCTGAAGTCGGTTTCTAATTTTCTCACACGAGCCTTTTTTTCGGTCGTGTGGGTCATTTTGTACCATTAGTTCGGGTTGGGTCATGCCGTTCGATCGTATGTTCAGGCGAATTAGGTTATGCACTTGAGTGGGTCAGGTCATGCGTTCGGGTAGGTCGGTTCATGCCATCTGGGTCATGTGTTCAGGCGGGTCGGGTCGTGATTTCAGGTGGGTCAAGCTGTGCATTTAGGTGATGTGGGTCAGGTCGGGTCGTGTCATGGGACCATGTTAAAAATTCTAGTTTTTGACTGCTCTTGTGCCTTGTGCGCATTCGTGTGACCCATTTGGCAATTGGTCCCTCGTGCCTTCATTCACGTCATGCATTTCGGTGGGTCGGGTCAGGTCATGTGAGGGTGGTCTCATTAAAAATGCTAAGTTTTGAGTGCCCATGTGCCTGGTGAACATTCGTGTGACTCGTTTTCATTTTCTCCCTCATGCCTTTGCTTTGGTAGGTCAGGTCAGTTGAGGGCAGCCATGTCAAAAATTCTAAGTTGTGATTACCCACGTGCCTTATGCATGTTCATGGGGAAAATCTTCCATTTTCTCCTTGGTACCTTCATTTGAGCAGGTTAGGTCGAGTCGCGTGAGGGTGGCTATGTCAAAAATGCTAAATTTTGCCAGCCTATGTGCCTTGTGCACATTCGTGCGACCCATTTTCCATTTATTCCCTTGTCCCTTAGTTTGAGAGTTTCAGGTTGGGTTGTGTGAGGGCACCCAAGGAAACACATTTGGGTAGGTCGGGTCAGGTCAGGTCATGTGAGGGCACCAAAGGAAGCACGTTTGGGCAGGTCAAGTCGGGTCGTGTGAGGGCGGTGAAGAAAAAATGTTCGAGAGGGTCGGTTTGAGCTAGGTGAGGTCGTTTCGTGTGAGGGTGCCCAAGGAGATGCATTAATGCAGGTCAGGTCAGGTCAGGTCATGTGAGGGCAGCCAGGGAATCACGTTCTAGTGGGTCGAGTCATGTGAGGACGCCTAGGGAAATGCATTCGGGCGGGTCAAGTCAGGTGGTGTCGAGTCTGGTTGGGTCATGTGAGCACGCTCAAGGTAACTCGTATGAGTGGGTCGAGTCATGTCGTGTGAGGGTGGCCATATAAAAAATGCTAAGTTGTGACCGTGGGTGTGAATTTTACACGTTCATACGACTCATTTTCCATTTTCTCCCTCATGCATTCGTTCGACTAGCTTGGGTCATGTTGTGTGAGGGCGCCCAAGGAAACACGTTTACGTTAGGTTAGTTTGGGTCATGTGAGGGAGGCCGTATAAAAAATTCTAAGTTGTGACTGCCCATATTCCTTGTGCACGCTCATGCGACCCGTTCACTATTTGCTCCTTCATGCCTTCATTCAGGTGGGTTAGGTAGTTCCTTCGTTCGGACGAGTTGGGTCATGCCCCGTGAGCCCGCCCAAGGAAACTCGTTCAGGCGGGTCAGGTCGTGTGAGGTTGCCCAAGGAAACATGTTTGGTTTGGGTCGGGTTGTGCAAGGGCGCCCAAGAAAACAATTTCGAGCTGGTGAGGTCATGTCAGGTCGTGTCGTGTTTGGGTGTCAAAGGAAACACGTTCGGGCGGGTTGAGTTGGGTTGGGTCATGTGAGGGCTCCTAAGGAAACACATTCAGATTAGGTCATGTGAGGGTTGCCAAGGAAATGTGTTTGGGTGGGTCAGGTCGGGTCGGTTCGTGTCATGTCAGGGCATCGAAGGAAACACGTTCAGGCGGGTCGGGTCGGGTTGTGTCATGTCAGGGTGTCCAAGGAAACATATTTGGGTGGGTTGGGTCATTCCATGTGAGGGCACATAAGGACATGCATTCAGGTCAGGTCGAGTTGGGTCATATGAGGGCGCCCAAGGAAACATGTCTTGGTCGGGTCAGGTGGGGTCATGTGAGGGAGGTCATATAAAAAATGCTAAGTTGTGACCACCTATGTGCCTTTATGAAATTTGTACAATCCATTTTCCATTTGATCCCTTGTGCCTTCATTTGGGTGGGTGAGGTCGGGTCAAGTCGTGTGAGGGCAGCCATATAAAAAATGCTGAGCTGTGATGACCCGTGTGCCTTCTGCATGTTCGTGAAACTCATTTGTCATTTTCTCCCTTGTGCCTTCATTCCGACGGGTTAGGTTGGGTAGGTTCATGTGAGGGTTCCCAAGGAAACACGTTCATGTCGGATCCGTTCATGTGAGGGAGGCTGTACCAAAAATGCTAAGTTGTGACCACCCGTGTGCCTTGTACATGTTCGTGCGACCCATTTTCCATTTTCTCTGTTGTGCCTTTGAGGGGTTAGGGTTTAATAAAGGGTTGATAGGGTTATGGTTTAGGGGGTTAAATGGGTTACGGTTTTAGGGTTTTAACAGGTTAAATGGGTTAGGGGCCATGAATTAGGGTTTACAGGGCTGAGAGTTAAGGGTTTAGAGGTTTAGGGTTTAGGGGGTTAAATGGGTTAGGGGTTTAAGGGTTTAGGGGGTTAAATGGGTTAGGGGTTAAGGGTTTAAGGGTTAAATGGGTTAGGGGTTTAGAGGTTTAGGGTATTAAATGGGCTAGGGGGGGCTAGGGGTTGGGATTAACGTTTAAGGGGTTAGGGGTTAAGGGTTTAGAGGTTTAGGGTTTAGGGATTGAATGGGTTAAGGGTTTATGGGTATACGGGTTAAATGGGTTAGGGGTTGGAAATCAAGGGATTAAGAAATATAGGGTTGTTAGAAAACATCTTTACAATGCGCCCTATATATTTAAAATAAACCGTCTCTATTGCGACGCTAGTTGACCAAGTCAAATTTGACTTTGTCAAAGGGAAAGTGAATTTTCTTTTCATATCTGTCGGTATACCAACACACATAACATGGATGTCGCTATAGTGACATTGTATTCTATTACTATTGCTATTGCGACTCTATAGTCAGGTGCGTCATAATAGTGATGCTTTTTTGCAGTGTCGCAAGAGTGGCAACGTCGCCATCAACGTCATAAGAGTGACATCACGTGGCGAGATTAAAAAAAATGAGAAAAAATGGAGATCTTTCGACAATACGTCAAAACTGTCAGAACTAAAGTGTCGAAAACTTTACCATATGTAATAGTGTATATCAATTAAATTTTTATGAGTGCATTTGAATGTGATGTTTGGATTAAATTTTTATATCATATCATCAAATTTCACATCTTTTCATTATAATATTTAATCATCCATATATTTAATGAGTGTTGCAAAATCTCACATCGAAATTTATATATATATATATATATATATATATATATATATAATACACTCTTTTTCATATAAATGGGACAATTATTGGTAACCTTTTGTCTTTCAATTGGGGCACGATGTCCATTACATTAAACAAAATTTTGATTTCACAGAAAAATGTTTCAAAAAATACAACGCCTTTCTTTGATATCCAAACATATTGATCATCATTCTTCGTTGGAATTTTTGTCACTATTCGAGTTGCTTCCATGACTTGGGTTATTTGGAGGAATGTTTTGTTCATTGTGTTGATTTTTTTCTTCTTCTTCAAGTTCCATCTACAAATATAAAAATACCATTTAATGAGTGTATATATAGTGGTGAGATTAATGAAAATTTCAATATTAAATAATATACATCAATGTAAATTGAAAAGAAATGTACCATAGCAAGAATTTCTCGTGAACTATACACATTCTTTCAAATCAAAACTTCATTCCATCTCTCAAAAATTCATTTGTTGGCGCAGTTCCATACATTGTTTCCAACAAGTTTTATACAACATAACAAATCATAGATTTAATATAAAAGATTTTTTTCTTCTATTAATAATAAATGGAGCTAAGTAAAACAAGATAGATGCTTACAAATTCCACAATTAATTTATGATATTCCAACATATACTCACAATCCATATTTAACCCAATGTTAATCAATTATTCTGATGGTTGTTCTTTGTATGTTAGCACATGTTTCAAGACATTCAATGATGGTTGTTGTAAAACAAATTAAAATATACAAAAATGAAATCTAGTTAAGTTGTTATAATGAAGTAACAATTACTCACAAACATAGATATCAACTCATTTCGTTCTTTTCGTCCTATTTTTATGCGTTCCATTTTATTTTAATTTCTACAAGAAAATATTTGAAAATTAATATTTAATGCTAAATTTTTTATTTATTGTACCTAATCGAAAAATTCAATGATTATATATTACATTTGAAGCACGTTTTGTTTTAGATGGCTCCCTGTGCGATGCAATTATGTCCATTTATTTGACCATCTACTTGTACACCTTTTTGGACATTCCTACTGGCATATTTATGATATCAGCTCATTCATCCTTTGCGAGTTTCATAATCTTCCTGAAAATGTAACATGACAATAGACTATTTAATTTTTATATTGATTTATGAAAATTAAATATAACAATAGTTATATTTATAAATGATTTCTTTGTAGAAATATATACATATAATTCTAGAATTTTTTTAAAGGAATATTAATTTTTCATTCCTTATTTTTTGTTTTTGCACATTTTTTCTATTAAAAGTCTGACATGTCTGATTGACCAATTCCCTTGAAAGTAATCCTGTAGTTTAAATAAAATTTGGTTCTTGAAATCATCGGATTGATTTTTTTATTGTAAGTGGAAAGAACATCTATACATTCATTCCACTAGATCCCTCAAAGTTTTGTAAAAAAATTTCCCCCTTTCGTTAACCTCTAGCACCACTCTAGATGTGCTAAGGAGAAATTAATTTTCATTTGCATGTTCTATTTTTTTTTCTTTTCTTAGAAAAACATTCCTTTTCTTCATTGTTGGTCCCTATAGAAAATTAAATATATGTGAACTAATAGGTTTTTTTTAAACATGCTATCCAATATTTTTAAGTATATTATTAATGAAAATTGAAAAAAGAGACTCATATTGGATCAATAGTATTTTTTCATTCACCCGATTCATCCTTCTGCAATTTTTCCATCAAGATTTTATGCTCTTCTGGTCGTAGATCAAAAATAATCTTATTGAGCTTCATAATTTTGTGGCTTTACATTATAGACACTAAATAATACATATTAGTTAAACTTACATATAGCTCAAAAATAATAAATTTTGTCAAGAATTCACAAATAACTTGCTTTTTTTAATTTTCGCGATGTGCTATCAGTATTTTGTTACTTGAAATATTGTCAGCCATTTCTTTATCAATATGAAACTCCTATCATACCATTCATTAATATATTTTATAAATAAATCACATACATTTCAAGTAAAAAAAAAATCAAGAAACAAATGCGCCTTTCGCAAAGTGTGCACTGCATGCGGTTTGGTAGGTTCTTATAAACGCACCACCAATACAACATAAACATCGTATGGTGTTGTTTTTAAAGAAGGAGACCTGGTGCATTATATGTTAACTACGTCACTGATTAAAACAAACATAAATTAATAAAAAAATAATTTTATCAAATAGCATTTATTTATTTATTTATTTTTCAGTACACATCCGGTGCGGTATACTACAATAGTGCACTAGTTACCTATGTTAAACATGGAAAACCGATTAAAAGAAATTTGTCTTTTAAAATCTTGTGAAAGGGCTGACGTGGATTGGGATTAGACTCTACAAGTGGCCTGGCGGGTTAGATGTCATAAAGCTATATATACAGTAATATAAACCCTATGAATCTAAAATGAAAGGCCCTAACTGTGAGGTCACATAAACAAGAAGAAGCAAGGCTTTAATGTACGAATGGATTTTTTTCTTTGTTTGTTTCTTTTTTTCTTCTGAAAATGTACTGTAAAATATAATTTTTTTATTATGCGTGTATTAAATCAAACAAAAATTGTAAAAAAAAAAATTATTACAGTAAAATTTAACAATTTTACTACACTACAAGGTTTTTGTTTGAATCACAAGATGTTTAAAATTTTGATTCTTTAAATAGTGTTGTTGTTCGAAAGTATTTTGCTACTCCACAATGTTCTCATGCTCTCTTAATCTAGGTATGTCTCTCATGCCAATCCCTCCATAAAAATTTTTGCAAAAACAATGAAGTAATGAATAGATTTACTATTTAAGGAACATTTTTTATGAAATTAGAATTCCGAAAATAATTTTCGCCCATTTTTCAATTTACCGTTTTTTTTTCCTTCAAAAAAATAAAGTTGCAATTTTTTTATTTCTGGATATTAGGTGTGTTTGCTAACTAATAGCACAGGTGCACCAGTTAATAAAACCGCACCGGTGCACAAGAACCAAAATGCACTGGTGTGGTTAACAGTACATTAGCACTGATAACAATAAGTCCATTTTTAACGCACAAAAATTACTTTTAGGTTTATACACCAAAATTTATTGATGATTTTGTCCAAATGCATGGATAAAATATCACAATTATATCAAATGGACAATTCTTCAAAATTCAACTCGTTCCATAATATTTCTCAAAGTCCATCGCGGAGTTCTCCCTATCCATATCCAGATGTAATTACTTCAAGCCTTATTTATATTTTCATTATCTAATTGAATTTATTTATTTTATCCATCTAAATAAGAAGTATAAAATTAATGTATACAAAATTTTCAGGTTCATGCAGATTAAAAATCAAGTTTAGATGCACAACATATTCAAACAGCTCGAAAACGTCGGAAGCACTTATCAGGATCAACATACCACAAGGCACATTTGGTAGATGAAAATAGATAGTCGCCTCACCCTTCCAATTGTCACATTGCTTCTTCTAGCCAGAATCGTAGGACAATGATATTAATAAAAATGGTTTGGTATGGTAATGAAATTATTTCAACGTCAAACCAATTAATCATGCATTATCGATGTGCTTAATAATTGAGATAATCGATTTTGTACTAATCATGTTCAAATATACCTTTTCAAACTATTAGGATTATAGTGATGATCAGTGACGTACCTACCATATTCTGTTGCACCCCACGATAATTTCAAACCAAGAGAAGGCTGAATAAAGAGAAAAAATTGGAGAGGAACGATACCAATAATGGTTGAATCAACCACCTATTGAATTTCCACTGCGTCTATATTCACTAAGTAGGAGTGACTACAAGAATAGTAGTTCATCAAAAGCTATAAATCGAGGCAATCAAATAGACGTTGGTATGGAGGATTAATTAAGGGATACGACTGCCATGTAGACAATGTTGTTAGATGCATTCTAGAATGATGATCAGCTAGGGGATGACGCTCATGTCACTGATACCTTTTTCGAAATTCTTAAATTTTCTTCCACCACCCCTCCCTTTGGACCTAGTGATTAGTCAAAGTCTACTGAGTTTGGGACAACAATGTTACTGTACAAATTCAAAGAAAATTTTGTCTTTCCCAATGCATGTTTCTTGGAATTTTTGAGGTAATTGACGATCAAGTCCCTTATATTTTGAGAAATATAATCACACAATGAACATTAAAAATAGTCAATTTTATGAAAATTAATAATTATTAGCATTAATGTAAATTTAATATTGTCCATGACCAACTATAGGTTATTCAAAGATAAGGTTCTTCCGAGTGATAATGTATTGCCTGGTAGTTGCGAAGAGATAAAGAAATTGTTGAAAATTTTGGGTGTTGAGCACATATCATATCATGCATGTCCAAATGATTGTATTCTATATAGAGTAGAATATGAAGACAAAGATATATGTCCAAAATGTGGGTATGACAGGCATGATAAATCAGAAAAGAAGGGTAAATCATGTGGTGCTCCTTTTAAGATATCAAGGCACATGCCTATAATCCCAAGGATTCAAAGGCACTTTTGTTGCAAAGAATTAACTATGTTACAGGGATGGAATGCCTCACACAGAAGTGAGTTGGGAGTTATGCAAATCCCAATAGATTCAATAGACATGAAGCATATAGAGGATACATGGCCCAAAAAATTCAAGGATGAAGTACAAAGTCTATGACTCAGCATAGCCATGGATGGCGTCAACCCATATTCCCTTAATAATACCAAATATTCTGTTTGGCCTATAGTAGTGATCAATAACATATCCCCCCATGGTTGTTCCTCAAGAATGAACATCTTATGTTTGATCTCATAGTTCTTGTTAGAAGACAAGTGAAGAATATGAATGTATACTTGCAACAATTGGAAGATGAGTTAAAGGAATGATGGGATGGGATAAATGTATATGATGTATCAACACCCATCACAGCAGAGAAGAGTTTTATGTTGTATGGCATATTTTCTTACACAACACATGATTATCCATGCTTAGGAGTTTCCTCTGGTAAATTACGTGGTTATTGATTTGTTTATATACGTAACAATATTCTTCTACATATTAGTTATTTAATTTGTTGTAATTCTTCTCATATTCATGATATTATTTAACATGCCATGCATATTGTATACAATAATTTCGCAGGTCTTGTAACAAAATGGTATTATGGATGTAAAGTTTGTGGACCTTCTCTGAAAGCTAGATTGTCCAATGACCAACAAAATCCGGTGTATGATTTCTCCAGGGTATTCCTCCCATAATAAGACCCTTATAGAAGAGAAACATCCTCTTTCGATGGTAAAATAGAGAGAACCCAAAGTCCTACAGTAACGATACCAATTGAATGACTTAGAGAATATGAGAGAGAGAAGGAGAAGGAGTTCATAGAAAATTTCATTTCAAATGGGGAGCTTATGTTCGATGATCTAGATTTCTTCAACAACTATGTTGAGAAATTTCCCATTGGGATGAAAAGGAAATATATCTTTATAACCTCTGATATTGGGAGCATATTAAGATTACCCACTTATTAGATCCCATGCATATATTTAAAAATGTTTCACCTTCTTTATGGAGGTACATATCATCGAAACAAAGTGGCAGATTGGTTGTTAGGAAAGATCTTATTACTTCAAAAACTAAAAAGAAACATTGGAAAAGACGATAAAAAAGTACAGGATCAGAGGCTGATAATCCCTCTAATTGGTATTTCAAGGAAGGTGATGCTCGGTGGATTTTAAAAAAATATTATCTTTCTTTGGAAAAGGAAGTTATAATGGGTGTGAGGGTGCCATCTTCATATGGGTCTTCACTACAACGTTGTTGCACCGTGGATGACCATTTGTCGGGGTTGAAATCGCATGGCTATTTAAATCTTCTAAGAGTACGTATAATGTCAAAAACATTATTTTATTATTTTTTATATTAACAAATTTTATATCATGCAGGGATCATAAAACATAACTAATTTTTTATATTATTGCATGTGTTTATAACTTTGCAGTTTCATTATCCTTTATTCATGCGTGGGTGTGTGAAACATGACTTCCCCCAAGACCTAGGACGTTCCATATCTAAATTATCTACATTTTTACGTTGGATCACATCAGAGGAGATTCATGTGGGTAACATTCCACGATGGCATTAAGAAAGATTTGAGATTGTTTGTATGTTTGAGAAGGAACTAACGACGAGTTTCATGGACTCAGAGGTTTATATCATAATCCACCTAGTAGATGAGGTTGAATTATTTGGGGATGTTTCTTATTGTCGGATGTTCTTCTTAGAGAGGTACATGAATAAATTGAAAGGTTTTGCTCGACAAAGGGAAAAACCCGAGGGGTCTATTGAAAAGGGGTATATATCATATGAGTCTTTCTATTATGCCATTGAGTACATCAAACAGATCGACAATAGATTAGGTGTGGTGATTTGGGATGATGAAATGGATGAAGACAAAAGAGAAGGGGAGCTTCTCCAAATGAATGGAAAAAGATACTTGATAAAGAGTAAGTGAATTATAATTTTTTAAATTTAAAAAAATTAAATATTAATGTTGAAATTAAATATAATGTATATTTTGATCTCATATGTATTATATGTTGGTTTTATTTCATCAAAAAATGTAGAAATTGAAGCAATCAATAAATTCGTTCTTTACAATTATGAAGTGACACAACCGTGGGTCACATTGTACGAACAAAAGAGGATGAAATGTGATAGTGACATGAAATAATTCATACGGTTGAATGGTAGAAGTTTGCCTTATCTAAATCATTTAAAAGAAAATAGGCCAATTATATGCCCCAATAGTTCGGTTGTTCACCAAGTCAGAGAGAAATATGGTGCAACTGGTTATTACCCGCATGCTGAAGAGGATGCACTAAACGTAGGGATTGGGTGCACCCACTTGATAATAATTTATTTATGTACATTTTGAACTTAATATTGCACCTTTGAAATGTAACATATATATTTCATATTTTAACAGCTAGGTTATTATAACACACATGACGCTATGATTTTTTAACTTTTTTATAAGTGAATTTGTTCCCATCTATGTGGGCATATGGACACCATTTTCGCATAGAAAATGCTGATGATGGAAACATGACACAAGACTATGGAGTGGAAGTCAAGTTCGATCAATCTAGTCGAGCTAGCCACTATGACAAAAACCTAATACGAGGAAAGTTAGTTTACGTTAGAAAGATATAAGAGATCATTGAAGTGGACTTCTCTTCTTTCCAATGTGTTATTTTTAGGTGCAAGTGGTGGGACACCTTTGATAGGAATAATGTAAAGTAATTTCGTGATAGTAGGCTAATATGTATCAACTCTAGAAATATGTGGGATGAATCCAATGAGCCCTACGTTTTTCCCAAACACTTCAACTAGGTGTTTTTTACCTAGATGTGTTGGATAGGAATTGGTGGTTTGTATTGAGACATGGAACTAGATAAAAACATATATTTGAGAACAATAGTGTTATCATGTTGTTGTACTGGACAACAACTCCCATTTATTATTATAATGAATGGGAACCCTTTAAATAAATAGAAATATATGAGCATTATTTCATTTTATTGCAATTATTAAAACTTTAGGAATAAATGTTTTTCCCTTTTTTGCTTTAATTTCAGAAGTGCTCACCGCAAATCACATAACTTACAAACCAACAAGGTTAAATCACATGCAAGATTTAGGATTTGCGATATGCACTCCAACCTTTTTCAAAAATATAAAATCCTCGTTGAAAACACTTTAAAAAATACCTTTAAAGAGAAATCGCATCACGCCTTCTGAAAAGAACAAACTTATAACAATTCAGAAAATTGTGATAAGTTGGACCCAATGAAACAATAAAAGAACAATTGTAAATGTCAAAATTCCTGATAAAGTGCAAACACTGTGAGTCTTCAGCGCATTTCACATTACATGATGAGAAACCAAACAATAAGTTTTATTACTGCAATAAGTTGTGATGCGCGATTTGTGCAGATTGCATTTCTCAAGGTCATCAGCAGCAAAAAATAGAACTATTGGTAACTGCTGAAATTTGTGATGTGTGATATAAAACACTTATTATTCAAGTGTGCGAAATTATTCTTATTTAATCAATCTATTATAAGATCTAACTTATACGATTGTTAGATTAGACACATTACGTAAGGCATGTAAGTGATTTGATAGAAAGAGTTATGGGTTATTAGTGACATTTAATGAGTGCAAGGTTCAAAATATTGATATCTTCTTGAAGAATGTTTTGAATAATAGAGTTGATCAGTGGTTGTCATTGATGTCAACCCAAGCAACACCAGGGGATACCCCAATATTGCATGGGGTTTTGACCTATCAAATTACTATATTCTGGGTCAAGAACTCTTTTTATGGTTTTTACTTGTCGAGATGTTTTTGTTGATATATGGTATGCCACGTAATTCTTCACGGTTTGAGAGATATTCATGTTTGAAGTCTGTAACCCCAGTTAGTGGGCTAAAACCCCATGGGGTTGTGGTATGGGTCATTGAAAATTAATAATTAATATTTTTTTTAAGCTCCTAAAATCCCTCCCATGTTCACTTGTTGAAGGCCCTCTCAACATAAGCATTTATATAAATTGTGATCCTCACATCCTACTTATGTATGGATTTCGCTATCTGAAACAGGTCATCGTGGAATTTTCGCTCTAACGTTTTTCTACGAAGGTTCAGAAGCTGAAATTTTTATGAGGTGAAGCTGAAATCCTAAGGAAGCTTCTGTAAAAATTTCAAATCAAGGTCCACAATAATTTCGGAGATATGATCTGTGGAAATCAGTGTTTTTACAAGCTCCTGAAATTCATCTCAAGGAAGTGACCTTGGGAAAATTGTCATAACTCTGTCTCTGAGTATCAGATTGGAAAAACACATATTAGGGATCTAAAATAATAGAGATACACCAGATTCAATATCAAGCTCCTAGAAGGCAAGAAAAATCTAAATCATGTGTTGTTAAGGGCTGCAAAGGACCAGAATTTATAGGGAGGAAAAGAAAAGCAAGGTGTAGTAGAGAGTAGCATGACAAGAGCAGCAACCAAGGTGCAGAACAACAAGAAAAAGTTCATCACATGAAGTCTTCAAGTGGACAACACTTCATACAGTCACTGTAAAGGTACCATTGTACTAAGTCATTGTAAATACATTATTGTAAAAATTGTACTAGTGTCTATCTACAAAGAGTTGGAGAGGCAGTGCTGGGGGGTCTAGGAGCATCATTACGTGGTTGTGTCATAGTTGGAGTTTTGGTCTAATGTGTCTTCTTCTTCTACATATTTCTATATCATTGTAAAGTGGACCATTTTCCCTGGTACAGGAGTCCATTCTTATTTTATTCTTCTATAGCGTGGCAGGGTGGTGCTAGGGTGAGTTGTAGCTCATTGGGTGTTGGGGCGTCCATTCAGTTAACTACTGAAGAATCTCGGGTGTTGGAGCATCCATCCAGTGGGAGTTGGAGAATAATGCTTTTCTAGATTCTAGGAAGTTGTAGCTTTATTTTCAATTGGAGTTGAATATTAAAGAATTATTAGAAAAGCATTAGGTGGTTTTGTCTTGGAGTGGGTTTCTACCTTAAAAACTGTGTGCATTTGTGTTCCTTTTGTTTACTACTACCATTGTACAAACAATGATAATAATTGAAGATTAACCAATTATATAATTGAAAGGAATACTGATTCACCACCGCCCCCCCTCAGTATTTCCAACAATTGGTATCATAGCTTAGTTCCTTTGATAGTAGTTTAACAGCTGGAAGGAGGTGATGGAGCATACCAAGAATGGCGTACCTCTGTTCACTGAATTATGGACTCTGGAAAGGAAGAATGGAGGTCTATCTCTTAGCACAAGGTTAGGAATTATGGGACACTATTCAAAATTGATTTACATCAATCGTAGATAAACAAGGTAAGAATAATTTGGTAAATGATGCAAAAGAAAAGAATATTATTATCAATGGACTTATTGAATCTACTTATCTTAAGGTGTTAGGTTGTAAAAACGCTAAAATTTTATGGGACAATCTTGAGAATATATATGCAGGTGACTCAAATGTCAAAGAAGCAAAGCTTCAAATCTATAGAGAAAAATTCGACCAACTTAGAATGAAAGAAGATTTCAACATTGCTACATACTTCCAATACGTTGATGAAATAACCAATATTCTGGAAGGATTGGGAGAGCCTGTTGATGAGAAGACTATCATACAAAATATTCTTAGAACGTTACTGGGGAGATTCAACCCAAAGGTATCGGTCTTAGAATACAATGCAAATCTAGACAAACTCAGCAAGGAGGAATTACATGGAGTTCTCATAGCATATAAAATGAGACTTGATGAAGAAGAGGGTACTTTGCATCTAGAAATTGTATTCATTTCATCTAAGAAAACCAATAAGGACAAACAAACTTCGACTGAAAAGACATGCACCTGCAAGTGTGAAGAAAAGGAATATGATGGAGAAGATCTTTCAGATGAAGAATATGCTCACTTTAAAAGAAAGCTAAAAATTGGTAAGGAGATATTAAAAGGTAAAATTCCAATGATATGTTCTAGTTGTGGCGATGTTGGGAATTTCACAGCAAAATGCCTGAACAGAAGTGATGGAAACTCAAAATGAAAGAAAGGCTTTAAGAAATTCAACAAGCAAGGATTGAAAAGGAAATTTCTCTCTAAAGAAGTTAGCTCATCATCCGATGAAGACAATGACAATGAAGAAGAAGCTAATGAGAGAGTATTGTTTATGGAAAAGCACAATAAACAAGAGGTATCAAACAATAAAGAAGAAGGATTGACCATAGAATAATTTTCTAAGGAAGCAAACAAGATTATAAAAGAGCTCAAGGCAGAGAAAACCAGTTCCAATGCTCTTAAAGAAAATGTTCAAGGTCTCAAAACTGAAGTTAAAGAGCACAAATGCATTGAAAGGTCACTTCAAAAGAAGTTGGAAGAAAGCAACCAAGAAAGGGAAGAATTAGAAGCCGAAGTAGTCTCGCTGCGTAAGGAAGTGAACAAAGGAAAAACTATCCAAAACTATGCCAACAGCTCAAGGGCATTGGAAGAACTCATCAACAATCAATGATCTTACAATGACAGAACTGGAATCAGTTACAAAGAAGAAGAAGCAGACCTTTTATAACAAAATACAATGAACCTATGAGATCTGACGTGAATGTAGTCTTCATTAGACAATATTCACAAGAACAACCTTGGAAGACAATTCCTCGACCAATATTTCCATCCAGGTACCAACATAGTTTTTATGGCTACTGTTATTCATGTGGAAAATTTGGTCATAAAGCTATAGAATGTCACATGTACCTCACGAACAAATATAATTCCCGGAGATATGTCAAATGTGAACCTCCCAGGGCTCAGAAAAACATTAATATGTTTTAACATTTATGAAATAATATTGAATGTTACAAATTTCGAAACTTTGGACATATAGCCAGAGACGGCATACTTGAAAATCATCCAGAAGAATCTTCAAAGCCACAGAATGAATGAACATGGAAGAAGCAGAAGACTGATAATTGTGATCTCGCTCTCAAGGTTCAAAACAACAAAGATGTGTGCTATGTTGATAGCAGTTGCTCAACGCATATGACCAGAGATAGAAATAAATTCGTATCTATAAAAAAGAAGAAGGATGGAACCATGTCCTTTGGAAATGATGGATCTTCAAATGTTATAGGATCAGGTGTTAGAAAATTAAATATTACAGAGCAATGAAACACATAAAATATGCAGAAAACACAAGCACACAAAACACATAAAACCAGAGAGACACAGATATACGTGGTTCACCCAGTTTGGAATACGTCCACCCTGAATAGCCAGTCCTTCCTTTCTATTATCCAGCAAAATGAAGAGACACAACATACATCAGATCCGCTGTAATATCCTTTGTTCTCTCTCACAGTCTCCCTCTCTATTTCTCGCTTCAATAATACACATACCATACACATCCACAATACAATACCCTCATAAAAGAGAGGGGTTTCCTTCTAGGGAAAAAAACCATAAACTAAACATAACTTCTACCGTCAGATCATCCACCTAATGAATGGCCCAGATTGACTAGAAATTACTATACTTTTACAAAGAAATTTTACATCTGTTCTTAGCTTCAGGGGCGCTACCCCCGAAACCCCCCACTGAGGGGCGGGGCTCCATAAATTCGTAGCCACCCCCCTCTGGACCCCCTAAGAAGCATTTAGTTATGGGCAGGTACAGGGGTCCAACACTGTGATACAAAATAGACAGGATAAACAGGCTCCACACCCAACAATCTCCCACTTGGAGACTAATTGTAGCAACTCCACCACTGCTTCATTTGTTGGACAATGACTCGTCTTTGGACTTGGTTATTTCTCATCTTCATCGTCATCCTTGAACACCAATTGAAACTGAGCATATTCTGAGTTTCTCCCTGGTTACAACTTTTGTTAGCATATCTGCAGTATTCTGGCTAGTGTGTATCTTTTCCAGCTTCAACCGCCCATCTTCCAATACTGACCGTATGAAATGGTACTTGAGCTGTATGTGTTTAGTCCTAGAATAAAACGTTGAGTTATTTGCAAGATGAATGGTACTTTGTCTATCACTGTATAACATGCCCATATCATGCTTCTTACCCAATTCATCCATAAACCTTTGTAACCAAATCATTTCCTTACTAGCCTCTGTAGCAGCAACATACACTGCTTCTGTTGTTGAAAGTGCAACAACACTCTGGATTTTTGAAATCTAACTGACAGCTGTAACACCTACAGTAAATACATATCCTGTAGTGCTCCTCCTGTTATCTCTGTCACCTGCCATATCTGCATCAACATATCCCTGTAGAGCAATGTTTGAACCACCAAAGCATAATGCTTGATTTGTGGTAGCTCTCAAATATCTGAGAATCCATTTTACTGCCATCCAATGTTCTTTTCCTGGATTGTTCATGTACCTCCTTACAACTCCCACTGCATGTGCAATATCAGGCCTTGTGCAGACCATTGCATACATTAAGCTTCCAACTGCTGATGCATATGGAACTTTAGATATATAATCCATTTATTCTTGGGTCTTAGGGCACATCTCCTTACTAAGTTTGAAATGGCTAGCAAAAGGTGTACTAACTAGTTTTACATTCTACATATTAAATATTTTCAACACCTTTTGTATGTACTCATTTTGAGACAGTGCTAATTTGTGATTGTTCCTGTCTCTAGTTATTCTCATACCAAGGATTTGTTTTGCAGCTCTTAAATCCTTCATTGTAAATGAATTTGCCAATTTTATTTTTAGCACATTTATTTCCTGCATGTTAGACCTTACAACAAGCATGTCATCTACATACAATAACAATATAATATAGCTGCCATAATTTTTCCTTTTCAGATAAACATAATGATCAGAGTGACATCTAGTATAACCTTGTTCATACATAAACTTATCAAATTTTAGATACCACTGCCTTAGAGCCTGTTTTAAGCCATAAAATATCTTCTTTAGCTTGCACACTAATTTCTCTTTCCCTTTGACCTCATATCATTCTGGTTGCTCCATATATATCTCTTCCTCCAAATCTCCATGGAGAAATGATGTCTTTACATCTAACTATTAAATATGTAATCTTCCACTACTACAAGACTTAAAATAGTTCTGATTGAAGTCATCTTAACAACAGGAGAAAATATTTCATCAAAATAAATACCTTTCTTTTGTGCAAATCCCTTCACCACAAGTCTAGCTTTGTACCTCTGTTTTCCTCCATCTTCTTCCTTCAGCCTGTAAGCCCATTTATTCTGCAATGCAGTTTTACCTGTAGGCAACCTGACTAAGTCCCAAGTCTGGTTATGCATTAAGGAGTCCATCTCTTGTTCCATGGCTAGCTCCCACTTCTTCCTGCTTTCAACCTGCATTGCTTCTTCATAACATTTAGGTTTACCATAATCAGTCAACAATAAATAATATAATGACGAAGAGTATCGTTCAGGCGGTCTAATTATCCTAGTAGATCTTCTAACACCACTTTCAGGTGTTTGAGGTACCTATTGCTGTTGTGGTGGTTTTTGTTGTTGTGGCTCTTGATTATTATTATTTTTAGGCACCTTTATCTTTTCTGTGATCTCATCAAGAACTGTGTATTGTTTGTTTTCTTTTTTCTGTTTCTTTTCCTGTAACTGATTCTTATACAATACCTTTTCATTGAATATTACATCTCTGCTCTTAATGATTTTGTGATTTTAATAATCATATAAGCAATAACCAAAATCATTAACAGCATATCCAATAAAGGTACATTTCTTTTATTTTTCCTCAAGCTTTGTTCTATTTTATTTATTAATATGGACAAAGGCCTCACAGCCAAAAGGCTTTAAAAAGGAGTAGTTTACCTTTTTACCTGTCCATGCTTCCTCTGGAATACCACCATCCAAGGAACTTGAAGGCCCTCTATTTATTAGACAAAAAAAAATATCTACAGCGTCTGCCCAAAATTGTAAAGGCAATGCTGCATGCAATCTCATGCACCTTGCACACTCCATGATTGTTTTGTTCATCCTTTATGACACACCATTTTCTTATGGTGTTCTTGGAACTGTCCTTTCTCTGCAAATTCCATGCTTTGAAATGTGCCTACCAAACTCTTTGCTGTAATATTCACCTCCATTGTCTGATCTAAGACACTTCAACTTCCTTCATGTCTCAATCTCAACCAAAGATTTCCATTTCTTGAAATTATGATCCGGATTTATGCAGGAACGCAACAGAATAAACACATAACCATAAATACAGAGATGCAGCAGAAATAACACTTCATTTCATTAATATCAAAGAACTGAAATTTGCTTACAGACAGAATGGAAATAAAACTAGCTAGGGCACTGGTAGCTATCTCCGAGAAGAGATGTGGCGGCTACAGGCCTCTGAACTGAGTTACAATGAGGCTCGAGGGCCTATTTATTATTGAGAAACAATGGAGAACCCTCAACATCCCAAAAACCTAACCCTAGGAGATGAAGCGCCAAAACTATGGGCCCCGTTTGGGTAAATTGGTGTTTCAACTTCCCAGGGACATAACTTTGGCATACTATCTCCGTTTGACGCACATGATACATCATTAGAAAGTTCTATCCAAGGACTACAACTCTCGGGATGAATTTGATGATCAAATTCGCTGGTAGTCCTGTACCTTAAAAACGTCGTTTAGGGCCTCAAAACGGCTCCGGAAGTTCAGGACCCGAAAAACAGCTAAAAATAGTAAGTTATGCCGAAACTGAAAAACTGAAAGAGACAATGGTGGGGGCCCAAGTGGAAAAGGTGGGTGGCCACCAATATCCACCTGGATCATTCCTCCCCCCTTAGGAAGCAATGGTCCCCATTGCGTTAAGTTCCTCCATGAGATGAGGAAATTTCAGCTGAACTTGGTCCCTGGTGAACCACTTTCCTTGGTGCAGGAGTTGGCCAGCTTTGACAACCCGATACAGTTGGATCTGCTGTTGACGAGTGTTCTTGATTTGCATGTCCATGATACAATCCGTGGTGGCCTGTTCCATGCAGTCTGGGTTTAACTCTGTTGGTGTGAGTTGTTCTGCAATGTCCGAGGTGTCCAGTAGAGGTGGAAAGTAAGGACGAAGGCGATCCACATTGAAGACCGGGTGCAGACCAAGGAATGGTGGAATACTAAGCTCGAAGGCATTGTTACCTACAGCCTTGGTGATGGTGTACAAATTGCATCGGCTGTGCTTGGGCTTGCTGAGGTCCAGTTGAGGCACCTTCTACAAATGCAAAATTTCCATACTGCCGCCCACCAGAAGGCGTGGCACCCGGTGTTGATCATGGCGCCGCTTGTACTTCGCATTGGCTCTGTCCAATATAATGCGCAACCTATCAAGGATGTGTCATTGCCGATGAAGCTACTTTCGCTAACTCGAGACCGGACGTGCGCTCGAATTGGCCTAAGCAAATGAATGGCATAGCTACGTCAATGGGACATAATGGCTGGAATCCCAAGCCCACCTGAAAGGGGTTGTGGCCGGTTGAGCTGTGGAGAGCTCGGTTATAACTGTGTTGTACATAGGGAAGGCTCTCATCCCATGTGCGTGGATGCTTTGAATTGTACATGCGCAGAATGTGTATAATCATCTTGTTGACGACCTTTATCTGGCCATCAATTTGGGGATGGAAAGATGTGGACTTGGTGAGATTGGTGTCCAACATTGACCAGAGGCTGGACCAGAATGTGTTGAGGAACCTGCTGTCGCGATCTGATATGATAGACCGTGGGATCCAAAGTGCACCCATACTCGCTCAAAGAAGAGTTTAGCAGTAGCTTCTGCTGTGATATTCTTCTTACAGGCCGCCATAATGGCCATCTTCGAGAATCTGTCAACGACCACGAAAACACAGTCATTGCCATTCTTAGTAGAGGGCAGGCCCGACATGTAATCCATGGAGATGGATTCCCAAGGTTGACTAGGGGTAGGTAGTGGAGTATATAGGCCTTGCTTCTTGATGGTCGGTTTGGCAATGGCACAAGCAGTGCAGGATTTGATGTGCTTCTCGACATCCTTTCGAAGTTTCGGCCAATAGAAATACTTCTGTAGTATTGCTACTATTTTCTCGACCCCGAAATGCCCAGTGACTCGACTATAGTGTGCTTCCCATATCATATTGGCATGCTCGCTTGAAGGAACACAGAGGTGTCCCAGGTGACATAAAAGTGCATTTTGGAGGTGAAAATTTGGAACTTGCATGCCCCCCAAGAGTGCCTTGTAAGTGTGGCCGAATTCTGGGTCACTCTCATAGAGAAGCAGCCAATCAGAAGTCTCGTGCCCACAAGAGTTGAGCACGGTGGTGAGCGCCACGATCGGTGGTCGGCTGAGGCAGTCTGCAACATTATTGGTGCTACTCTTCTTGTACTTGATG